>LR778275.1:50078091-50203091 GCA_902810595.1 Coregonus sp. 'balchen' | reverse complement strand
CAGCAACATGGTAGCCAACCGGTCAGCAACAAGCTCATTCACTCCAGACAACATGGTAGCCAACCGGTCAGCAACAAGCTCATTCACTCCAGACAACATGGTAGCCAACCGGTCAGCAACAAGCTCATTCACTCCAGACAACATGGTAGCCAGCCGGTCAGCAACATGGTAGCCAACCGGTCAGCAACAAGCTCATTCACTCCAGACAACATGGTAGCCAACCGGTCAGCAACAAGCTCATTCACTCCAGACAACATGGTAGCCAGCCGGTCAGCAACATGGTAGCCAGCCGGTCAGCAACAAGCTCATTCTCTCCAGACAACATGGTAGCCAGCCGGTCAGCAACATGGTAGCCAGCCGGTCAGCAACAAGCTCATTCACTCCAGACAACATGGTAGCCAACCGGTCAGCAACAAGCTCATTCACTCCAGACAACATGGTAGCCAGCCGGTCAGCAACATGGTAGCCAGCCGGTCAGCAACAAGCTCATTCACTCCAGACAACATGGTAGCCAACCGGTCAGCAACAAGCTCATTCACTCCAGACAACATGGTAGCCAGCCGGTCAGCAACAAGCTCATTCACTCCAGACAACATGGTAGCCAACCGGTCAGCAACATGGTAGCCAGCCGGTCAGCAACAAGCTCATTCACTCCAGACAACATGGTAGCCAACCGGTCAGCAACATGGTAGCCAGCCGGTCAGCAACAAGCTCATTCACTCCAGACAACATGGTAGCCAGCCGGTCAGCAACATGGTAGCCAGCCGGTCAGCAACAAGCTCATTCTCTCCAGACAACATGGTAGCCAGCCGGTCAGCAACAAGCTCATTCACTCCAGACAACATGGTAGCCAGCCGGTCAGCAACAAGCTCATTCACTCCAGACAACATGGTAGCCAACCGGTCAGCAACAAGCTCATTCTCTCGACAACACAAATACATACAGTAGCTAGGGTTAATAATAATCTGATTTGTAATCTCCTTTAACCCAGAACTAAAATCTTTCTGCTCTGTGCCATTTATGTTTACCTAGCGTTTCCACGAGAGATTAGGCCTCCTGTGAAAGCTTCTCTCTTATTTACTGCAAAGGCCATTACTCATTCACATTACATTTAGCAGATGCTCCTATCCAGAGCGATTTACAGTTAGTGAGTGCATACATTTTCATACTGGCCCCCCGTGGGAATCGAACCCACAACCCTGGTGTTGCAAGCGCCATGCTCTACCAACTGAGCTACAGTTGGCCATTACTCATTCACAGGGCCATTACTCATTCACAGGGCCATTACTCATTCACGTGGCCATTATTCATTCACAGGGCCATTACTCAATCACAGGGCCATTACTCATTCACAGGGCCATTACTCATTCACAGGGCCACAGAGAGCGCTTTGTTTTTCCCATTGTAAATGTTTTGTCAAGTTAAACTCAATTTTTGTTCCATCTGTATCACATCACCTCTTCCAATCGTCGCTAGAGTTATCAACATGTCCCCCTCCTTTTGTTCACACCGTTTCATATCCTTTATTGCAACATTATAGACATTGAAGTTTCCTTTTGGTGTGATATATTGTTGCTACCACTTCCTGTCTAAGTGGGCGCCATGCTTATAGTGCACATGAACATTCGCTAGAAGAGGTAGAAATTAATTTCAATCAAATGTGCTTGTTCTTTAGTCCTTGACGCTCCTAGTCTACCTCCCATCTGCCTTCATTAGAGTTTGACAGATTCCTCTTCTTCCTAGTCTACCTCCCATCTGCCTTCATTAGAGTTTGACAGATTCCTCTTCTTCAGCGAGGTTTAACGGCGATTGGTTAAGAGCAAGTTGATTGACAAAGTCGTGAAAAATTGGGATTAATTTAATAAAACTTGGCTATAATGAAAAATATGCCTCTAGGTTCAAAATGACTCCAGTCCGGTAGAATGAGGGTTAACTTAGGGTCACACTTTATTTGGATAGTCCGGAAAGTCTTATCAAACTATCTGTTGATAAGCAACTGCTTGCTAAGGTCGGAGGTCGAGCAGTTGCCATACCAGGCGGTGATGCAACCAGTCAGGATGCTCTCGATGGTGCAGCTGTAGAACTTTTTGAGGATCTGAGGACCCATGCCAAATCTTTTCAGTCTCCTGAGGGGGAATAGGCTTTGTCGTGCCCTCTTCACGACTGTCTTGGTATGTTTGGACCATGATAGTTTGTTGGTGATGTGGACACCAAGGAACTTGAAGCTCTCAACCTGTTCCACTACAGCCCTGTCGATGAGAATGGGGGCGTGCTCGGTCCTCCTTTTCCTGTAGTCCACAATCATCTCCTTTGTCTTGATCACGTTGAGGGAGAGGTTGTTATCCTGGCACCACACGGCCAGGTCTCTGACCTCCTCCCTATAGGCTGTCTCATCGTTGTTGGTGGCAAACTTAATGATGGTGTTGGAGTCGTGCCTGGCCATGCAGTCATGGGTGAACAGGGAGTACAGGAGGGGACTGAGCACGCACATGTTGAGGATCAGCGTGGCAGATGTGTTGTTACCTACCCTTACCACCTGGGGGCGGCCCGTCAGGAAGTCCAGGATCCAGTCGCAGAGGGAGGTTTTTAGTCCCAGGGTCCTTGGCTTAGTGATGAGCTTTGAGGGCATTGTGATGTTGAACGCTGAGCTGTAGTCAATGAACAGCATTCTCACGCAGGTGGTCGTGATGGAATCTGATGGAGAAGGATGGGACTACCTCAGGCTGAGGGGATGGAGGCTTTGAGCCAGGCTACCCTGACACTTCACACCAGCAACAGCGGATGGCAACGGAAACCCCAGGAAGGTGGAGGATGGCCCGAGACGCTTCTGTCTTGAGTCAGCGACCTGCTGACCTGTGGTGGCCGTGGGGGAGAGTGTCACTGGGTGGCCATGGGGGAGAGTGTCATGGGGGGAGAGTGTCACTGGGTGGCTGTGGGGGAGGGTGTCACTGGTGGCCGTGGGGGAGAGTGTCATGGGGGAGAGTGTCACTGGGTGGCCGTGGGGGAGGGTGTCACTGGGTGGCCGTGGGGGAGAGTGTCATGGGGGAGAGTGTCACTGGGTGGCCGTGGGGGAGAGTGTCACTGGGTGGCCGTGGGGGAGGGTGACACTGGGTGAGAGTGTCACTGGGTGGCTGTGGGGGAGAGTGTCACTGGGTGGCCGTGGGGGAGAGTGTCACTGGTTGAGAGTGTCACTGGGTGGCCGTGGGGGAGAGTGTCACTGGGTGGCCGTGGGGGAGAGTGTCACTGGGTGGCCGTGGGGGAGAGTGTCACTGGGTGGCCGTGGGGGAGAGTGTCACTGTGTGGCTGTGGGGGAGGGTGCCACTGGGTGGCCGTGGGGGAGAGTGTCACTGCATGGCCGTGGGGGAGAGTGTCATGGGGGAGAGTGTCACTGGGTGGCCGTGGGGGAGAGTGATACTGGGTGGCAGTGGGGGAGGGTGACACTGGGTGGCCGTGGGGGAGAGTGACACTGGGTGGCCATGGGGGAGGGTTTCACTGGGTGGCAGTGGGTGAGAGTGTCACTGGGTGGCCGTGGGGGAGGGTGACACTGGGTGGCAGTGGGTGAGAGTGTCACTGGGTGGCCGTGGGGGAGGGTGACACTGGGTGGCCGTGGGGGAGGGTGACACTGGGTGGCCGTGGGGGAGGGTGACACTGGGTGGCCGTGGGGGAGGGTGACACTGGGTGGCCGTGGGGGAGAGTGACACTGGGTGGCCGTGGGGGAGGGTGACACTGGGTGGCCGTGGGGGAGGGTGACACTGGGCGGCCGTTGGGGAGGGTGACACTGGGTGGCCGTGGGGGAGGGTGACACTGGGCGGCCACCGGCTGTTGTATACTCCCAGGATCCGTGCTGACTCCCGGGGCTGGGAGGTCCGTCTCAAGCGGGGCAAAGCTGTTTGATAGCTGGATCGGATCTTCTCAGACAGATGAAGGGTGGCCAGACTGCCTCCCCGATCTCCTACGTCTTGTGAGTGTCCAGTCTCCCATGAGCCACGGAGTTGAGCTTAACATCTGTCCGTTGGATTGGGACATATCAACGCCGCCCGATTCAGAGACAGCTTAGCTATAGGAGGCATTTAAAACAGAGATTCGGTTTGCCTGGGCTACAGCAAGGTTGGTGTAGTTAGAAAGCAGGTTATCCTTTTCTCTCAGCCGAGCAAACAGCCGGAGGATCTCTTCCCTAAGATGATTGATGGTGGTGCATTTAGGGCAGACAAATCCCTGTCCAGTTTTCAGTTCCACCTTATCTTCATCTTGTGATTGTGTGGAAATCGTCTCACACCTAAAGCATTTGCGCCGTGGATAAAAAACACAGGTGGGCTAGCACTACGAACGTTAGCTGCTGCTTAACAGGAAACTTGCAGTCCCAGCCATAAAGGCTAATCGCGGAAACCATCGCAATAAAAACATTAGCTAGCACCCAAAAAATATTTTGAGAAAAAATTTTTTTTCATAAAAACAACAAACTGAGTGTAGCAGGCCAGCAGCAGGGTCTATTAGGCATGCAGTTTAGTATGAATATATTAGCAGACACCACAGAGAGACAGAGACAGACAGAGGCTTAGGCCTGGGAAGAGACACACCAACTCCATTATTCTCTCCCACTATCTGAGCAGATGCAGTTCCCACTTCATCCAAGTCACTAGAAAGAGAAACACATCAACATCCTAATATGTTTTTGAGATGCTGGAGTGCATTCTCTCTCTCTAGATAGTAAACAAAAGTGAAATAAACAATAAAAATTAACAGTAAACATTACACTCAGAAGTTTCAAAAGAATAAAGACATTTCAAATGTCATTATGTCTATATACAGTGTTGTAACAATGTGCAAATAGTTAAAGTACTTAAGTAGTTAAATAAACATAAATATGGGTTGTATTTACAATGGTGTTTGTTCTTCACTGGTTGCACTTTTCTTGTGGCAACAGGTCACAAATCTTGCAGCTGTGATGGCACACTGTGGTTTTTCACCCAGTAGATAAGGGAGTTTATCAAAATTGGGTTTGTTTTCGAATTCTTTGTGGATCGCTGTAATCTGAGGGAAATATGTGTCTCTAATATGGTCATACATTTGGCAGGAGGTTAGGAAGTGCAGCTCAGTTTCCACCTCATTTTGTGGGCAGTGTGCACATAGCCTGTCTTCTCTTGAGAGCCAGGTCTGCCTACGGCGGCCTTTCTCAATAGCAAGGCTATGCTCACTGAGTCTGTACATAGTCAAAGCTTTCCTTAAGTTTGGGTCAGTCACAGTGGTCAGGTATTCTGCCACTGTGTACTCTCTGTTTAGGGCCAAATAGCATTCTAGTTTGCTCTGTTTTTTTGTTTGTTCTTTCCAATGTGTCAAGTAATTCTCTTTTTGTTTTCTCATGATTTGGTTGGGTCTAATTGTGTTGTTGTTGTTGTTGTCCTGGGGCTCTGTGGGGTCTGTTTGTGAACAGAGCCCCAGGACCAGCTTACTTAGGGGACTCTTCTCCAAGTTCATCTCTCTGTAGGTGATGGCTTTGTTATGGAAGGTTTGGGAATCGCTTCCTTTTAAGTGGTTATAGAATTTACCGGCTCTTTTCTGGATTTTGATAATTAGAGGGTATTGGCCTAATTCTGCTCTGCATGCATTATTTTGTGTTTTACGTTGTACACGGAGGATGTTTTTGCAGAATTCTGCATGCAGAGTCTCAATTTGGTGTTTGGTCCATTTTGTGAATTCTTGGTTGGTGAGCGGACCCCAGACCTCACAACCATAAAGGGCAATGGGTTCTATAACTGATTCAAGTATTTTTAGCCAGATCCTAATTGGTATGTCAAATTTTATGTTCCTTTTGATGGCATAGAAGGCCCTTCTTGCCTTGTCTCTCAGATCGTTCACAGCTTTGTGGAAGTTACCTGTGGCGCTGATGTTTAGGCCGAGGTATGTATAGTTTTTTGTGTGCTCTAGGGTAACGGTGTCTAGATGGAATTTGTATTTATGGTCCTGGCAACTGGACCTTTTTTGGAACACCATTATTTTTGTCTTACTGAGATTTACTGTCAGGGCCCAGGTCTGACAGAATCTGTGCAGAAGATCTAGGTGCTGCTGTAGGCCCTCCTTGGTTGGGGACAGAAGCACCAGATCATCAGCAAACAGTAGACATTTGACTTCAGATTCTAGTAGGGTGAGGCCGGGTGCTGCAGACTGTTCTAGTGCCCTCGCCAATTCGTTGATATATATGTTGAAGAGTGTGGGGCTTAAACTGCATCCCTGTCTCACCCCACGGCCCTGTGGAAAGAAATGTGTGTGTTTTTTGCCAATTTTAACTGCACACTTGTTGTTTGTGTACATGGATTTTATAATGTCGTATGTTTTTCCCCCAACCCCACTTTCCATCAATTTGTATAGCAGACCCTCATGCCAAATTGAGTCAAAAGCTTTTTTGAAATCAACAAAGCATGAGAAGACTTTGCCTTTGTTTTGGTTTGTTTGTTTGTCAATTAGGGTTTGCAGGGTGAATACATGGTCTGTCGTACGGTAATTTGGTAAAAAGACAATTTGACATTTGCTCAGTACATTGTTTTCACTGAGGAAATGAACTAGTCTGCTGTTAATGATAATGCAGAGGATTTTCCCAAGGTTGCTGTTGACGCATATCCCATGGTAGTTATTGGGGTCAAATTTGTCTCCACTTTTGTTGATTGGGGTGATCAGTCCTTGGTTCCAAATATTGGGGAAGATGCCAGAACTAAGGATGATGTTAAAGAGTTTAAGTATAGCTAATTGAAATTTGTTGTCTGTATATTTTATCATTTCATTGAGGATACCATCAATACCACAGGCCTTTTTGGGTTGGAGGGTTTGTATTTTGTCCTGTAGTTCATTCAATGTAATTGGAGAATCCAGTGGGTTCTGGTAGTCTTTAATAGTTGATTGTAAGATTTGCATTTGATCATGTATATTTTTTTGCTGTTTGTTCTCTGTTATAGGGCCAAAAAGATTGGAAGAAGTGGTTTACCCATACATCTCCGTTTTGGATAGATAGCTCTTCGTGTTGTTGTTTGTTTAGTGTTTTCCAATTTCCCAGAAGTGGTTAGAGTCTATGGATTCTTCAATACATTGAGCTGATTTCATGACATGATGTTCCTTCTTTTTCCGTAGGTATTTCTGTTTTGTTTTAGTGATTCACCATAGTGAAGGCGTAGGCTCAGGTTTTCTGGGTCTCTATGTTTTTGCTCTCTCTCTCTCTCTCTCTCTCTCTCTCTCTCTCTCTCTCTCTTCTCTCTCTCTCTCTCTCTCTCTCTCTCGCTCTCTCTGTCTCTGTCTCTGTCTCTCTCTCTGTCTCTGTCTCTCTCTGTCTCTCGCTCTCTCTGTCTCTCTGTGTCTCTCTGTGTCTCTCTCTCTCTCTCTCTCTCTCTCTGTCTCTCTCTCTCTCTCTCTCTCTCTCTCTCTGTCTCTGTCTCTGTCTCTGTCTCTCTCTCTGTCTCGCTTCTCTCTCGTCTCTCGCTCTCTATCTCTCTCTATCTCCTCTCTCTCTCTCCTCTCTCTCCTCTCTCTCTACTCTCTCTCTCTCTCTCTCTCCTCTCTCTATTCTATCTCTCTCTCTCTCTCTGCTATGGTTGTCTACAGTCTGACTTCTTCCCAGACCAACACCATCACACCTCACACTACATTAAGATCACACTGCATCCACAGGAGACACTACACCTGACAGACAGCCCACTCTGGACCAGTGCCTGACAGCCAGTGAGAAGCTATTGTGGTTTTGAGGCCAGAGCAGCTGTGTGTGTGTGTGTGTGTGTGTGTGTTACCACCATCTACTATTTACTCACCAAATGAATGTAAGAAAATAGTGTTGCAATAACTGTGGCCTCTAATTACAGTTCTTAACCATATACAATCTGGACCACAATACTACACAGTGAACTACTCAGCCTTGTGTAAATGAGACACACACAAACACACACTCTATGGATCAGATGACTCCACTGTCAGTTGGCAGAGCAGAGTTTGGGATGCGTCCCAAATGTCACCCTATTCCCTGTATAGTGCACTACGTTTGACTAGTGTTCCAGAGCCCTATGGGGGTGACATTTGGGATGCAGCCTTTGTTAGGTCTAAAATACTGTACCACTGGTCTTGACTGACATTTGTACTTCATTCTAACCAACAATAAGACTCAAACTCGGACTAAAGTGATGTGCTTTTCAAACCTCTGATCACTTCTGTCAACCTACTTACTGTGTAAAGTCCACAGGACTATCTGACCACCCGGGTAGAGCTGACTATCTGACCACCCGGGTAGAGCTGACTATCTGACCACCCGGATAGAGCTGACTATCTGACCACCCGGATAGAGCTGACTATCTGACCACCCGGGTAGAGCTGACTATCTGACCACCCGGGTAGAGCTGACTATCTGACCACCCGGATAGAGCTGACTATCTGACCACCCGGATAGAGCTGACTATCTGACCACCCGGGTAGAGCTGACTATCTGACCACCCGGGTAGAGCTGACTATCTGACCACCCGGAAAGAGCTGACTATCTGACCACCCGGATAGAGCTGACTATCTGACCACCCGGGTAGAGCTGACTATCTGACCACCCGGGTAGAGCTGACCATCTGATCACCCGGGTAGAGCTGACCATCTGATCACCCGGGTAGAGCTGACCATCTGATCACCCGGGTAGAGCTGACTATCTGACCACCCGGATAGAGCTGACCATCTGATCACCCGGGTAGAGCTGACTATCTGACCACCCGGATAGAGCTGACTATCTGACCACCCGGGTAGAGCTGACCATCTGATCACCTAGAGCTGCAGGGCCATAACAATAGATCTATCTATACAGTGGGGAAAAAAAATATTTAGTCAGCCACCAATTGTGCAAGTTCTCCCACTTAAAAAGATGAGAGAGGCCTGTAATGTTCACCATAGGTACACATCAACTATGACAGATACATTGAGGGAAAAAAATCCCAAAAATCACATTGTAGGATTTTTTATGAATTTATTTGCAAATTATGGTGGAAAATAAGTATTTGGTCACCTACAAACAAGCAAGATTTCTGGCTCTCACAGAACTGTAACTTCTTCTTTAAGAGGCTCCTCTGTCCTCCACTCGTTACCTGTATTAATGGCACCTGTTTGAACTTGTTATCAGTATAAAAGACACTTGTCCACAACCTCAAACAGTCAAACTCCAAACTCCACTATGGCCAAGACCAAAGAGCTGTCAAAGGACACCAGAAACAAAATTGTAGACCTGCACCAGGCTGGGAAGACTGAATCTGCAATAGGTAAGCAGCTTGGTTTGAAGAAATCAACTGTGGGAGCAATTATTAGGAAATGGAAGACATACAAGACCACTGATAATCTCCCTCGATCTGGGGCTCCATGCAAGATCTCACCCCGTGGGGTCAAAATGATCACAAGAACGGTGAGCAAAAATCCCAGAACCACACAGGGGGACCTAGTGAATGACCTGCAGAGAGCTGGGACCAAAGTAACAAAGCCTACCATCAGTAACACACTACGCCGCCAGGGACTCAAATCCTGCAGTACAAGACGTGTCCCCCTGCTTAAGCTAGTACATGTCCAGGCCCATCTGATGTTTGCTAGAGTGCATTTTGATGATCCAGAAGAGGATTGGGAGAATGTCATATGGTCAGATGAAATCAAAATATAACTTTTTTGGTAAAAACTCAACTCGTCGTGTTTGGAGGACAAAGAATGCTGAGTTGCATCCAAAGAACACCATTCCTACTGTGAATCATGGGGGTAGAAACATCATGCTTTGGGGCTGTTTTTCTGCAAAGGGACCAGGACGACTGATCCGTGTAAAGGAAAGAATGAATGGGGCCATGTATCGTGAGATTTTGAGTGAAACCTCCTTCCATCAGCAAGGGCATTGAATATGAAACGTGGCTGGGTCTTTCAGCATGACAATGATCCCAAAAACACCGCCCGGGCAACGAAGGAGTGGCTTCGTAAGAAGCATTTCAAGGTCCTGGAGTGGCCTAGCCAGTCTCCAGATCTCAACCCCATAGAAAATCTTTGGAGGGAGTTGAATGTCCGTGTTGCCCAGCGACAGCCCCAAAACATCACTGCTCTAGAGGAGATCTGCATGGAGGAATGGGCCAGAATACCAGCAACAGTGTGTGAAAACCTTGTGAAGACTTACAGAAAACGTTTGACCTGTGTCATTGCCAACAAAGGGTATATAACAAAGTATTGAGTAACTTTTGTTATTGACCAAATACTTATTTTCCACCATAATTTGCAAATAAATTCATTAAAAATCCTACAATGTGATTTTCTGGATTTTTTTTTCTCATTTTGTCTGTCATAGTTGACGTGTACCTATGATGAAAATTACAGGGCCTCTCTCATCTTTTGAAGTGGGAGAACTTGCACAATTGGTGGCTGACTAAATACTTTTTTCCCCCACTGTATGTCAACAAGCTCTCGCAGTCTCACGTCAGAATGATACGTTCATCCATGTTTCTCAAACGTCAAATTATCCATGTTATCCCTAGCCCACTGTGTTAACCATACAGACAGTCTCACTATGTTATCCCTAGCCCCACTGTTTGTGTTAAACAATACGGACAGTCTCATTATGTATCCCTAGCCACGGTGTTAACCATTTTACAGACAGTTCCTATTTTTCCCCCTACCCATGTTTTAAACCCATACAGACAGTCTACATTTTACCCCTACCCCCAAGTGTTACCCATACGACAGTTCATTTTTTTCCCCTAGCCCCACGTTTTAAACCTTTAAGACAGTTCACATTTTATCCCTACCCCACTGTTTAAACCCATAGGGGACGTCTCACTATGTTACCCTACCCCATTGTTAACCATCAGACGTTCAGTAGTTACCCTGCCCACGTGAAACCCATACAGACTTTTCCACTAGTTATCCCTAGCCCACTTTAACATACAGACAGTTCCTATGTTACCTAGCCACTGTGTTAACCATACAGACAGTTACTATTTATCCCACCCCACTTTGTTAACATACAGCAGTCTAAAATTCTTATCCCTAGCCCCACTGGTTAACCTACAAAAGTCTCACTAGTTTCCCACCCCACTGTTTTAACCATACAGCAGTTCACATGTTATCCTACCCCACTGGTTAACCATAAGCTTTCCCACTATTTTTTCCCTAGCCCACGTGTAACCTCGACAGCCCACATTTTATCCCTAGCCACTTGTGTTAAAATAAGAAGTCTCCTATTTTTCCCCTACCCCCTGTTTTAAACCATACAGACAGTCTCATTGTTATCCCTAGCCCGTGAACCCCATACAGACGTCTCACAGTGTTACCCCCTAGCCCATGTGTAAACCATACAGACAGTCTCATATGTTCCCTGCCACTGTTTTAAACCCATACAGCGTCTCACTATTTTACCCAGCCCACGGTTTTTAAAAACCTCGAAAGTTCACATTATCCCTACCCCACTGTTTTAAACCTAAGACGTCTCACAGTGTTTCCCCTACCCCATGTGTTAAACCATACGACAGTTCAATGTTACCCCTTACCCCACTGTGTTAACCTACAGGGCGGAGGAGTTAGGGGTTAAGAGCGTTTTTTGGGCAGAAAGAAAGGGCTGGTTTTAACCCCCGAGCCGATAGGGGGAAAAATTGTCGAGTCCCTTTGAGAAGGCCCTTTAACCTAATGCTCCGTAAAGGTCTGGAAGAGCGTTTTAAATGACTAAAATGTAAATGTAAATCGAAGTCTACTATGCTTTTTTAGCCCCCTTTTTTAAAAAATACAGACAGTCTACATGTTTCCCTAGCCCCACGTGTTAACCTACGGGCAGTCTACATGTTATCCCCAGCCCCCCTGGTTTCCCAAAAGACAGTTATTGTTATCCCTAGCCCCCGGTTAACCATAAGCAGTTCCCTTTGTTTTCCCCAGCCCATGTGTTAACCATCAGACGTTTTTCCCCCATGTTATCCCCAGCCCCTGTGTTAAACCTCGGGCGTCCATATGTTTCCCCAGCCAGGTTTAACCTACAGCGTTCCCCGTTATCCCCAGCCCACGTGTCAACCATTTCGACAGTCTCACAGTTATCCCTAGCCCACGGTTAACCAAAAGACAGTTTTTCCTATGTTTTCCCCAGCCCAGTGGGCAGAGGCCAGTACCGTCCTCTTCCAGTTGATCCGTAAATCCGGTTGTACTGAGGGTTTAAAAGGGTTATGGCCAGCCCTGTTTGGCCCGAGCACTCCAGGACCAGCCTGTTTGCGAGCCCCCCGGACAGGCGGGCTGGGAAATACGTCGTGATGGTGTCCAAAATGGCTCCTTTTCCTTGGGCCTTTTTCAAAATAAGTGGGGTCCCCACTCTGATACAGAGTTGAGATGCGGGATTTTTTGAGACACAAGTAGGGAAGACAAAGCTGGTCCCCTCTGTTTTTGTATTGGCCCAACCCCATGGTCATTTTCACTGCATGGAGGATTAAAGGAAGACAGACCCTTTACTAGGGCTGAGTGACCCTATGTGATTCATTTACTCAAAAACAACACAGTCCTTTCCCCTTTTCTCCTGCAAACAGAAAAATAGTAGGAATCACGGCCGGGGCACCCAAAAAGGTCCCTCAAAATCAGGGAAAAATAGATCCCCGCTTCTGACCTCAAGCCCATCATCGTTATCAGAATGACCCCCCTCTACAGTGTTCTAAAACCTGGGCCCTCTCTCTACATGAGTTCAGAACTTACCTCCCATACTGAGTTTTAGAACTGACCTCCCATATATGATGTTTTGAACGACCCTTTCTCCTGATGTCTAGAACATGACCCCCCCATACATGTGTTCGAACATGACCCCTCTCTCTACATGGTTAGAAAATGACCTCCCATAAATGTTTCTGAACATGACCCTCCCCCTACATTATGTTATAGAACTGCCCTCTCTTAACGATTTCTAGAAATGACCCCCCCTTTCTTATGTTCTAGAAAATGACCCTCCCATACAGAGTTTAGAACAGACCCTCTTACATGATTTCTAGAACATACCCCCCTCTACATTTTTGTTTAGAAAGACCCCCCCATACATGATGTTCTAGAACAGACCTCCTCTACATTATGTTATAGAACATGACCATACGATGTTATAGAAAGACCCCCCCACAATGAGTTCTGAGCTGACCCTCTTTTACATGATGTCTGAACATGACCCCCTTACATTAGGTTTTAAACTGACCTCCTTTTTAATTTTGTTTTAGAACATGACCCTCCCTCTACATTATGTTATAGAACATGACCCTCCCTCTACATTATGTTATAGAACATGACCCTCCCTCTACATGATGTTCTAGAACATGACCCTCTCTCTACATTATGTTCTAGAGCATGACGCTCTCTCTACATTATGTTCCAGAGCATGACCCTCCCACTACATGATGTTCTAGAGCATGACCCTCCCACTACATGATGTTCTAGAACATGACCTTCTCTCTACATGATGTTCTAGAACATGACCCGCCTCTACATTATGTTCTAGAACATGACCCTCCCACTACATGATGTTCTAGAACATGACCCTCTCTCTACATTATGTTCTAGAACATGACCTCCCACTACATGATGTTCTAGAACATGACTCTCCCACTACATGATGTTCTAGAACATGACCCGCCTCTACACGATGTTCTAGAACATGACTCTCTCTACACGATGTTCTAGAACATGACCCTCTCTCTACATGATGTTCTAGAACATTACCCTCCCACTACATGATGTTCTAGAACATGACCCTCTCTCTACATGATGTTCTAGAACATGACCCTCCCACTACATTATGTTCTAGAACACGACCCTCTCTCTACATGATGTTCTAGAAATGACTCTCTCTCTACATGATGTTCTAGAACATGACCCTCTCTCTACATTATGTTCTAGAACATGACCCTCCCACTACATGATGTTCTAGAGCATGACCCTCCCACTACATGATGTTCTAGAACATGACCCTCTCTCTACATGATGTTCTAGAAATGACTCTCTCTCTACATGATGTTCTAGAACATGACCCTCTCTCTACATGATGTTCTAGAACATGACCCTCTCTCTACATGATGTTCTAGAACACGACCCTCTCTCTACATTATGTTCTAGAAATGACTCTCTCTCTACATGATGTTCTAGAACATGACCCTCTCTCTACATGATGTTCTAGAACTCCAAACAAAAAAAAACCTTCAAAGGCATCTGTCAAATAAAACATGTATTATATTTTGTATAAAACCACACCCTCAATCAAAAAGAGTCACCGTCTCCTCTGTTGGCTGTGCAGCAGCAGCTCCCTGGATAAAGACTGCATGGCATTGGCATGGTAAATCTGTAGCTGGAGCTGGTGTCTATAGAGCTGGTGGGAAGGACAGCAGTGAATTGGATTAATAGGGTTAGAATAGACTTTCTCCCTCTGTAAACTTTCTGGAGTCCACCCTGCCTCTGGGATCTCTAGGATGATCCTGGATCGCGATCTAGAGCTCGCGAGAGCTCTCGCTCTCTCGCTCGGCTCGCGGCGCGAGCTCTCGAGAGCTCTCTCGCGATCGCTCTCCACCTCACACAACACAGTCCCACCACCCACCCTCTCTCTCTTTCTCTCTATCTCCCTCTCTAAGTCCCACCACTATCTCTCTCCAACACTCCTCTCTCCAACACTCTCTCTCTCTCCCATCACTCTCTCTCTCCCAGTCCCATTCTCTCTCACTCCCACTCTCTTCCTCAGACCATCCAGAAGGAAAGTGCTCAAAATAGCCCACGTTAACATGTGTAGCTTAAGAAACAAGGTTCATGAAATCAATAATTTGCTAGTAACAGATGACATTAAATATTCTGATTATCTCTGAAACTCACTTAGATAAAACCTTTGAGGATACAGTGGTAGCAATACAAGGTTATAACATTTACAGAAAATATAGAAATGCCAATGGTGGAGGTGTTGCTGTTTATATTCAGAACCACATTCCTGTGAAGATTAGAGAGGATCTCATGTTAAATACTGTTGAAGTAATATGGCTACAGGTTCATCTGCCTCACCTAAAGCCCATTCTGGTGGGAAGCTGCTATAGACCACCAAGTGCTAACAGTCAGTATCTGGATAACATGTGTGAAATGCTTGATTATGTATGTGATATCAATAGAGAGGTATACTTTCTGGGTGATTTAAATATTGACAGGCTTTCATCAGGATGCCCACTCAAGAGAAAGCTTCAAACTGTAACCAGTGCCTGCAACCTGGTTCAGGTTATCAGTCAACCTACCAGGGTGGTTACAAACAATACAGGAATTAAATCATCAACATGTATTGATCATATCTTTACTAATGCTGCAGAGATGCCATTGGATGTAGTGAGATCTTGTTCCGTGTTAGGTATTGGCACTAGTCGGTTGTGGGATCTTGTTCCGTGTTAGGTATTGGCACTAGTCGGTTGTGGGATCTTGTTCTGTGTTAGGTATTGGCACTAGTCGGTTGTGGGATCTTGTTCCGTGTTAGGTATTGGCACTAGTCGGTTGTGGGATCTTGTTCTGTGTTAGGTATTGGCACTAGTCGGTTGTGGGATCTTGTTCCGTGTTAGGTATGTTGTTTGTGTACCTTGGACTTCACGTTTCGTTTCTTGTTTTGTCGTTGTGTTTATAAGTCAAATAAACATGTATGCATATCACGCTGCGCCTTGGTCTGACCCGTTCATGAACGAACGTGACAGAAGATCCCACCAAACAAGCCTCCGAGGCAGAATGCCCACCCGGCCCCTACCCTGTTAAGTAAAGGTTGTGCGGTGTCGGAGTCCGCACCTTTGGGGGGGGGGGGGTTGTACTGTCACGCCCTGACTCTGGGGACTATTATTTGTTGAGTCAGGGTGTGATTTTCTATGTTGTGATTGTCTTTGTTGTTTATTCTAGTATGTGTATTTCTATGTTGGCCGGTGTGGTTCCCAATCAGAGGCAGCTGTAGCTCGTTGTCTCTGATTGGGGACCATAATTAGGCAGCCTATTGGCACTAGTGGGTTGTGGGATCTTGTTCCGTGTTAGGTATGTTTGTGTACCTTGGACTTCACGTTTCGTTTCTTGTTTGGTCGTTGTGTTTATCAGTCAAATAAACATGTATGCATATCACGCTGCGCCTTGGTCTGACCCGTTCATGAACGAACGTGACACCTATGTTGTTGATGTAAAGAATATATGTTGGTCCGTGGTGTGTAATGAGGAGCAAACAGACACTGCACTTGACACATTTATGAAATTGCTTAATCCAGTTACTAATAAGCATGCACCCATTAAGAAAATGACTGTAAAAACTGTTCAATCCCCGTGGATTGATGAGGAATTAAAAAAGTGTATTGTTGAGAGGGAAGAGGCAAAAAGAATGGCAAATAAGTCTGGCTGCACAACCGATTGGCAAACGTATTGCAAATTGAGAAATCATGTGACTAAACTGAATAAAAAGAAGAAGAAACTACACTATGAAACAAAGATAAATGACATAAAGAATGATAGTAAAAAGCTTTGGAGCACCTTAAATGACATTTTGGGAAAAAAGGCAAACTCAGCTCCATCATTCATTGAATCAGATGGCTCATTCATCACAAAACCAACTGATATTGCCAACTACTTTAATATTTTTTTCATTGGCAAGATTAACAAATTTAGGCATGACATGCCAGCAACAATTGCTGACACTACACATCCAAGTATATCTGACCACATTATGAAAGACAAGCATTACAATTTTGAATTCCTTATAGTGAGTGTGGAAGAGGTGAAAAAAGTATTGTTGTCTATCAACAATGACAAGCCACCGGGGTCTGACAACTTGGATGGAAAATTACTGAGGATAATAGCGGACGATATTGCCACTCCTATTTGCCATATTTTCAATTTAAGCCTACTAGAATGTGCTTGCCCCCAGGCTTGGAGGGAAGCAATAGTCATTCCGCCAGTGGCGGCTCCTGAAAAAATTCTCAGGAGGGGCAATTTTTCTGATGATTTAGGTGACCTACACACATTTTAAAAAAGATATGTCCAGCAACAACATGAAGACAGGGGCAGCATATAAGTCAATACCAGAAGCATTTATTGACTGATCTGGGGAGATGGATTCCAGTTTCTGTGACAGATTATAAATAATCTCTGATGCCTTTGTTATATTAGCTTTTGGTTGAATGTACTGTCGTAGTAAATATATAATGTTATAGCTTGGTCTGACTAAAATCTTGTGCATGACCCATTTTGTGTTGGGCGTTTGTTTTCAATCAATGCTGTTCCTATCCTATAACAATGGACAAAAGAGTCCTATCTTGTCAGCCTTGTCAGCAGGTGGCCAAGGACAACACCCACGCCATAGGTCTCTCAGTTCTTCCAACTCACGAGTTCTTGCTCTGAGGACACACACACACACACACACACACACACACACACACACACACACACACACACACACACATCATCACTGATAACACACACACACACACACACATCATCACTGTTAAACACACACACACACACACACAAAAATCCCCTCTCTTTAGGCTGAACATTTGAAGACAGAGAACCCGACTCAGAGCCAATGCAACAGTGGAGGGGACCTCGCCCAACTCATCAGGACCAATCAGAAGATCAGAACTACTAGATTCAACCTACATCATTTATTGTATAAAATGTCTGCACACAATGTTTTCGGGGCTCTCTTCAGATAGCTCCCTAAGAGTTTGACGAACGAGTCCGTGCACGCGATTCCAGATATCTTTACCTCTGAATAAACTGCCTTTATTATACCATATCCACCCTGTCCAAAGTCTCTACTTGGTCTCAGTTCTCCAGTAAACTTGTGATTATCAACAGTACACAACGGTAACAAACAATTGGGGGAACTCACGGGGCAGATAGTAAGGTCGCAGTGACACAGAAAGCAGTTCAATGTCGGGGGGTACAGAGTCGCTCTCTTACCAGGATCGATTTTCCCTGTGACTGTGTCAGATCGCGGTCCGCTCTGACCAGGGTGAAGCCGGCCGGCTCCACTTCTCTGTCCGGGACTCTGTCATCCAGCCAAGTCTCCCAGCTGTATTGGATTCCGCTGCCAGCAGCGTTTTCATTATTTAGTCCGTTCGTAGCGGGTATGTACACGATCAACAAGATCAGTCCAAAAACCCACCACTGGAAATCCATGGTTGGCAGAATGTTTGTAAACTAAGTGTACAAATTAAAAACATAAAATAACGCCACTAAGTGTACAAATTAAAAACATAAGATAACGCCACACTGCAGGTCGCAACAGAGACGCTGCTAGCCGCTATTTTCTTAGTTACGTTCATGGTTACGTCACGTATGACGAAAGCGCGTAAGTGCAAGCCCACAGACACCCATAGAGATTGTATTGAAAGCTTTGAAATTTGAAAAAAATAGATTTTACATGGGAGTCTATGACAGACTTCTGGGCGATTTTCAACATGACTGAAATCGCCCCAAAAACGGGCGGGGCCATTTGAAGCACGACTTTAGCCTGATTTGACATTTAGTGGCAGTCAGATCAGATTAGAACACTGATAACTACTGTTGCCGTGATATAATTGATTAGAAAAAAAATCCCTTCCTTTTCCCGTTTGGCAGTGCGTCGCCCATATCGCCCTATTGAACACACCGCCCCTGCATTCCGCTACCTAAGAATAGTAAAGCCCCCTTTACTGGCTCAAATAGCTGATTAATCAGCCTGTTACCAACCCTTAGTAAACTATTGTACAAAATGTGTTTGACCAGATACAATGCTATTTTACAGTAAACAAATTGACAACAAACTTTCAGCATGCTTATAGAGAAGGACATTCAACAAGCACAGTACTTACACAAATGACTGATGATTGGCTGAGAGAAATTGATGATAAAAGATTGTGGGAAAACGTATGTGTTATGGCTTTACACCCCCTGCTATAATGTGGATAAAGAGTTCCTTGTCTAACAGAACACAGAGGGTGTTCTTTAATGGAAGCCTTTCAAACATAATCCAGGTAGAATCAGGAATTCCCCAGGGCAGCTGTCTAGGCCCCTTACTTTTTTCCATCTTTAATAACGACATGCCACTGGCTTTGAGTAAAGCCAGTGTGTCTATGTATGCGGATGACTCAACACTATACCCGTCAGCTACTACAGCAGGGTTCTTCAATTCTGGTCCTGGAGGGCCGAAACACCTCTGTTTTTCATCCTCTCCTTCTAATCAGGGGCTAATTCAGACCTGGGACACCAGGTGAGTGCAATTAACTACCAGGTAGAAATAAAAAAACGAAGTGTTTCGGCCCTCCAGGTCCGGAATTGAAGAACCCTGTACTACAGCAACTGAAATAACTGCAACACTTAACAAAGAGGAATAAGTTAGTCCTAAATATTTCCAAAACTAAAAGCATTGTATTTGGGTCAAATCATTCACTAAACTCTAAACCTCAGCTACATCTCGTAATGAATAATGTGGAAATTGAGCAAGTTGAGGTGACTAAACTGCTTGGAGTAACCCTGGATTGTAAACTGTCATGGTCTAAGCATATTCATACAACAGTAGCTAAGATGGGGAGAAGTACAGTGGGGTAAAAAAGTATTTAGTCAGCCACCAATTGTGCAAGTTCTCCCACTTAAAAAGATGAGAGAGGCCTGTAATTTTCATCATAGGTACACGTCAACTATGACAGACAAATTGAGAAAAAAAAATCCAGACAATCACATTGTAGGATTTTTAATGAATTTATTTGCAAATTATGGTGGAAAATAAGTATATGGTCACCTACAAACAAGCAAGATTTCTGGCTCTCACAGACCTGTAACTTCTTTTTAAGAGGCTCCTCTGTCTGAATCTGCAATAGGTAAGCAGCTTGGTTTGAAGAAATCAACTGTGGGAGTAATTATTAGGAAATGGAAGACATACAAGACCACTGATAATCTCCCTCGATCTGGGGCTCCACGCAAGATCTCACCCTGTGGGGTCAAAATGATCACAAGAACGGTGAGCAAAAATCCCAGAACCACACGGGGGGACCT
This sequence comes from Coregonus sp. 'balchen', assembly GCA_902810595.1. NCBI lineage: Eukaryota > Metazoa > Chordata > Actinopteri > Salmoniformes > Salmonidae > Coregonus > Coregonus sp. 'balchen'. The sequence goes on along the minus strand of LR778275.1, from coordinate 50,183,096 downwards.
AGTGAATGACCTGCAGAGAGCTGGGACCAAAGTAACAAAGCCTACCATCAGTAACACACTACGCCGCCAGGGACTCAAATCCTGCAGTGCCAGACGTGTCCCCCTGCTTAAGCCAGTACATGTCCAGGCCCGTCTGAAGTTTGCTAGAGTGCATTTGGATGATCCAGAAGAGGATTGGGAGAATGTCATATGGTCAGATGAAACCAAAATAGAACTTTTTGGTAAAAACTCAACTCGTCGTGTTTGGAGGACAAAGAATGCTGAGTTGCATCCAAAGAACACCATACCTACTGTGAAGCATGGGGGTGGAAACATCATGCTTTGGGGCTGTTTTTCTGCAAAGGGACCAGGACGGCTGATCCATGTAAAGGAAAGAATGAATGGGGCCATGTATCGTGAGAATTTGAGTGAAAACCTCCTTCCATCAGCAAGGGCATTGAAGATGAAACGTGGCTGGGTCTTTCAGCATGACAATGATCCCAAACACACCGCCCGGGCAACGAAGGAGTGGCTTCGTAAGAAGCATTTCAAGGTCCTGGAGTGGCCTAGCCAGTCTCCAGATCTCAACCCCATAGAAAATCTTTGGAGGGAGTTGAAAGTCCGTGTTGCCCAGCGACAGCCCCAAAACATCACTGCTCTAGAGGAGATCTGCATGGAGGAATGGGCCAAAATACCAGCAACAGTGTGTGAAAACCTTGTGAAGACTTACAGAAAACGTTTGACCTGTGTCATTGCCAACAAAGGGTATATAACAAAGTATTGAGAAACTTTTGTTATTGACCAAATACTTATTTTCCACCATAATTTGCAAATAAAATTATTAAAAATCCTACAATGTGATTTTCTGGAGAAGAAAAATCTCATTTTCTCTGTCATAGTTGACGTGTACCTATGTTGAAAATTACAGGCCTCTCTCATCTTTTTAAGTGGAAGAACTTGCACAATTGGTGGCTGACTAAATACTTTTTTTCCCCACTGTATGTCCATAATTTAGCGCTGCTCTGCCTTCCTAACAACACTATCAACAAGGCAGGTCCTACAGGCCCTAGTTTTGTCGCACCTGGACTACTATTCAGTAGTGTGGTCAGGTGCCACAAAGAGGGACTTGGGAAAATTGCAGTTGGCTCAGAACAGGGCAGCACAGCTGGCCCTTAAAAGTACACGGAGAGCTAACATTAATGACATGCATGTCAATCTCTCCTGGCTTAGAGTGGAAGAGAGATTGACCTCATCACTGCTTGTTTTTGTAAGAGGTGTTGTCAAGCTGAATGTACCGAGCTGTCTGTTTGGAATACTGGCACACAGCTCGGACACCCATGCATACCCCACAAGACATGCCACCAGAGGTCTCTTCACAGACCCCAAGTCCAGAACAGACTATGGGAGTCACACAGTACTACATAGAGCCATGACTAGAGGGAACTATATTCCACATCAGGTACTGTAACTGATGCAAGCAGTAGAATCAGATAAAAAAAACAGGTAAAAATACACCTTATGGAACAACGGGGACTGTGAAGAGACACACACAAAGGTATATACACATGCATGTGCACACATTGGGATATTGTTGTATGGTGGTATTAATCATTTTGTATTATAGATATGTAGTGGTATAATAATGCTATATGATGTACTGCTTTATATTTTGTTTTATAAGTAATGTAAGTCTTGTAATATGTTTGGACCCCAGGAAGAGTAGCTTCTGCCTTGGCAGGAACTAATGGGGATCCATAATAAACCCCAGGAAGAGTAGCTGCTGCCTTGGTAGGAACTAATGGGGATCCATAATAAACCCCAGGAAGAGTAGCTGCTGCCTTGGCAGGAACTAATGGGGATCCATAATAAACCCCAGGAAGAGTAGCTGCTGCCTTGGTAGGAACTAATGGGGATCCATAATAAACCCACGGAAGAGTAGCTGCTGCCTTGGCATGAACTAATGGGGATCCCTAATAAATACAAATACAAAAATCACCTCCTCTCTCTATCCCTCTCCTTCTCACTCTTTCTTGTTCCCCCTCTCCCCCTCTTTTCCCTTTTCCTCACCCCCACTCCTCTCCTCCCGTCACCCTCTCTCTCTCTCCCTCACCCCCTCTCTCATCACCCTCACCCCCTCTCTCTCATCTCCCTCACCCCCTCTCTCATCTCCCTCACCCCCTCTCTCTCTCTCTCTCTCTCTCTCTCCCTCACCCCCTCTCTCTCTCTCTCTATTACAGAAGTGACTTCAAAACACAATGCCCCCATTTCACACCATTTAACGCTGTTCATCTCACGCTCCAATATGCAGCATCCATTTTACATTCCCAATGCGTTCCTTCCTCATCCTAACCATCCATCACTCACTACCCCTAAAACGATGTCTGTCTAAAGCAATGATTGAAATGCACTTGTTCTGCCTTCAATACACAGGGGAATTTAAAAATCTTCAAACAAGCGAATATTTAAAATGTCAATTGTTTTAAGAGCTTTTTCACAACAAATTGTTCAATTAACACATCATGAGCCTCAACCCTCATACAGTACATAACAAAGGCTAGCTTATATATTGTTGTCTGTAACAACCAAAGCCCAAAACACTGCCAATCACAGCGGTGGAAAACAACATCCTCCTTGACAAGAGCCTTATACACACAAAGCTCTCAGGGTCATTGCACCCATAGCTCTCTGTCTGTAAATTTAAGAGTGGTTACATTTCTCCAGCCCCCATCCCTCAGCTGGTTCCATTTCTCCAGCCCCCATCCCTCAGCTGGTTCCATTTCTCCAGCCCCCATCCCTCAGCTGGTTCCATTTCTCCAGCCCCCATCCCTCAGCTGGTTCCATTTCTCCAGCCCCCATCCCTCAGCTGGTTCCATTTCTCCAGCCCCCATCCCTCAGCTGGTTCCATTTCTCCAGCCCCCATCCCTCAGCTGGTTACATTTCTCCAGCCCCCATCCCTGAGCTGGTTACATTTCTCCAGCCCCCATCCCTCAGCTGGTTCCATTTCTCCAGCCACATCCCTCAGCTGGTTCCATTTCTCCAGCCCCCATCCCTCAGCTGGTTCCATTTCTCCAGCCCCCATCCCTCAGCTGGTTCCATTTCTCCAGCCCCCATCCCTCAGCTGGTTCCATTTCTCCAGCCCCCATCCCTCAGCTGGTTCCATTTCTCCAGCCACATCCCTCCGCTGGTTCCATTTCTCCAGCCACATCCCTCAGCTGGTTCCATTTCTCCAGCCACATCCCTCCGCTGGTTACCAAAGCATGTGCCAGCGCAGCAGGTGTGTTGTTTTACAAGATTGCCCCTTTAACTTGAACTAAACTGCCCCAACCTCAGACTACCAGCCCTGGGCCTACATCTCACCTCACACACCCCGTTACCATCCAGATGGTGATACCTAAATTACGTTAATCATAAACCAAAGTCATCATATGCACACGGGCATGTACACACGCACACGCACACATAGACAAAGAATGAAATACGTAAACAACTATTACTGAATTCATAGGCCTACCTAGTGGTCTCTTGTATAGGCGGATGCAAAAAAAAAAAAAAAAACGTTATAAAAATATTTTTAAAAGCCATTAAAAGCTACTACTAATTATATTATATCGAAACATTGTGCTTAATTGTCTACACAGATTGTGATGGACCTAGTAGTCAGATTGCACACGTGACTTTCCACCAAGCGATGGAGTTCGCGGGAAGGGCAGTCGGCAAGCGGGGAATCGATTACATGATCTTGTTTACATGCTGTGGCTCGTAATTATACACCCTAATATCTAATAAAAACCTACGTTTATAAAAAACCACAGCGATTATTTTATTTGGTGGGGATATTACAACAACGGTTGTACGGAGACAGTGAAAGGTGTTGACACATAGGCTACATTGTTATGATGAAAACAAAACAACAAAAACAAGACTCATTACAAACCCTGTTTTTTTCATGATAATGTGACATTTTCCCAACGAATTGATGTATCATCTTACTGTATGTCAATTGTCACCATCATGTCTTGTCATCAAGCATCCCCTTTCAGAGAGACCGGCTATAGTGAGCCTTGAACACACTGTCCAAATCCATCCAACAACCAACGGCGGTTATTGAAGAACAAAAGAAAACTGCACCTGCTTCACTCACCTCCTTAACGATCCAGCATAGAGAACATAGGCTATATTCCCAGCCAGCGTCCACTGAATCCTCCTCTGTGTCAGCTCACAGCATCCAAGACAGTCATGTCCCTCAACCCTGTCCCAGTCCCTGTCTGTCTCAAACGCTACAGAGGCAACAGAACCACGGCTTGACAGAGAGAGCACACTCCCGACCACCAAGCCATCCGGATACAGAACAACGCTCCAGCTTCTGTAATATTCAATGGAAATAATGGTTATAAATATAAAAATCAAGCCTGTTTTTCATTAAAACTGTTGTCATAAATTGGGGTCCATCTCTTGGCTTGGGATTCCGTGTCTCTTGTTCTTCCCAATCGGACGCTGTGATTTCTTTGTGATCAAGCGTCCTCCGCTCGCATCACGTAGCTCCAGCTTGCCTTGGATGATACCATTATACACGTGAACACGGGGGTTGTAGGCTACAGCACAGGAGATAATATCAATGGGTGGAGGAGTGCGCTACTCGAGACGTGTCGAAGTCATGTTCTGTTCTTTGCTTTGTTTACTGTCGAAAATTAAATAAATAAGAGAAAATAGCATACAGTCCAAATTCATATTTAGATCAGATAATCTGAAAGGATCACGCTACATTAAAGCCTTTTCAATTCTTGTAGTGTACATCGGGTACATTTTGAAGAAAAATCTAGGGAAAACCGTTCCCCCGTGCGTTGTCCGTGGTCCACAACATTCACACACAGAACACTGACCATTCAGCACCATGGACAGGTACCGGGCCTGTAGTAGACTTACAGTCATTCAGCACCATGGACAGCGTCGGACCGGCCCACACAATAAGCTACAGTTTGTGTTTGATGTATTGACACTAACCTCGGCCTTTGTCTTTAACTAGCCTATTGTTTTTCTCTGGTTGTTCCCATACTGTACTCCTTCACACAGTTAGTAGGCCTACAGTACAAGTCTTTAGTCCAAACAGGACTTTTTACAGTACAAGTCTTTAGTCCAAACAGGACTTTTTACAGTACAAGTCTTTAGTCCAAACAGGACTTTTTACAGTACAAGTCTTTAGTCCGAACAGGACTTTTTACAGTACAAGTCTTTAGTCCAAACAGGACTTTTTACAGTACAAGTCTTTAGTCCAAACAGGACTTTTTACAGTACAAGTCTTTAGTACAAACAGGACTTTTTACAGTACAAGTCTTTAGTCCAAACATGACTTTTTACAGTACAAGTATTTAGTCCAGACAGGACTTTTTACAGTACAAGTCTTTAGTCCAGACAGGACTTTCCGTTTTATTTGGTGAGCTGACCAAAGCAATGTCGCCTCCAAGTGCATAAAGGGGAAATGACAGTAGGCCTAAGGAAATAGTAGGATGTGCAGTGGGCTAGTCAGCTGTCGCTTTAAGAGGCAACCCCTCTGCATTGGTTATTATCATCCACTGACTGACATAACGGAAGGCTACCGTACCCTACGCATCGCTGGAAGCTGGAAAACCTTCGCTTGGTCTATTCGGAACACACAGTCACCCGTTACGAAACGTTGTAACGGGACATAAGCCTAATATAACGAGCGGTGACGTTGATGTCTCTTCTTTTTCCGTAGGAGTTCTTATTTGTAATATATTGAATCGAGAGCTTATCGGAAGACAAAATGGCTGAGCTGGGGATGGGGAAGGGGGTTACTGCGGGGAAACTCGCTAGTAACGTGCAGAAGAAATTAACACGGGCCCAAGAGAAGGTAAGAAACAGAATAAGGTTTAATTTGTTGTTATTTACCGTTTGTTTCGGTTATTTTCCATTATGATATCTGGTTCCGTCCAATGACACATCACCTTTATAAAAACATAGTACCATCGACAGGATAGCGGTACATTTGTTGTTGTAAGATTTTTTTTTTTTAAATCTTCAAAATATATAAACCATACATAGACAAAAGAGAAAATACAGACACATAAACATCGATGACATCACACCTGCTCAGACACACATGTTCCCACAGCTTCCATTTCTAGTGCTTGTAAGACTCTATGCCAAATGAGCTCAAATTGCTATTCTGTTTCTCCCTGTAGCCCATATCTTTTCTATATTTAATAATAATAATAATATGCCATTTAGCAGACCCTTTTATCCAAAGCGACTTACAGTCATGCGTGCATACATTTTTGTGTATGGGTGGTCCCGGGAATCGAACCCACTACCCTGTCGTTACAAGCGCCATGCTCTACCAGCTGAGCTACAGAGGACCACAATAAATAAATAATAATGCATTTGATTCATCCACTGTCTTAACGATGGAGGGTCATTTGATTCATCCACTGTCTTAATGATGGAGGGTCATTTGATTCATCCACTGTCTTAACGATGGAGGATCATTTTGATTCATCCACTGTCTTAATGATGGAGGGTCATTTTGATTAATCCACTGTCTTAATGATGGAGGGTCATTTGATTCATCCACTGTCTTAACGATGGAGGGTCATTTTGATTCATCCACTGTCTTAATGATGCAGGGTAATTTGATTTCCAGTTTTTAAGCAAACGTTTTTTCAAAAATGATTGCAGAGAAAAGTACAGTCCAACCCATTGGTTATGTCACTGCACCGTCATACTGAACAGGATGCTATTTAATCCATCAGTTATTTCCTTACACACATCCAATAGGCTAGATGCTGGTGGGTATTCCAAATTGGCCAATATAAATAATTGTATTATTAGTGTAGCTAAAGCAATTGGATGTTCTGCTAATTAAATTAATTATCTATCTGGCCTGCTATAATGCAGTGGCTATTCAATAACAATGTCCACTACATTCCGTGTCGCATCCATAACATTTACATTTTAGTCATTTAGCAGACGCTCTTATCCAGAGCGACTTACATGAGCAATTAGGGTTAAGTGCCTTGCTCAAGGGCACATCGACAGGGGGGGGGGGGGGGGGGGTGGTAGAAGGATTACTTTATACTATTCCAGGTATTCCTTAAAGAGGTAGGGTTTCAAGTGTCTCCGGAAGGTGGTCAGTGACTCCGCTGTCCTGGCGTCGTGGGGGAGCTTGTTCCACCATTGGGGTGCCAGAGCAGCAAATAGTTTGGACTGGGCTGAGCGGGAACTGTGCTCCCGCAGAGGTAGGGGGGCCAGCAGGCCAGAGGTGGATGAACGCAGTGGATACACTATAACATGGTTACTTTACTTTATTAATATTTTTATAGAAGTGCATACAGTGTAATTATTACACTGTAAATGACCTACCCTGAGATTGTCTTAGTGACGGCAGAGTGAAGGAAAAGCAGCCAACAAGTGCTCAGCGTATGTGGGAACTCCTTCAAGACTGTTGGAAAAGCATTCCAGGTGAAGCTGGTTGAGAGAATGCCAAGAGTGTGCAAAGCTGTCATCAAGGCAAAGGGTGGCTACTTTGAAGAATCTCAAATATAAAATATATTTTGATTTGTTTAACACTTTTTTGGTTACTACATGATTCCATATGTACAGTGGGGAAAAAAAGTATTTAGTCAGCCACCAATTGTGCAAGTTCTCCCACTTAAAAAGATGAGAGAGGCCTGTAATTTTCATCATAGGTACACGTCAACTATGACAGACAAAATGATAAAAAAATTCCAGAAAATCACATTGTAGGATTTTTAATGAATTTATTTGCAAATTATGGTGGAAAATAAGTATTTGGTCACCTACAAACAAGCATGATTTCTGGCTCTCACAGATCTGAAACTTCTTCTTTAAGAGGCTCCTCTGTCCTCCACTCGTTACCTGTATTAATGGCACCTGTTTGAACTTGTTATCAGTATAAAAGACACCTGTCCACAACCTCAAACAGTCACACTCCAAACTCCACTATGGCCAAGACCAAAGAGCTGTCAAATGACACCAGAAACAAAATTGTAGATCTGCACCAGGCTGGGAAGACTGAATCTGCAATAGGTAAGCAGCTTGGTTTGAAGAAATCAACTGTGGGAGCAATTATTAGGAAATGGAAGACATACAAGACCACTGATAATCTCCCTCGATATGGGGCTCCATGCAAGATCTCACCCCGTGGGGTCAAAAATCCCAGAACCACACGGGGGACCTAGTGAATGACCTACCGAGAGCTGGGACCAAAGTAACAAAGCCTACCATCAGTAACACACTACGCCACCAGGGACTCAAATCCTGCAATTCCAGACGTGTCCCCCTGCTTAAGCCAGTACATGTCCAGGCCCGTCTGAAGTTTGCTAGAGTGCATTTGGATGATCCAGAAGAGGATTGGGAGAATGTCAGATGAAACCAAAATAGAACTTTTTGGTAAAAACTCAACTCGTCGTGTTTGGAGGACAAAGAATGCTGAGTTGCATCCAAAGAACACCATACCTGCTGTGAAGCATGGGGGTGGAAACATCATGCTTTGGGGCTGTTTTTCTGCAAAGGGACCAGGACGACTGATCCGTGTAAAGGAAAGAATGAATGGGGCCATGTATCGTGAGATTTTGAGTGAAAACCTCCTTCCATCAGCAAGGGCATTGAAGATGAAACGTGGCTGGGTCTTTCAGCATGACAATGATCCCAAACACACCGCCCGGGCAACGAAGGAGTGGCTTCGTAAGAAGCATTTCAAGGTCCTGGAGTGGCCTAGCCAATCTCCAGATCTCAACCCCATAGAAAATCTTTGGAGGGAGTTGAAAGTCCGTGTTGCCCAGCGACAGCCCCAAAACATCACTGCTCTAGAGGAGATCTGCATGGAGGAATGGGCCAAAATACCAGCAACAGTGTGTGAAAACCTTGTGAAGACTTACAGAAAACGTTTGACCTGTATCATTGCCAACAAAGGGTATATAACAAAGTATTGAGAAACTTTTGTTATTGACCAAATACTTATTTTTCACCATAATTTGCAAATAAATTCATTAAAAATCCTACAATGTGATTTTCTGGATTTTTTTTCCTCATTTTCTCTGTCATAGTTGACGTGTACCTATGATGAAAATTACAGGCCTCTCTCATCTTTTTAAGTGGGAGAACTTGCACAATTGGTGGCTGACTAAATACTTTTTTTCCCCCACTGTATTATTTCATAGTTTTGATGTCTTCACTATTATTCTACAGTGTAGAAAATAGTACAAATAAAGAAAAGCCCTTGAATGAGTAGGTGTGTCCAAACTTTTGACTGGTAGTGTATCTGCTGTATCCATGCTTGAATGTCTTTTTCCAGGTTATGCAGAAGCTGGGGAAAGCAGATGAGACCAGAGATGTTGCATTTGAGGAGGGAGTTATCAACTTCAACAAACAATATGTAAGAATCTTGTACGAACCCAACCATTTAACATTTTAGTCATTTAGCAGACGCTATTTTCCAGAGGGACTTACTGGAGCAATTAGGGTTAAGTGACAGATCGACAGATTTTTCACCTAGTCAGCTCGAGGTTTCAAACCAGCGACCTTTCAGTTACTGACCAAATGCTCTTAACCGCTAAAAAAAACCTGAGGGTCTACCTGGCTGCAATACAAAGTAGGATTATTTATGTTATTTCTACATACCCCTTAAGACAACAGCCCTGGACTGAAACAACCAGTGGCTGCCTCCATTCCTTGCCATCTATAGTTCAATCCACAGTCTTCCCTTGTCTCACCCACCAAAGATGTAATCTGTGTAAAATCACGTGTTTTATGTTCTGTTTTCAGACAGAGGGATCCAAACTGCAAAAAGACCTGAGGGTCTACCTGGCTGCAGTACAAAGTAAGACTTTCTCTGTGATGTCTACATAACCCTTAAGACTCCAGTCCTAGACTGAAACAGGGAGCCCATTAAAGTGTTTACCTTGTAGTCCTTAATTGACACGACCCGGATATTTGTAGTCAGTGCAGAACCATGGTGCATTCCTCACTACAGTCACGGCACAGCACTATCTCCTTCACTGTCTGTCTGTCTCTCTGCCTGTCTACAGCGATGCACGAGTCCTCCAAGAACCTTCAGGAGTGTCTGTCTGACATGTATGAGCCGGAGTGGTACGGCAAAGATGAAGTGGACTCTATCGTTGAGGTCAGAGGTCATCTTTATTTATGCTACAAAAGTCAGATTAACTTCCTTCACTGACCCATCCCTCTATCCCTCCTGTCTCTTCCTCTGTCGCAGTCTCTCCTCTGTCAGTCCCTCCTGTCTCTTCCTCTGTCGCAGTCTCTCCTCTGTCAGTCCCTCCTGTCTCTTCCTCTGTCGCAGTCTCTCCTCTGTCAGTCCCTCCTGTCTCTTCTTCTGTCACAGTCTCTCCTCTGTCAGTCCCTCCTGTCTCTTCTTCTGTCACAGTCTCTCCTCTGTCAGTCCCTCCTGTCTCGTCTTCTGTCACAGTATCTCCTCTGTCAGTCCCTCCTGTCTCTTCTTCTGTCACAGTATCTCCTCTGTCAGTCCCTCCTGTCTCTTCCTCTGTCACAGTCTCTCAGCCCTCAATCATTCCTTCTCTCTTCCTGTCTCTCTCACTTTCGCTCTCACTCTCTCTCTCCCTGTCTCTCTCCCTGTCTCTCTTGCTCTCTCTCTCCCTGTCTCTCTCACTCTCTCTCCCTGTCCCACTCACTCTCTCTCTCTCTCACTCTCACTCACTCACGGTCATTCTCACCATCACTCTCCCTTGTGACAGAAGTAGGAGCTGTACTCGTGTGTTGAGTTAGCACAGTTTGATATTAGAGCATAGCTTTCATAGTATGATTCTGGCTCTGATCTAGCGCTCCGACACATTCCTTTTTAACTGCATTAAAGCTACATTCTGGTATTCGAAGAAAACAACAACATAACGGCAGTCCTGCTAATTGAAAGGACCATTTAACAGCTTCCCAAATCCCAGACTGTAGCCGTAAATCCTCGACTCCCCCTAGCCTGATCAACCATCCTGACCGCAGTGCTCTCGTTGTAGTGAGATCAGGATGGTTGAACGAGGCTACCCTCTCCTCTCTCATATCACCAGTTCCCTGTCCATTGTGTTCTTCTCAGTACCTAGCTATACTTCTGCTATGCTCATCATCTGTGCTCATTCATTCATTCATGCCTCATTTGTCCTTCATTAGTCCCCTTCATTTTCTCCACATTATTCTCTCTCTAGTGTAACTAGAGGCTTAGAGAAGTTGGGAAAACAACATTGAGGTAATTGTATTTGTTTTAAATACTCAGTGGAGTCATAGACTTAGGAATTACGTAGTTAGGAATGTGTGTAGCGTCAGACTTATTTAAGGAGCTGAATGGTGTGTACACATTTGAGGTAGGCTGGTCATCCAGCTGTAGCAGAGAGTGGGGTATGTTGAGCCATTTTTTGCATTCCGCGTCACTACGTCAAGGTAAATATATCATATTATTTCTCACAAAAATGTCTACGTATACAGTATTTCAGTTGTATCCCGTGAAATAAACAGAATTCATGTAAACAGAACAGTTTTGAAAACATAGATGATAATGACTTCTTCCTAAATATGGTTTCCTAGAAACAAGGGGGTGGCTCAGCTAACCCTTTGGCTCAGCTAACCCTTCGGCTCAGCTAACCCTTTGGCTCAGCTAACCCTTCGGCTCAGCTAACCCTTTGGCTCAGCTAACCCTTTGGCTAAGCTAACCCTTTGGTTCAACTAACCCTTTGGCTCAGCTAACCATTTGGCTCAACTAACCATTTGGCTCAACTATCCCTTTGGCTCAGCTAACCCTTTGGCTAAGCTAACCCTTTGGTTCAACTAATCCTTTGGCTCAGCTAACCCTTTGGCTCAACTAAAACTTTGGCTCAACTAACCCATTGGCTCAGCTAACCCTTTGGCTCAGCTAACCATTTGGCTCAACTAACCCTTTGGCTCAGCTAACCCTTTGGCTCAACTAACCCTTTGGCTCAGCTAACCCATTGGCTCAGCTAACCCTTTGGCTCAGCTAACCCTTTGGCTCAACTAATCCATTGGCTCAACTAATCCATTGGCTCAACTAACCCTTTGGCTCAACTAACCGTTTGGCTCAGCTGACCCTTTGGCTCAGTGTCTGCCCTATATACAGGTAAATACATTGTGTGTGTGTGTGTGTGTGTGTGTGTGTGTGTGTGTTCTAGTGCAATTTAATGGCGACGTCCTTGTTTCTGTTCCGGTTGCAGGACAGTGACGTTCTGTGGACAGACTTCCATCAGAAGCTTGTGGATAATGCTTTGATATCTATGGACACATATATGGGGCAGTTCCCTGATATTAAGGTAGGATCATATCTGGAACAGTTCCCTGATATTAAGGTAGGATCATATCCGGAACAGTTCCCTGATATTAAGGTAGGATCCTATGTGGGGCAATTCCCTGATATTAAGGTAGGATCCTATGTGGGGCAATTCCCTGATATTAAGGTAGGATCCTATCTGGGGCAGTTCCCTGATATTAAGGTAGGATCCTATATGGGGCAGTTTCCTGATATTAAGGTAGGATCCTATATGGGGCAGTTTCCTGATATTAAGGTAGGATCGTCATCATCGTACTCCCTTCCTGATGATTAGCTTTGATTCATACATACTGCCTACCGACCTGCTCTCATCACGTGTGTTAGTCCCGTTTCTCTGGACAGTAAAGTCATGTTGTTCTTCTTCAGTCTCGTATCGCTAAGCGTGACAGGAAGCTTGTGGATTACGACAGCGCCAGACACAACCACCCTTCTACCAATAAGGGGAAGAAAGGAAAGGATGGGGGCATCAAGATCACCAAGGTAACAGAACCTCTCCCAATACTGGATATGTGGCCCTTTTTAATTCAGTGTTCATTCTGTAATTAACATCAATCTGTTGTCTTCTCCCAGTAATTTACTCTGAACTAAATATATCTGTTGAAAATGACCTCTCTCTCTCTCCTCTCCTCTTCTCCTCACCCATCATCTCTCATCAGTCCTCTCTCTCTCTCTCCCCCCTCTCTTCCCTCCTCTCTCTCTCTCTCGTCTCATCTTGTCTCTCTAATCTGCTCTCTCCTCGCCTTCTCTCCACCATCTCTCTCTCGTTCTCTCTCTCTCTTCTCATGTCGTCTCTCCTCTCCTCTCTCTCTCTCCGCCCCTCTCTTCTCCGTCTCCCTCCTCTCTCTCTCTCCTCTCTCCTCATTCGTCCCCTCAACATGCATACCCCCTCGATCTCCTCTCTCCTCCTCTCTCTCTCTCTCTCTCTCTCTCTCTCTCTCTCTCTCTATATCTATAGATCTTTTCTATCTATATATACATATCTATATATAAGATATTATATATATATGATTATTATTATTAGTATCCTCTCTCTTCCTACCTCCAGCCAGCGTCTCTGTTGGAGAGGGCCACTCCAGTTTGGGCTCAGGGCATCCTGTCAGCCCACAACATTGCTCAGAGTAACCTCTCCAGGAACCAGGTGGGTCCATCACCCTTGTCAACCACCCTGTCGACTACTGCTTTCATGGGGATTTAAGAATCTAGTCTAGTATATAATCTGCCTGCAATAGCTTTAAAACTTTAGAAAGAGTCTCCATTTGGCCAGTTGATGGCCAGTCGTTGGCCAAGTAGTTGGCTAGTAGTTGGCTAGTAGTTGGCTAGTCGTTGGCAAGTAGTTGGCTAGTAGTTGGCCAGTAGTTGGCTAGTTATTGGCCAGTAGTTGGCCAGTAGTTGGCTAGTAGTTGGCTAGTAGTTGGCTAGTAGTTGGCTAGTCGTTGGCTAGTAGTTGGCCAGTAGTTGGCTAGTCGTTGGCTAGTCGTTGGCTAGTAGTTGGCTAGTCGTGGAAAAACCCAGCAGCGTTGCAGTTCTTGGCACAAACCGGTGCGCCTGGCTCCTACTACCATACCCAGTTCAAAGACACTTAAATATTTTGTCTTGCCCATTCACCCTCTGAATGGAACACATACACAATAAATACAAATCCTTCTTTAACCTGTCCCCTCCCCTTAATCATTCACCTGGTCAGTCTGTCGTGTGTAGTGTTCATAATGTTTTGTCCACTCAGTGTGTAGCGTATTGGAACGGGAAGAGCAGGTGTTCATAATGTTTTGTCCACTCAGTGTCTAGCGTATTGGAACAGGAAGAGCAGGTGTTCATAATGTTTTGTCCACTCAGTGTCTAGCGTATTGGAACAGGAAGAGCAGGTGTTCATAATGTTTTGTCCACTCAGTGTCTAGCGTATTGGAACGGGAAGAGCAGGTGTTCATAATGTTTTGTCCACTCAGTGTGTAGCGTATTGGAACGGGAAGAGCAGGTGTTCATAATGTTTTGTCCACTCAGTGTGTAGCGTATTGGAACGGGAAGAGCAGGTTGTTCATAATGTTTTGTCCACTCAGTGTGTAGCGTATTGGAACGGGAAAGAGCAGGTGTTCATAATGTTTTGTCCACTCAGTGTGTAGCGTATTGGAACGGGAAGAGCAGGTGTTCATAATGTTTTGTCCACTCAGTGTGTAGCGTATTGGAACGGGAAGAGCAGGTGTTCATAATGTTTTGTCCACTCAGTGTGTAGCGTATTGGAACGGGACGAGCAGGTGTTCAATAATGTTTTGTCCACTCAGTGTGTAGCGTATTGGAACGGGAAGAGCAGGTGTTCATAATGTTTTGTCCACTCAGTGTGTAGTGTATTGGAACGGGAAGCGATATAAAGAATCATCAGAGCCTTGTGACAGATATTGTGTGTTGTGTGTGTGTGTGTGTGTGTGTGTGTGTGTCTGTGTGTGTCAGGCGGAGGATGAGTTGGAGAGAGCTCAGAAGGTGTTTGAGGAGATTAATGAAGATCTGCAGGAGGAACTGCCCTCACTATGGAACAGGTACGTATCACTATGGAACAGGTACATATCACTATGGAACAGGTACATATCACTATAGAACAGGTACATCTCACTATGGAACAGGTACATATAACTATGGAACAGGTACGTATCACTATGGAACAGGTAGGTCTCACTATGGAACAGGTACGTCTCACTATGGAACAGGTACATATCACTATGGAACAGGTACATATCACAATGGAACAGGTACATATCACTATGGAACAGGTACGTATCACTATGGAACAGGTAGGTCTCACTATGGAACAGGTAGGTCTCACTATGGAACAGGTACGTCTCACTATGGAACAGGTACATATCACTATGGAACAAAGGGGGGAATATCCCCTATGGAAAAAAGGGGGAATCACTATGGAAAAGGTAAATCTCACTAGGAAATGGTTTTCATTCACTATGGAAAAAGGTACATACACTATGGAACAGGGACATTCACTATGGAAAAAGGTTTCATTCAATATTTGGGAAAAGGGGACATTCCTAGGAAAAAAAGGTACCCTATCACATGGAACAGGGATTGGGGGCTCACCAGGGGAAAAGGTACATATCACTATGGAACAGGGGGTTCATATGGAAAAGTACATATCACTTTTGGAACAGGTTATCCCATGGGGAAAAGGTAATATCCTATGGAAAAAGGGGGAAATCACTTGGAAAAAGGACATTCACTATGGGAAAAGGTACATATCATATGGAACAGGTACAATCACTATGGGAAAAGGTTTCATATCATTTTGGAACTGGAATATCACTATGGAAAGGTTTCATATCACTATGGAACAGGTAGGCTCCCTATGGAAAAAAGGTACATAAACTATTTGGGAAAAAGGGAGGTTTACTTTTGGAACAGGGACATATCACTATGGAACAGGTTTCCTATCACTATGGGAAAAGATACAATTTACTAGGGGGCAGTTTAAAATACCCATGGAAAAAGGTTTGGTCTCACTATGGAAAAAGGTAGGGCTCACTTTTGGGAAAAGGTACATACACTATGGAAAACAAGGGGACTATCACTATGGAAAAAGGTAGGTCTCCATGGAAAAGGTACATATTTCCCATGGAAAAGGTACATATCACTATGGAACAGGGAAAATATCCCCTAGGAAAAAGGAAAATTCACCCATTTGGGAAAAGGGACCCTATCATAGGAAAAGGTAAAGGGTTTACTAGGGAAAAAGGGGACATTCAAATGGAACAGGTAGGGCTCCTATGGAAAAAGGTTAAAGTATCCCCCTATGGAAAAGGTAAAATATCACATGGAACAGGTAAAATTAAATATAAAAAAGGGACATACACTATAGAACGGGGGCATTTTCACTTTTGGAACAGGTTTCATATAACATGGAACAGGGACGTAAACAATAGGCAGGTAGTTTCCCATGGGAAAAGGGGGACGTCTCATTTTGGAACGGTTTCAATCCCCTATGGAACCCCGGGACATATCCAAAGGAAAAAGGTTTCTATTTACTATGGAAAAAAGGACGTATCCCTTAAAGGAACAGGTAGGTCCACAGGGAAAAAAGGTAGGTTCATATGGAAAAAAGGTACGTCTCACTATGGAAAAAGGTACATATCACCCATTGGAAAAAGGTACCTATCACTATTGGAAAAAGGGAAATATAAAATGGAAAAAGGTTTCATATCACTATGGAAAAAGGTACGTATCCCCTATGGAACCCGGTAGTATCAAAATGGAAAAAGGTCATTCACTATGGAATGGTTTCAAAACCTATTTGGAAAAAAGGTAAAAATATCCCAAAATTTGGGAAAAGGTCCCTATCACTATGGAAAAAGGGACATTCAATTTTGGAAAAAAGGTAAAAATCAAAATGGAAAAGGGAAAATACATATGGGAAAAAGGTTCAATCACTAAAGGAAAAAAGGAAAAATCATAGGAACCGGGAGGTTTTCACAAAGGAAAAAATAATATAAATATGGAACAGGTTTGGTCTCACTATGGAAAAAGGGACATATCACCCATGGGAAAAGGACAAAATCACTTGGAACAGGACATCTCATAGGAATGGTACAATCACTATGGGGAAAAGGTACAATCAATATGGAAAGGAATTCACCCATGGAAACAGGTAAATCCCCTAGGAACGGTAATACACTATGGAAAAGGTACAAATTTAAATATGGAACAGGGAATTACTATGGAACCGGTACATATCACTAGGAAAAATAGGTTCCCCTTTTGGAAAAAGGGACATATATATGGAAAAGGTAGGCTCAAAAAAAGGGGAAAAGGTACATATCCCCTATGGAACAGGGACAATACTTGGAACGGGACCTATCATGGGGAAAAGATTTCATATCCCCTATGGGAAAAGGGTAGGTCTTTAAAATTTGGGAAAAGGTAGGTCTCACTTTGGGAAAAGGTTTCAATTAAACCCCTTTTTGGAAAAAAGGGAATATCACTTTTGGAAAAAGGGAGGGTTTACTATGGAAAAAGGGAAAAACCCCTATGGAAAAAGGAATATCCCCCTTGGGAAAAGGGAAAAATATCATATGGAACAGGTACATATCCTATGGAAAGGGAGGTTTTCACAGGAACAGGTTTCAATCATATGGAACAGGGGAGGTCTCACTATGGAACAGGTACATACACTAGGGAAAAAGGTACATATCCCCTATGGAACAGGGGTAAAAATCACAGGAAAGGTAATTCACTAGGGGAAAGGTACAATTTAATATGGAACAGGTGGTCTCAATAGGAAAAAAGGGTTTCCCTATCACTTGGGAAAAAGGTTTAAAATCACTAAGGGAAAAGTGGTCTCAATATGGGGAAAAGGACATAAACACTATGGAAACAGGTAGGGGCTCACTATGGAACGGCAAAAAATTCCCCTATGGGGAAAAGGTACATATCACTATGGGAAAAGGTTTCCTACACTATGGGAAAAGGGACATATCAACCCATGGAAAAAGGTAAAATCTCACTATGGAACAGGGACCTACACATGGAACAGGTAAATCCCCTATGGAACAGGTACTATCACTTTGGGAAAAGGTAACATATCATATGGAACAGGTTTGGTTCACTTTGGAAAAAGGGGAAAGGGCTCATTAGGAACAGGTAGGTCTCACATTGGGAAAAGGTACAAATCATATGGAACAGGTTCATTTCACATGGGAAAAATTTTCCCTACCATATGGAAAAAGGGACAATCCCCCTATGGAACAGGTAAAATATCACTATTTGGAACAGGTAGGTCTCACTTTTGGAAAAAGGGGAATATCAAAATTGGGAAAAAGGGACATTTTTCACTATGGAACAGGTACATATCATATTGAACAGGTAGGTCTCCCCTAGGGGAAAAAGGACCCAATTTACTATGGAACAGGTAAAATCACTAAAGGAACAGGTACATTACATGGAAAAGGTTTCATATTTACTATGGAACAGGTACATTCATATGGAAAAAGGTACAATCACTATGGAAAAAGGTTTGGGGCTCCCCAAAATTTGGGAAAAGGTTTAAAAATTTGGGAAAGGGAAAAAAAAAATAGAATATAGTATTTTTAGGTTCGATTTTTTTATAGGGCAGTATAGCTAGAAATTAAGCGTCATTTTTAATAAGGTTTTTAAAAAGGAAATTTTTTAAAATTCTCCCCTCCCCCTTCCACTTTTTTCCCCTTTTTCCTTTTCCCCCTTTCCCCCCTCATCCTTTTCTCCCTAGTCGTGTTTGGGTTCTAGTAAGCCAAATTTTCCCCCGTAGGCTGGGTTTGAGGAAAAAGTTCCCCAAGGGGATGGGGGAAAGGGGGCCCGGTTTTTCCAATTTCCCCAAGGTTTTGATTTTTGAATGGAATTTCGGGGTTTGGGGGTAACGAAGAAGTCCCTGGGTATCCAAGAGGGGAAAAGGAGGGGGGGGGTTTTTTTTGGACCCGGGCGCACGAGAGCGAAGAAAAGAGGGGAGGGGGGCGAGAAGAAGAGAGAGCGAGAGAGGCCCCCCAGAGAGCAATTGAAGCGCGCCGCGCAAGGGCCCAGAGAGAGAGAAGAGAGACGGCGCGCGGGAGAGGCCCAGAAGAGGGGAGAGAGAGCGGGGAGAGGGAGAGGAGGGCGGAGCGAGAGAGCGGAGGGAGGCGGGAGAGCGGGGGAGAGAGGAGAGCGAGAGAGCGAAGGGGGAGCGAAAAAGGAGAGAGAGAAGGGGAGAAGAGAGCGAGAGAGAGCGAAGAGCGAGAGAGAGCGAGAGAGAGGCGCGAGAGGGAAGCAGCGCGCGGGGAAAAAAGGAGGGAGAGCGGAGAGCGAGGAAAGAAGAGCGAGCGAGGGGAGAGGAGGAAAGAAGAGAGAGACGAGAGCGCGAGGAGCGAGCGGCGAGAGAGCAGCGCGGCGAGAGAAGAGGACAGGAGAAAAGTAGAGAGCATCGAGAGCGCTCGATCGATCCGCGAGAGAGACGGAGAATCAAGTCGCCGCGAGAGATCGTCGAGCATCCCTCTCGCTATATCTCTCTCTCTCTCTCTCTCTATATCCTATCTCTCTCTCTCTCTACTCATCTCTCTCGTCTCTCCCTCGCTTCTATTTCTCTCTCCCTCTCTTTTATACACACCGTATGCAGCTGGACCAGAATCTGTACGATGTTCTTGTCAAACTGGAGAGACAGGACATGTCTGGGTGAGTTTCTGTTGTTGTATTTACAGTTGAAGTCGGAAGTTTACATACACTAAGGTTGGAGTCATTAAAACTTGTTTTTCAACCACTCCACAAATTTCTTGTTAACAAACTATGGTTTTGGCAAGTCGGTTAGGACATCTACTTTGTTTACAGACAGATTATTTCACATATAATTCACTGTATCACAATTCCAGTGGGTCAGAAGTGTACATACACTAAGTTGACTGTGCCTTTAAACAGCTTGGAAAATTCCAGAAAATGATGTCATGGCTTTAGAAGCTTCTGATAGGCTAATTGACATCATTTGAGTCAGTTGGAGGTGTACCTGTGGATGTACACTGCTCAAACAAATAAAGGGAACACTTAAACAACACAATGTAACTCTAAGTCAATCACACTTCTGTGAAATCAAACTGTCAACTTAGGAAGCAATATTGATTGACAATAAATTTCACATGCTGTTGTGCAAATGGTGGAAATTATAGGCAATTAGCAAGACACCCCCAATAAAGGAGTGGTTCTGCAGGTGGTGACCACAGACCACTTCTCGGTTCTTATGCTTCCTGGCTGATGTTTTGGTCACTTTTGAATGCTGGTGGTGCTTTCACTCTAGTGGTAGCATGAGATGGAGTCTACAACCCACACAAGTGGCTCAGGTAGTGCAGCTCATCCAGGATGGCACATCAATGCGAGTTGTGGCATGAAGGTTTGCTGTGTCTGTCAGCGTAGTGTCCAGAGCATGGAGGCGCTACCAGGAGACAGGCCAGTACATCAAGAGACGTGGAGGAGGCCGTAGGAGGGCAACAACCCAGCAGCAGGACCGCTACCTCCGCCTTTGTGCAAGGAGGAGCAGGAGGAGCACTGCCAGAGCCCTGCAAACGGTCAGAAACAGACTCCATGAGGGTGGTATGAGGGCCCGACGTCCACAGGTGGGGTTGTGCTTACAGCCCAACACCGTGCAGGACGTTTGGCATTTGCCAGAGAACACCAAGATTGGCAAATTCGCCACTGGCGCCCTGTGCTCTTCACAGATGAAAGCAGGTTCACACTGAGCACATGTGACAGACGTGACAGAGTCTGGAGACGCCGTGGAGAACGTTCTGCTGCCTGCAACATCCTCCAGCATGACCGGTTTGGCGGTGGGTCAGTCATGGTGTGGGGTGGCATTTCTTTGGGGGGCCGCACAGCCCTCCATGTGCTCGCCAGAGGTAGCCTGACTGCCATTAGGTACCGAGATGAGATCCTCAGACCCCTTGTGAGACCATATGCTGGTGTGGTTGGCCCTGGGTTCCTCCTAATGCAAGACAATGCTAGACCTCATGTGGCTGGAGTGTGTCAGCAGTTCCTGCAAGAGGAAGGCATTGATGCTATGGACCGCCCGTTCCCCAGACCTGAATCCAATTGAGCACATCTGGGACATCATGTCTCACTCCATCCACCAACGCCACGTTGCACCACAGACTGTCCAGGAGTTGGCGGATGCTTTAGTCCAGGTCTGGGAGGAGATCCCTCAGGAGACCATCCGCCACCTCATCAGGAGCATGCCCAGGCGTTGTAGGGAGGTCATACAGGCACGTGGAGGCCACACACACTACTGAGCCTCATTTTAACTTGTTTTAAGGACATTACATCAAAGTTGGATCAGCCTGTAGTGTGGTTTTCCACTTTAATTTTGAGTGTGACTCCAAATCCAGACCTCCATGGGTTGATAAATTAGATTTCCATTGATAATTTTTGTGTGATTTTGTTGTCAGCACATTCAACTATGTAAAGAAAAAAGTATTTAATAATATTATTTCATTCATTCAGATCTAGGATGTGTTGTTTAAGTGTTCCCTTTATTTTTTTGAGTAGTGTATTTCAAAGCCTACCTTCAAACTCAGTGCCTCTTTGCTTGACATCATGGGAAAGTCAAAAGAAATCAGCCAAGACTTAAAAAAAAAAAAAATTGTAGACCTCCACAAGTCTGGTTCATCCTTGGGAGCAATTTCCAAATGCCTGAAGGTACCACGTTCATCTGTACAAACAATAGTACGCAAGTATAAACACCATGGGACCACGCAGCCGTCCTACCGCTCAGGAAGGAGACGCGTTCTGTCTCCTAGAGATGAACGTACTTTGGTGTGAAAAGTGCAAATCAATCCCAGAACAACAGCAAAGGACCTTGTGAAGATGCTGGAAACAGGTACAACAGGTGCTTCATGGTTGGGATGGTGTTCTTCGGCTTGCAAGCAACCCCCTTTTTCCTCCAAACATAATGATGGTCATTATGGCCAAACAGTTCTATTTTTGTTTCATCAGACCAGAGGACATTTCTCCAAAAAGTACGATCTCTGTCCCCATGTGCAGTTGCAAACCGTAGTCTGGAGGTTTTGGAGCAGTGGCTTCTTCCTTGCTGAGCGGCCTTTCAGGTTATGTCGATACAGGACTCATTTTACTGTGTATATAGATACTTTTGTACCTGTTTCCTCCAGCATCTTCACAAGGTCCTTTGCTGTTGTTCTGGGATTGATTTGCACTTTTCGCACCAAAGTACATTCATCTCTAGCAGACAGAACGCGTCTCCTTCCTGAGCAGTATGACGGCTTGTGGAGGTCTACTATTTTTTTCTGAGGTCTTGGCTGATTTCTTTTTATTTTCCCATGATGTCAAGCAAAGAGGCACTGAGTTTGAAGGTAGGCATTGAAATACATCCACACGTACACCTCCAATTGACTAAAATGATGTCAATTAGCCTATCAGAAGCTTCTAAAGCCATGACATCATTTTCTGGAATTTTCCAAGCTGTTTAAAGGCACAGTCAACTTAGTGTATGTAAACTTCTGACCCACTGGAATTGTGATACGGTGAATTATAAGTGAATTATAAATCTGCCTGTAAACAATTGTTGGATAAATTACTTGTGTCACGCACAAAGTAGATGTCCTAACCGACTTGCCAAAACTATAGTTTGTTAACAAGACATTTGTGGAGTGGTTGAAAAACACGTTTTAATGACTCCAACCTAAGTGTATGTAAACTTCCGACCTCAACTGTAACTAGCACACCTGATTCAACCAACGAAGGGCTTTGTGATTAGTTGACCAGTTGATTATAATAGAATACATCAAATAAGTGGAACTGGGGTAATCTCGTCCCCAGGCTCAACTGCTACAACAGAAAGAGAGACAATATTAGCTGAGGTAGACGAGGAGAGTTGTGGGATACACCGCTTTAGAATATCTGCATTGAGCTGTAAAGACTGTAAGGGTGCCATCACTGCTCGCTATAACATAACCGGCACATTCCATTCTGTACTGGATCCAGCTTGCACGGGAAGAGAAGGAGGTGCTGGACCTTCTGAGTCTCCTATACCTGCATGACATGACAGCTCCGGCTTGCTGCTGACATTTTCTCTTTAGACTGCACTGGACTTGGTCACACTCAGTGCATTCCCCTAAGAAGCAAGTCATTCAGTACTGTTTCTCTCTCTCTCTCTCTCTCTCTCTCTCTCTCTCTCTCTCTCTCTCTCTCTCTCTCTCTCTCTCTCTCTCTCTGTCTCTCTGTCTCTCTGTCTCTCTGTCTGTCTGTCTGTCTGTCTGTCTGTCTGTCTGTCTGTCTGTCTGTCTGTCTGTCTGTCTCTCTCTCTCTCTCTCCCCCTCATTTCTCCTTTCTTCCCTCTCTCTCTATCTCTCCGTTCTTCTCCCTCTCTCTAGTGAGCTCCCCAGAGGAGCAAGTCCAGCCAATCACACTCTGAGTCCAGGAGGACCGCCACCCATCCCTAAATCTCCCTCCAAGGTACTTTAGCATGCACACACACACACACATTCACATTCACACACACATACACGGTCCTCTGGAAACTGTTTGCTACAAGTCTTTGGGGAAGTTTTTCAAGGCAGGCAGAGACAGACGTTCACGCGGGCCTGAACACAAAAACACACACATGATTAAGAGAGAACAACAGACAACAGATCAGGGGCGGACTGCGAAAATAATTCGGCATTTTTTTCCCACACCAGCCCACATCACTGTGCACGTCACCAACTCACCCCCCTTCTCTGCTGTCCCTCTGTCCTTCTTCTTGTTCTCTGTCTGCCTGCCTGTCTGCTTAATGTAAAATACATGATACAGTAAATGTCCTCATTACCAGGGGAGACTGTCCAGGTGGTGGAGCCAGAAGCATTCCTGTTTTAGTAGGAGGTTATCAATGTCCCCACTCCTACAGTGCATGTGAACTTTCTCTATCGCAATCAACTTGAGTGTTGTAATGTCATGATTTTAATTCTGTGAAGTGCTTGGCAACAGGACACTGTTGGACATTTCTACGAATGGATTACTTATATTCGGTGATGCGGACCTTGAGTTGTTGCATAGCTGAGCCCGCAAGGGGCACTTTAGTAAATAAACAACATGTGATGAGGCGCAGGTGGTTCTGCTGCGGATATTGGAGGGTTTTCTACGTTCTCAGGTGATGGAATATTTCTGTGCTATAGGTTTTAAGACAATTGATGCAGTTGTATCACAGAGTGTGTTACTTTATCAAATCTCTAGTAACCCATTATACTGTACCTCCTTTACACTCGTGTTCTATTCATACAGCATATTCAGGAATAATAATCTCTCCTTTCATATCTTCACATACAGAATCCCTATATAACGTTATAATTCTTAGGTATTCACATCCACACCACCAGCAACGACCACAGAGCAGCCAGCTACACATGTCATGTTCTCGAGGAAATATCAGTGGTCCCAGACCACATAGACAATTCCCAGAAATGCCTATGGACAGCCGTCGGTGGGGCTTCTCTGAACAGCCCTTACCCATCTCAGCTGTTACCCTCTCAAACTTTTCAATGGCTTCTCCTGTCAGTGCTCACTACCTGTAGATCGACCGGAGGTGGGGGACAGAAACCCTAGATAACGTTATGGATCGAAAAACTCAGCTCACACAGAACTGGTTGGGGGTATCCATTCAGACACGCATCTCTTTCACACCGAAGCTATTCCTCTGACAGCTCTCATTCTCTCAGTACTTAATAGTAATACTATCTCTTATTATCTACATTTCAAACCTCTTATTATCCAAATTTCAATCAGCGCAATATCCACATTTCAAACCTCTTATTATCCCAAATGTAAATCCTTTGTTGAACTCAGCTTACCACTTATTATCAAAATGTCAATCTCTTAAGACACTCACATGCTGGCTCTGTCTAGTCTATTACCAACTGTCAGGAGAGACACATGCTGGCTCTGTCTAGTCTATTACCAACTATCAGGAGAGACACATGCTGGCTCTGTCTAGTCTATTACCAACTGTCAGGAGAGACACATGCTGGCTCTGTCTAGTCTATTACCAACTGGCAGGAGAGACACATGCTGGCTCTGTCTAGTCTATTACCAACTGGCAGGAGAGACACATGCTGGCTCTGTCTAGTCTATTACCAACTGTCAGGAGAGACACATGCTGGCTCTGTCTAGTCTATTACCAACTATCAGGAGAGACACATGCTGGCTCTGTCTAGTCTATTACCAACTGTCAGGAGAGACACATGCTGGCTCTGTCTAGTCTATTACCAACTGTCAGGAGAGACACATGCTGGCTCTGTCTAGTCTATTACCAACTGGCAGGAGAGACACATGCTGGCTCTGTCTAGTCTATTACCAACTGTCAGGAGAGACACATGCTGGCTCTGTCTAGTCTATTACCAACTATCAGGAGAGACACATGCTGGCTCTGTCTAGTCTATTACCAACTGTCAGGAGAGACACATGCTGGCTCTGTCTAGTCTATTACCAACTGTCAGGAGAGATACATGCTGGCTCTGTCTAGTCTATTACCAACTGTCAGGAGAGACACATGCTGGCTCTGTCTAGTCTATTACCAACTGTCAGGAGAGACACATGCTGGCTCTGTCTAGTCTATTACCAACTATCAGGAGAGACACATGCTGGCTCTGTCTAGTCTATTACCAACTGTCAGGAGAGACACATGCTGGCTCTGTCTAGTCTATTACCAACTGTCAGGAGAGACACATGCTGGCTCTGTCTAGTCTATTACCAACTATCAGGAGAGACACATGCTGGCTCTGTCTAGTCTATTACCAACTGTCAGGAGAGACACATGCTGGCTCTGTCTAGTCTATTACCAACTATCAGGAGAGACACATGCTGGCTCTGTCTAGTCTATTACCAACTATCAGGAGAGACACATGCTGGCTCTGTCTAGTCTATTACCAACTGTCAGGAGAGACACATGCTGGCTCTGTCTAGTCTATTACCAACTATCAGGAGAGACACATGCTGGCTCTGTCTAGTCTATTACCAACTGTCAGGAGAGACACATGCTGGCTCTGTCTAGTCTATTACCAACTGTCAGGAGAGACACATGCTGGCTCTGTCTAGTCTATTACCAACTGTCAGGAGAGACACATGCTGGCTCTGTCTAGTCTATTACCAACTGGCAGGAGAGATACATGCTGGCTCTGTCTAGTCTAATACCAACTGTCAGGAGAGACACATGCTGGCTCTGTCTAGTCTATTACCAACTATCAGGAGAGACACATGCTGGCTCTGTCTAGTCTATTACCAACTGTCAGGAGAGACACATGCTGGCTCTGTCTAGTCTATTACCAACTGTCAGGAGAGACACATGCTGGCTCTGTCTAGTCTATTACCAACTGTCAGGAGAGACACATGCTGGCTCTGTCTAGTCTATTACCAACTGGCAGGAGAGACACATGCTGGCTCTGTCTAGTCTATTACCAACTGGCAGGAGAGATACATGCTGGCTCTGTCTAGTCTATTACCAACTATCAGGAGAGACACATGCTGGCTCTGTCTAGTCTATTACCAACTATCAGGAGAGACACATGCTGGCTCTGTCTAGTCTATTACCAACTATCAGGAGAGACACATGCTGGCTCTGTCTAGTCTATTACCAACTATCAGGAGAGACACATGCTGGCTCTGTCTAGTCTATTACCAACTGGCAGGAGAGATACATGCTGGCTCTGTCTAGTCTATTACCAACTGTCAGGAGAGACACATGCTGGCTCTGTCTAGTCTATTACCAACTATCAGGAGAGACACATGCTGGCTCTGTCTAGTCTATTACCAACTATCAGGAGAGACACATGCTGGCTCTGTCTAGTCTATTACCAACTGGCAGGAGAGATACATGCTGGCTCTGTCTAGTCTATTACCAACTATCAGGAGAGACACATGCTGGCTCTGTCTAGTCTATTACCAACTATCAGGAGAGACACATGCTGGCTCTGTCTAGTCTATTACCAACTGTCAGGAGAGACACATGCTGGCTCTGTCTAGTCTATTACCAACTATCAGGAGAGACACATGCTGGCTCTGTCTAGTCTATTACCAACTGGCAGGAGAGACACATGCTGGCCTTTATGAGCATTGATAAAACTATTTATACACATTTATATCTGTTTGTGCTGTCAAGTCAACCCATGTTTTAACCCATGTTTTTACCTGTATTTCCTCTCCATCATTACATGTAGCTGAGACCAGCGATGCCGCCGCGGCCTGAATCCAGCCCCTGTCGGGACATGAAACCAGAAAACATAATTAACCTGTTTGATGCTGCTGCTCCTGACATCAGTGTCACATCCCCAACACAGGTACGGACTGTTATCTGTTACCTCTGGAGCTCAGCTGGTAGAGCACTGCGCTGGTAGGCGCTGGTAGAGCACGGCGCTGGTAGAGCACGGCGCTGGTAGAGCACGGCGCTGGTAGAGCACGGCGCTGGTAGAGCACGCCGCTGGTAGAGCACGGCGCTGGTAGTGGGTTCGATCCCCGGAACCACCCATACGTAAAAATGTATGCGCACATGACTGTAAGTCGCTTTGGATAAAAGCATCTGCTAAATGGCATATTATTATTATTAACCTAAGCCTAACTGTACCCTAACCCTTACTCTACCCTAACCCCTACCCTAACCCCTAACCCTGACCCTACCCTAACTGTACCCTAACCCTAACTCTACCCTGACCCTTTTTTATGCATGAAAAGCACTTATTGTATATTTATTTTAATTGTACATAATTAATTGTACATAATTGGTGCATTTCCTGCAGTCGATATATTTTTTTGTCATACCTTGACGGGGGGTATTTTTTGGCGGCAGGTTGCAGTGTAGATCAACATGAATATATTCCTTCACAATCATTGTATTCTTGTTCTAGCTGGGGCTTCACTTGCCTTCAAAAGGAAAACTTATCCTAAATTAAAAATCAAGGGAATTTCACAATAAAAGTCTAACCTCAATTGTGCCTTTTCCTAAAACTAATAAAAGCCATCTTATGTGGACATCTAGGAGTCACAGCGGAAATCACCTGTGGGTTTATGAAATAAAAGAGGGTTAGAAAACACTGTCTATGAAATTATTGTATTTATTTATTTATTGGTTTGGTTTGACTCTACCCTGACCCTACCCTAACCCTTACTCTACCCTGACCCTACCCTTACTCTACCCTGACCCTACCCTAACCCTTACTCTACCCTGACCCTACCCTAACCCTTACTCTACCCTGACCCTACCCTAACCCTTACTCTACCCTGACCCTACCCTAACCCTAACTCTACCCTAAACCCTACCCTAACCCTTACTCTACCCTGACCCTACCCTAACCCTAACTCTACCCTAAACCCTACCCTAACCCTTACTCTACCCTGACCCTACCCTAACCCTTACTCTACCCTGACCCTACCCTAACCCTAACTCTACCCTAAACCCTACCCTAACCCTTACTCTACCCTGACCCTACCCTAACCCTTACTCTACCCTAAACCCTACCCTAACCCTAACTCTACCCTGACCCTACCCTAACCCTTACTCTACCCTGACCCTACCCTTACTCTACCCTGACCCTACCCTAACCCTAACTCTACCCTGACCCTACCCTAACCCTAACTCTACCCTGACCCTACCCTAACCCTAACTCTACCCTGACCCTACCCTAACCCTTACTCTACCCTGACCCTACCCTAACCCTTACTCTACCCTGACCCTACCCTAACCCTTACTCTACCCTGACCCTACCCTAACCCTAACTCTACCCTAAACCCTACCCTAACCCTTACTCTACCCTGACCCTACCCTAACCCTTACTCTACCCTGAACCCTACCCTAACCCTAACTCTACCCTAAACCCTACCCTAACCCTAACTCTACCCTAAACCCTACCCTAACCCTTACTCTACCCTAAACCCTACCCTAACCCTTACTCTACCCTGACCCTACCCTTACTCTACCCTGACCCTACCCTAACCCTAACTCTACCCTGACCCTACCCTAACCCTTACTCTACCCTGACCCTACCCTAACCCTTACTCTCTACCAACTGACCCTACCCTAACCCTTACTCTACCCTGACCCTACCCTAACCCTTACTCTACCCTGACCCTACCCTAACCCTTACTCTACCCTAAACCCTACCCTAACCCTTACTCTACCCTGACCCTACCCTAACCCTAACTCTACCCTAAACCCTACCCTAACCCTTACTCTACCCTGACCTACCCTAACCCTTACTCTACCCTAAACCTACCCTACCCTAACCCTTACTCTACCCACCCTACCAACCCTTACTCTACCCGAAACCCTAACCCTAACCCTTACTCTAACCCTAAACCCTACCCCTAACCCTACTTACTGACCACCAACCTTACTCTAACCCTGACCCTACCCTAACCCTTACCTACCACCCTACCTAACCTAACTAGACCCTACCCTACCCTAACCCTTACTCTACCCTGACCCACCCTAACCCTTACTCTACACTGACCCTACCCTAACCACTAAAACTACTAACCCACTATACCCTACACCTAACCCTTACTCTACCCTGACCCTAACCCTAACCCTTACTCTAACCCTGAACCCTACCCTAACCCTACTCTACCTAAACCCTACCCTAACCCGTACTCTACCCTAAACCCGACCCTAACCCTTACTCTACCCTGAAACCCTACCCTACCTACCCTACCCTACCTACCCTAACCCTAACTCTACCCTAAACCCTACCCTAACCCTCGTACTCACCCTAACCTACTACCACCTAACCCTACACTACCTAACCTCTACCCTAAACCCTACCCTAACCCTTACTCTACCCTAAAACCCTACCCCTAACCCTATACATACCAAAACCTAAACCCTACTAACCATACCTACCCTAAACCCTTACTCTACCCTACACCCTACCCTAACACCTAACCCTAACTACCCTAAACCCTACCCTAACCCTTACTCTACCCTGAACCCTACCCTAACCCTTACTCTACCCTGACCCTACCCTAACCCTTACTCTACCCTGACCCTACCCTAACCCTTACTCTACCCTAAACCCTACCCTAACCCTTAACTCTACCCTAACCTACCCTAACCCTTAACTCTACCCTGACCCTACCCTAACCCTACTCTACCCTGACCCTACCCTAACCCTTACTCTAACCCTAAACCCTACCCTAACCCTACTCTACCCTAAACCCTACACCCTATACCCTTACTCTACCCTAACCCTACCCTAACCCTAACTTCTACCCTGACCCCCTAAACCCTAACCCTTACTCACCTACCCTAACCCTTACTACCTAACCCTAACTCTACCCTGACCCTACCCTAACCCTTACTCTACCTGAACCTTACCTTATCTACCCACCCTACCCTAACCCTACTCTACTACCACCGACCCTAACCCTAACCCTACTCTACCCTGACCCTACCCTAACCCTTACTCTACCCTAAACCCTACCCTAACCCTAACTCTACCCTGACCCTACCCTAACCCTTACTCTACCCTGACCTACAACCTTACTCTACCCTGACCCACCCTACCCTTACTCTACCCTGAACCCTACCCTAACCCTAACTCTACCCTGACCCTACCCTAACCCGCTACTACCTAACCCATACAAACATACCCTACCCTACCCTAACCCTACTCTACCCTGACCCTACCCTAACCCTTACTCTACACCTAAACCCTACCCTAACCCTTACTCTACCCTGACCCTACCACCTTACTCTACCCTGACCCTACCCTAACCTAACTCTAACCCTGACCCTACCCTAACCTTACTCTACCCTAAACCCTACCCTAACCCTACTCTACCCTACCCTACCCTAACCCTTACCTACCTAACCCTAACCTACTACCCTAACCTCTAACCCTACCCTAAACCCTTACTCTACCCTACAACCTACCCTAACCCTAACTCTACCCTAACCTACCCTAACCTATACCTCTACCCTAAAACCCTACCACCTGACCCTACCCTTACTCTACCCTGACCTACTAAACCCTAACTCTACCCTGACCCTACCCTAACCCTACTCTACCCTGACCCTACCCTAACCCTACTCTACCCTAACCTACACCCTAACTTAACCTGACCCTACCCTAACCCTAAATACCCTGATACCTACTCTACCCTGACCCTACCCTAACCCTAACTCTACCCTGACCCTACCCTAACCTACTTACTACCTGCCCCTAAACCAACCCTACCTCTAACCTCTACCTAAACCCTACCCTAACCCTTACTCTACCCTGACCTACCCTAACCCTAACTCTACCCTGACCTACCCTAACCCTACTCTAACCCTGACCCTACAACCTTACCTAACTAACCTAACTAACTTCCTACCACCTAACCTACTCTACCTACCCTACCACCTTACTTACCCAAACCTACCCTAACCCTTACTCTAACCCTGACCTACCCTTACTACCCTGACCTACCCTAACCTTATCTACCTGACCCTACCCTAACACTACTTCCTGACCCTACCCAACCCTAACTCTACCCTACCCTCACCTACCCTTACTTACCTAAACCCTACCCTAACCCTTACTCTACCCTGACCCTACCCTAACCCTAACTCTACCCTGACCCTACCCTAACCCCTACTGCAGGGGTCAGCAACAGGTGGCCCGCGGGCCAAAACCCTGACCATCCACTCGGACATAAATCGGCCCGCGGCTAAATCTAGTTGCCTACCCCTGCTTTACTGTATCGTAACCCTAGCAAGCTGTTGCATATCAACAGTGTTGATATTTTGTTGATAGGTATTTTATTGGGGAGCATCCACCAGTGTTGGGTCAATAAGGAAGTTATCTGAATTTAAAATAAAAATATATATACTTTTTTGGGACATAAATGAATACCTTCTCCTTTTCAGATTACTGACAAGTTATTGAAAATAACAATTATTGAATTAATTGGAATTTCAGTTTTCTTCCTGAATTGACTCCCTTCCAATTCGACTTGACCCCAACTCCACATAATGTGTGACCCTTGCTAATCCCACTCCTGTTAACTGTTTGTCGTCTCCTCCCTCCCCCTGTCAGTTTGACAGCCCTGCTGGGGCCAACCTGTTGGACATGGACCTGTCCACCCTGGCTCCACCATGTCATGGTGGCACAGCCGTGTCCCCAGCCTCTCAGGTGGGTTGGCCCGGTCTGTCAGATGGCCAGGCAGACAATATGTCAAGTGGGCGCTCTGTCATATTGGTATCAGCTCCTACACAGTGGGGAGAACAAGTATTTGATACACTGCCGATTTTGCAGGTTTTCTTACTTACAGAGCATGTAGAGGTCTGTAATTTTTATCATAGGTACACTTCAACTGTGAGAGACGGAATCTGAAACAAAAATCCAGAAAATCACATTGTATGATTTTTAAGTAATTCATTTGCATTTTATTGCATGACATAAGTATTTGATACATCAGAAAAGCAGAACTTAATATTTGGTACAGAAACCTTTGTTTGCAATTACAGAGATCATTCGTTTCCTGTAGGTCTTGACCAGGTTTGCACACACTGCAGCAGGGATTTTGGCCCACTCCTCCATACAGACCTTCTCCAGATCATTCAGGTTTCGGGGCTGTCACTGGGCAACACGGACTTTCAGCTCCCTCCAAAGATTTTCTATTGGGTTCAGGTCTGGAGACTGGCTAGGCCACTCCAGGACCTTGAGATGCTTCTTACGGAGACACTCCTTAATTGCCCTGGCTGTGTGTTTCAGGTCGTTGTCATGCTGGAAGACCCAGCCACGACCCATCTTCAATGCTCTTACTGAGGGAAGGAGGTTGTTGGCCAAGATATCGTGATACATGGCCCCATCCATCCTTCCCTCAATACGGTGCAGTCGTCCTGTCCCCTTTGCAGAATGACAAAGAATGATGTTTCCACCTCCATGCTTCATGGTTGGGATGGTGTTTTTGGGGTTGTACTCATTCTTCTTCTTCCTCCAAACACGGCGAGTGGAGTTTAGACCAAAAACCTATATTTTTGTCTCATCAGACCACATGACCTTCTCCCATTCCTCCTCTGGATCATCCAGATGGTCATTGGCAAACTTCAGACGGGCCTGGACATGCGCTGGCTTGAGCAGGGGGACCTTGCGTGCGCTGCAGGATTTTAATCCATGATGGCATAGTGTGTTACTAATGGTTTTCTTTGAGACTGTGGTCCCAGCTCTCTTCAGGTCATTGACCAGGTCCTGCCGTGTAGTTCTGGGCTGATCCCTCACCTTCCTCATGATCATTGATGCCCCACGAGGTGAGATCTTGCATGGAGCCCCAGACCGAGGGTGATTGACCGCCATCTTGAACTTCTTCCATTTTCTAATAATTGCGCCAACAGTTGTTGCCTTCTCACCAAGCTGCTTGCCTATTGTCCTGTAGCCCATCCCAGCCTTGTGCAGGTCTACAATTTTATCCCTGATGTCCTTACACAGCTCTCTGGTCTTGGCCATTGTGGTGAGGTTGGAGTCTGTTTGATTGAGTGTGTGGACAGGTGTCTTTTATACAGGTAACGAGTTCAAACAGGTGCAGTTAATACAGGTAATGAGTGGAGAACAGGAGGGCTTCTTAAAGAAAAACTAACAGGTCTGTGAGAGCCATAATTCTTACTGGTTGGTAGGTGATCAAAGACTTATGTCATGCAATAAAATGCAAATTAATTACTTAAAAATCATACAATGTGATTTTCTGGATTTTTGTTTTAGATTCTCTCTCACAGTTGAAGTGTACCTATGATAAAAAATGACAGACCTCTACATGCTTTGTAAGTAGGAAAACGTGCAAAATCGGCAGTGTATCAAATACTTGTTCTCCCCACTGTACGTGTATGATACTTGCTCAGAGCCTGGCTGAGTTCAGTCTGCGTGGAGAGAGATTCATTACCACTGTGTATAGTTGACTCGTTAGCGTTTTCACCATTTCTGTTCGTTTAGACGTGGGACATTGCAAGTGCATGGGGTTGATTAGACAGACACAGTCTCAGTTTTGTGTGTTTTATCCATGTTTTGAGCATCTCTACCCCTCTCTCCCTCCCTTTCTGTTTTTACCCCCCTGAAGGCGGTATCATGGGACACGTGGGAGGTAAGCACAGTCATCATACTCCATATTGGCCATAGATTCCCTCCAACAGGAACTGTCTAGATGATACTCTCAGAATAACAAAATAGTGCTTTCAGGGTTTTCAGGTTTGCTTTCAGGGTTTTCAGGTTTGCTTTCAGGGTTTTCAGGTTTGCTTTCATGTCCTAACTAAATTATAATCTCCTCAGCTGTAAAAAAGAATAGAACCTACAACAAAAGTATGGATATAGCGCAAGATGTTACCTGGTAGCCTGAATGCCAGTCTGTTTGTGCCATCATACCATCATGCCAACTCCATAGCAATAGCCTACTTTGAATTGAAAAAACGTAATTATCTAAAACGTAATTATCTAAAACCTAATGATCTTTCCTAATTGGTCTTTTCACTTTTTTTGCCACATCCCCCACTTATTTTTCAATTAATGAATTCATTAAATTAATTGTTATTCATTTCCTGCATTGATATTATCCCTGATAATTGGCTCATTGCCATGGAAACCCTGACCCATTGCTTGGTCACTATGGCTTCCTATGGTATCCTATGGTATCCTATGGCCCATTGTACCCCATTTAACTGCCCCTACTCCCTCGCCCCTACCCCCCTACCTTCTATACCCTCGCTCCTACCCCTACCCCCTACCCCCTACCCCTCGCCCCTACCCCTCGCCCCTGCCCATTGCCATGGAAAACCTGGTCTCTATGGCTTCCAATGGGTTTCCTAATGCCAATGGTCATGCCCCATTGTGCCCATTTAATTGTCCCTCCCCACCCCCTGCCCCTCGCCCCCCCCCCCCCCCTAGCCTGAGGAAACTCCTGCTCCACCAGAGGAGCCCCAGGGCTGGGATGATGATGGTACCCTGCCGGTGCGTGCTGCCGGCTGGGATGATGACGGTACCCTGCCGGTGCGTGCTGCCGGCTGTGGGGATGACGGTATAGCTGCCGCCACGGCAGGCTGGGATGACGATGGCTCTCTGCCTGTGAGGGTGGAAGACTCCTGGGGGGATGTTGCTGACTCTACATCCATATCCCCAGCCACTGCTTCCGCTGCCGTGGCCGAGTCTGAGGCTGCTGGCTGGGATGATGAGGATGTGGTGCCCCAGGTACGATGGGAAAGAGTAGGATGCATCTGGAGCTGG
The DNA here is from genome assembly GCA_902810595.1 of Coregonus sp. 'balchen'. Taxonomy (NCBI): domain Eukaryota; kingdom Metazoa; phylum Chordata; class Actinopteri; order Salmoniformes; family Salmonidae; genus Coregonus; species Coregonus sp. 'balchen'. Next base: position 50,148,080 of record LR778275.1, on the reverse strand, counting down.
GTGGATGCATCGGCTACAACACTGGCCTGGTGGTCTAGCAGGATAGGATGGAGGATACTGTAGTTGTAGCTACGTGATGGTGGAGCTCTCTGGTTCTGTCTGGTTCTGTCTGGTTCTGTCTGGTTCTTGTCTGGTTCTGTCTGGTTCTTCCCAGTAGTAGTAGACAGAGTGACAGGTATTCTTTTTGAAAAACAGGTCTTCTGACCTCCAATGGGACTTCCTGGTTAAATAAATAGAGCGCTGTGGATCTTGTTTCTCCAGCTCCCTTCAGTCTTTCAGTCTGGTAACACTGTCTGGCTGTAACAGGGGACAGTTGATAGACTGCAGTCTGGTAACACTGTCTGGCTGGAACAGGGGACAGTTGATAGACTGCAGTCTGGTAACACTGTCTGGCTGGAACAGGGGACAGTTGATAGACTGTGGTGTGTATTTGAGTGACATCATGATGTGCTGTTTGTGATAGGTGGTCCTCTCTCTCCTTCTCCAACAGGCTGACACACCCCCATCAGCTGCTGCAGCACCTACACCTACAGCCACAGCACCAGAGGAGGTAAGTGGCACCTTGATTAGTAGGTTGGCTGGTAGGTTGGCTGGTTGGCTGGTAGGTTGGCTGGTAGATTGGCTGGTAGGTTGGCTGTTAGGTTGGCTGTTAGGTTGGCTGGTAGATTGGCTGTTAGGTTGGCTGTTAGGTTGGCTGGTAGGTTGGCTGTTAGGTTGGCTGGTAGATTGGCTGGCAGGTTGGCTGTTAGGTTGGCTGGTAGGTTGGCTGGCAGGTTGGCTGTTAGGTTGATTGATAGGTTGGCTGGTAGGTTGGCTGGTAGGTTGGCTGGCTGGTAGATTGATTGAGTGATTGGTGATTGAGTGATTAGTTGATTCAATTATGAATCGATTGATTGTCCTTAGAGCCCCGCACGGGCCTTCATTGAAAAGCCCTCCCATGCCCGCAACGTTCAGGTCCTACCCAGCCTAACCAGGCCCGATTGCTGCTGCCAAATTTAAGGCCCGGCCCTGCCCGAAACCGGAAATAACTTCCTCCATTAGCTGCTCCTCTCTGTCTGTTATTCGCTCCCTGCGCCCAGCTCGCTCTGCATGCGCTCTGCTCATGGTGGCTCTGAGTCTGTGAGTATCCATAGCAACGGCTCCACTTGGGCTGCTCTGAGAGAGCAGTTAGCTGGTAGCTACTTTTCATCACTCTAAACTCGGAGAAAACTCAAGGAACAGTATTATTTTCTGTGAAATAATCTGTCCTATATTGGACGAGGTTGAAGCGCTTCTGACACCACGTTATGATCTTAGTCAGATATGACTGTACTGCGCGTCAGAGCACGAGGAAAATGGCTCAGCTTCAAAACGTTTGTGATCAGTTTTGTGATACCCGAACCCTGCCCTTACCCCGGCTCTTAACCTGATGGATAATGGCGGAGCCCGTCGGGCTCGGGTCTGGTGGGAGAACTCTAATCGTCTCAATCACACACGTTACTGACACCCGCACAGGCACAAGGTCAATGAGTGGATGTATGGGTACTACATATTTACATGATGCATTTCTTTTTCAAGATTCCTGCTGTAGCAGCAACCAATGGGGCTTCAGAGGCGGTAGAGATGCCTCCAGGATTCCTCTTCAAAGTGAGCGGGGATGATGATGATGATGCTGATGCTGATGATGATGATGATAATGATGATGATGATGATGAATAAATGCTACGTAGTCTAACATCTATCTATTATTTCCAAGCGGGGAATGATATGAAACTGAATTGTACAATTTTTTTTCTCCATCGTGTTCAGGTGACCACCATGCATGACTATGCAGCTAACGACTCCGATGAGCTGGAGATGAAGGCCGGAGACATAGTGCTGGTTGTGGCCTTCGACAACCCGGAAGAACAGGTCAGTACAAGCCCACTTCATCTCATCTTTACCCACCTCCTTGGCCCTAACCCGTCAATATGGTGAAACGCTCCACCACTACACACCTTCAGATCTGCAAGCATCGAAGTGTTAGAAACCAAGAGGGAAGAGAGTAACGATGAAGTACTGCTGATACTGTCTGCTTTGTGCTCTGCTTACAGGGAACTGACAAAATAAAGGAAACACTTGAGTAAATGAGGGATACAGAGTATATTGAACGCAGGGATTTCCACACAGGTGTGGTTCCTGAGTTAATTAAGCAGTTAACATCCCATCATGCTTAGGGCCATGTATAAAAATGCTGGGCAGGGCGATTATTTTGGCTACCATGGCTATGCCCCCATAGGATGACAATGCCTCCATCCACAGGGCACGAGTGGTCACTGAATGGTTTGATGAGCATGAAAACTACACTGAGTGGACAAAACATTAGGAACACCTGCTCTTTCCATGACAGACTGACCAGGTGAATCCAGGTGAAAGCTATGATCCCTTATTGATGTCACCTGTTACATCCACTTCAATCAGCGTAGAAGAAGGGGAGGAGACAGGTTAAAGAAGGATTTTTAAGCCTTGAGACAATTGAGCCATGGATTGTGTGTGTGTGCCATTCAGAGGGTGAATGGGCAAGACAAAATATTTAAGTGCCTTTGAACGGGGTATGGTAGTAGGAGCCAGACGCACCGGTTTGTGTTAAGAACTGCAACACTGCTGGGTTTTTTCACGCTCAACAGTTTCCTGTGTGTATCAAGAATGGTCCACCACCCAAAGGACATCCGGCCAACTTGACACAACTGTGGGACGCTTTTAACACCTTGTAGAGTCCATGCTCCGACTAATTGAGAATGTTCTGAGGGCAAAAGGGGGTGCAACTCAATATTAGGAAGGTGTTCCTAATGTTTTGTGCACTCAGTGTATGTAAACCATATGCCATGGCCATCTCAGTCACCAGATCTCAACCCAATTCAACACTTATGGAAGATTCTGGAGCGGCGACTGAGACAGCGTTTTCTACCATCATCAACAAAACACCAAATTATGGAATTTCTCGTGGAAGAATGGAGTCGCATCACTCCGATATAGTTCCAGATACTTGTAGAATCTATGCCGAGGTGCATTGAAGCTGTTCTGGTGGCTCGTGGTGGCCCAACGCCCTATTAAGACACTTTATGTTGGTGATTCCTTTATTTTGGCAGTGACCTGTATATCCGTACTGTTTTGTGTGTGTGTGTGTGTGTGTGTTGCAGGATGAGGGCTGGCTGATGGGGATGAAGGAGGAAGACTGGATCCAGAATAAAGAGAGAGCCCTCAAAGGAGTGTTCCCTGAGAACTTCACCTCCAGGCTGTGAGAGAGGAGACGCCATACTTCCTCTCCTACTATGACCTCTCTCTCTTCCACAATATTCTCTCTTCTCTTGCCTCTCTCTCTTCCCTCTCTTCCCTCTCTCTCTTCCCTCTCTCTCTCTCTTTGTCAGAATTTGTTCAAGAAGAACATTACTCTATTGTCCAATTTTACATGTGCACAAGCTCTGACAGAAATTCAACTTCTGCTTTATCCCAGCCCCTCCTCTTCTCTCTCTCTTCTCTCTCTCTCTCTCTTCCCTCCCTCTCTCTCTCTTCCCTCTCTCTCTCTTCCCTCTCCTCTCCCTCCTCTCTCTTCCCTCTCTCTCTCTTCCCTCTCTCTCTCCCCCCTCTCTCCTCCCGCCCCCTCCTCTCTCTCTTCTCTCTCTTCCCTTTCTCTCTCTCTCTCTACCCTCTCTCGCTCTCTACCTACCTCTCTCTCCGCTTCCCTCTCTCTCTCTCTTCCCCCTCTCCTCCTCTCTCTCCCCCTCTCTTCCCCCCCATCTCCCCACCCCTCTCGCTCCTCTACCCCCTCATCTCTCTCCCTCTCTCTCGCGTTTCCTCTCTCTCTCTCTCCCTCTCTCTCTCTCTTCTCTCTCTCCTCTCTCCCTCTCTCTCCCTCTCTCTCTCTATTCCCCCCTCTCTTTCCCCCCTCTCTCCCCCCCTCTCTCTCTCTCTCTGTCTTCCTGTTCCATCCTTCCTTCCCCTTTCCTCTGGGATTGTGCAGGAGTGATACTGTAGGCATTGGCATGAGAAACAGCACTGCATCGTCAGCTGTCTGTTCTGTAACCATGAGAAACGGCACTGCATCGTCAGCTGTCTGTTCTGTAACCATGAGAAACGGCACTGCATCGTCAGCTGTCTGTTCTGTAACCATGAGAAACAGCACTGCATCGTCAGCAGTGCTTCGTAAACAACAGGTTTAGACTAACAGTGAAATGCTTACTTACTTAAAAACACAAGGAAAAAATCCACAATTAGTAATGATAACTTGGCTATATACACGGGGTACCAGTACTGAGTCGATGTGCAGGGCTATGAGGTAATGGAGGTAGATATTGTATTTAGAATTAGGTAGGGGTAAAGTTACTAGGCAACAGAATAGATAATAAACAGTAACAGCAGCATATGTGATGAGTCAAAAGAGTGAAAAAAGGGTCAATGCAGATAGTCCGGGTAGCTATTGGTTAACTATTTAACTAACTGTTTAGCAGTCTTATGACTTGGGGGTAGAAGCTGTTCAGGGTCCTGTTGGTTTCAGACTTGGTGCTCCGGTACCGCTTGCCGTGCGGTAGCAGAGAGAACAGTCTGTGACTTGGGTGGCTGGAGTCTTTGACAATTTTTAGGGCCTTCCTCTGACACCGCCTGGTATAGAGGTCCTGGATGGCAGGAAGCTTGGGCCGTACGCACCACCCTCTGTAGCGCCTTGCGGTCGGATGCCAAGGAAACAACTTGCCTTCAGTACAGATAGCCCGAAAACCTTTAAACTGGTCTGCATATGTATTTTCCTTAAATGCTATATTTAAAGAGTCCCTAGACCACGCTACCATGATACCAGCCCTAAGAGCTCGTTGGGTTTCTCCCCAACCCCCTCACCCACTAAAGTGTGTTTGTGTCAAGGTTGCCAGGTTTTGTGATGATTCCGGGTTGCCAGGTGTTGTGATGATTCTGCACGAAAAGACTAACTAACCCTCGCCCTGTTCTATACTGTATGCAATAGTCACCCTGAAGCTAACGTTACTAACTTAACTCTACATTCCTGCATCCTAACTTAAGATATTAAGGAAGCAGACTATCTGTGTAAGGACACTAGACATGGTTGTGTTTTGGTTCCTGAAGGTGTAATCATATAAATCCAAGTGTATGTATACTGAGGGATATGCAGTTTATTTTGAGAAATGTGTCTTATGTTTCTCCTTGTGAAAGACGTTAAGTAACTCTGACCCTTCTGCGGTTGCCATCATTCTATAGTTTTAAAGGTGTGACTGGTGGCTTTATGGTTCAAAATATAACTTATTATTTATTTTTGTATGGTGTCAAGCAATGATCCTGGAAGATATCGAAATGGAAATTGTGGACTCAGAAATGAAAATAATATTATAGAGCAATTGTTGTATCCCCATGACATGCCCCAGTTCAGTGAGACTTCTGGCATCTGGTTTTCCATTGAAACGGACGTGATATCCCAGAGAGATTTTCATCTGACCTGCTGAAATGATGCTGTATATGTGTGAGTGTGTGTGAGTGTGTGTGTGTGTGTGTGTGTGTGTGTGTGTGTGTGTGTGAGAATATGTGTGAGTGTGTGTGTGTGTGAGTATATGTGTGAGTGTGTGTGAGAGTATATGTGTGAGTGTGTGTGTGTGTGTGTGTGTGTGTGAGTATATGTGTGTGTGTGTGTGTGTGTGTGTGAGTATATGTGTGAGTGTGTGTGAGTGTGTGTGTGTGTGTGTGAGTATATGTGTGAGTGTGTGTGTGTGTGTGTGTGAGTATATGTGTGAGTGTGTGTGTGTGTGTGTGTGAGTATATGTGTGTGTGTGTGTGTGTGTGTGTTTGTGTGTGTGTGTGTGTGTGTGTGTTTGTGTGTGTGTGTGTGTGTGTGTGTGTCGTCTTCATACAGAGTGCTTTTGTCCCTCCTCAGAAGTCCCTCCCACTTTATTAGTGGCCTGTCATCGATGTCACGTTCTCATGTGATTGGATAAGACCGTTTTACAGGAGCCATTGTGATTGGTTAGGGACTCGGGAGAGACCGCCCCCTGATCAGTCATATTTATTATTATTGTGCGTTTGTCAATGTATGTTATGTATTTACAAAGCTGTGACAATGGAGATACATATTATTATATAAACATATTCATATCTGTGTACGTGTGTAAACTTGTCAAGGAGCATGCCAAAATAATTCCATGTGTGTATTCAGTAGCAATCCTCTTTGTTGAACGCGTTAGGGTGAGAAAGACCTTGTTCCTCCTCAAGCTATTGGGGAATAATTATGTTATTTCTTGTTCCTAACTGCTAATAAACTGGAATTTAGACGCTCAATTCAGGTCTCTATTTTTCTTTGCACTGTGGTTCATGTTTGTTGTTCCAGTCCATGTGTTCCCTACTATCGTCGTCAAAGTAAAAGTTTTCTTTCAAAACAGCTTGTATTTTTATAACCTGTAGTCTTTTGCGACAGACTAGCTTTGTCAGTGTGGCAATTTGGCTCAAAGATTTGGTTCTGGGTTCCAAGATTATATAATCTTATAGACATGTTACGTCAGGACTTTAAAATCAATCCATCAGGCATTGTAGCTCACCCACTCATTGTTTTGGTATGTGAAGATAATGATTAATGACAAACTACCGACTCTTTAACTGTACTGGATCAAAGTTCACCTAGGGCAGAGAGAGGAGAGCAAGACATTTCAGCTGATCCACTGTTGTTGTAGGGGGTTTGCAGCGAAGGAGTTGAAGACCGAGAGCAAGAGAGAGAGAGAAGGAGAGAGGGAGAAAGGGAGAGAGAGAGAGAGAGAGAGAGAGAGAGAGAGAGAGAGAGAGAGAAGGAGAGAGAGAGAGACAGAGAAGGAGAGAGAGGGAGAGAGAGAGAGAGAGAGAGAGAGAGAGAGAGAGAGAAGAAAAGTGAGTGAGAGAGAGAAAGAAATCTGTATTCATGTGAAGAGTTTTGACAAGAAGACAACAGCAGTATATGATAATGGATGCATGTCAGCGTTTTGACCCAGAGCTTCCTGAAGGGACCAGAAGCATCAGCAGAACAGATATCTCAGGTGTGAATCAACATCCATCCTGCCTTATCAACCTGCTGCTGGCGCTACAGGTAAGCCCCTTTGTGAATCAGCTAAGTGGCAAAGCCACTGTTGTAGTTAAGTTGAATATATGTACGCATGACGGGAAGTTGCTTTGGATAAAGATGTGTGCTTTATGGCATAGATTTTAGTATATATTAAATGTGTACTTACTCTTGAAACAGTTCAACCATAAACCAGTACGGAGAAACATGCATTGACCACAGACCACATGCAGGTTGTTGTTTTAATCTCAGTTGTAGCCTACCTACCACTGGCTTTCTCTTGGTGCCTACCTACCACTGGCTTTCTCTTGGTGCCTATCTACCACTGGCTTTCTCTTGGTGCCTACCTACCACTGGCTTTCTCTTGGTGCCTACCTACCACTGGCTTTCTCTTGGTGCCTACCTACCACTGGCTTTCTCTTGGTGCCTACCTACCACTGGCTTTCTCTTGGTGCCTACCTACCACTGGCTTTCTCTTGGTGCCTACCTACCACTGGCTTTCTCTTGGTGCCTACCTACCACTGGCTTTTTCTTGGTGCCTACCTACCACTGGCTTTTTCTTGGTGCCTACCTACCACTGGCTTTCTCTTGGTGCATACCTACCACTGGCTTTCTCTTGGTGCCTACCTACCAAAATGCACCCCCAAAGCATAATGTTTCCACCTCCATGTTTGACGGTGGGGATGGTGTTCTTGGGGTCATAGGCAGCATTCCTCCTCCTCCAAACACGGCAAGTTGAGTTGATGCCAAAGAGCTCCATTTTGGTCTCATCTGACCACAACACTTTCACCCAGTTCTCCTCTGAATCATTCAGATGTTCATTGGCAAACTTCAGACAGGCCTGTTTATGTGCTTTCTTGAGCAGGGGGGACCTTGCGGGCGCTGCAGGATTTCAGTCCTTCACGGCATAGTGTGTTACCAATTGTTTTCTTGGTGACTATGGTCCCAGCTGCCTTGAGATCATTGACAAGATCCTCCCGTGTAGTTCTGGGCTGATTCCTCACCGTTCTCATGATCATTGCAACTCCACGAGGTGAGATCTTGCATGGAGCCCCAGGCCGAGGGAGATTGACAGTTATGTGTTTCCTCCATTTGCGAATAATCGCACCAACTGTTGTCACCTTCTCACCAAGCTGCTTGGCGATGGTCTTGTAGCCCATTCCAGCCTTGTGTAGGTCTACAATCTTGTCCCTGACATCCTTGGAGAGCTCTTTGGTCTTGGCCATGGTGGAGAGTTTGGAATCTGATTGATTGATTGCTTCTGTGGACAGGTGTCTTTTATACAGGTAACAAACTGAGATTAGGAGCACTCCCTTTAAGAGTGTGCTCCTAATCTCAGCTCGTTACCTGAATAAAAGACACGTGGGAGCCAGAAATCTTTCTGATTGAGAGGTGGTCAAATACTTATTTCCCTCATTAAAAATGCAAATCAATTTATAACATTTTTGACATGCGTTATTCTGGATTTTTTGTTGTTGTTATTCTGTCTCTCACTGTTCAAATAAACCTACCGTTAAAATTATAGACTGATCATTTCTTTGTCAGTGGGCAAACGTACAAAATCAGCAGGGGATCAAATACTTTTTTCCTTCACTGTACCACTGGCTTTCTCTTGGTGGCTATCTACCACTGGCTTGCTCTTGGTACGTACAGTGGGGAAAAAAAGTATTTAGTCAGCCACCAATTGTGCAAGTTCTCCCACTTAAAAAGATGAGAGAGGCCTGTCATTTTCATCATAGGTACATGTCAACATTGACAGACAAATTGAGATTTCTTTCTCCAGAAAATCACATTGTAGGATTTTTAATGAATTTATTTGCAAATTATGGTGGAAAATAAGTATTTGGTCACCTACAAACAAGCAAGTTTTCTGGCTCTCATAGACCTGTAACTTCTTCTTTAAGAGGCTCCTCTGTCCTCCACAACCTCAAACAGTCACACTCCAAACTCCACTATGGCCAAGACCAAAGAGCTGTCAAAGGACACCAGAAACAAAATTGTAGACCTGCACCAGGCTGGAAAGAATGAATCTGCAATAGGTAAGCAGCTTGGTTTGAAGAAATCAACTGTGGGAGCAATTATTAGGAAATGGAAGACATACAAGACCACTGATAATCTCCCTCGATCTGGGGCTCCACGCAAGATCTCACCCCGTGGGGTCAAAATGATCACAAGAACGGTGAGCAAAAATCCCAGAACCACACGGGGGGACCGAGTGAACGACCTGCAGAGAGCTGGGACCAAAGTAACAAAGCCTACCATCAGTAACACACTACGCCGCCAGGGACTCAAATCCTGCAGTGCCAGACGTGTCCCCCTGCTTAAGCCAGTACATGTCCAGGTCCGTCTGAAGTTTGCTAGAGTGCATTTGGATGATCCAGAAGAGGATTGGGAGAATGTCATATGGTCAGATGAAACCAAAATATAACTTTTTGTTAAAAACTCAACTCGTCATGTTTGGAGGACAAAGAATGCTGAGTTGCATCCAAACAACACCATACCTACTGTGAAGCATGGGGGTGGAAACATCATGCTTTGGGGCTGTTTTTCTGCAAAGGGACCAGGACAACTGATCCGTGTAAAGGAAAGAATGAATGGGGCCATGTATCGTGAGATTTTGAGTGAAAACCTCCTTCCATCAGCAAGGGCATTGAAGATGAAACGTGTCTGGGTCTTTCAGCATGACAATGATCCCAAACACACCACCCGGGCAACGAAGGAGTGGCTTCGTAAGAAGCATTTCAAGGTCCTGGAGTGGCCTAGTGTCACGCCCTGGCTCTGGGGACGCTTGTATGTTGAGCCAGGGTGTGAGTGTTCTTTGTTTATTCTAGTTCATGTCTATCTATGTTGGCCAGAGTGGTTCTCAATCAGGGGCAACGAGTGTCAGCTGTTGCTGGTTGTCTCTGATTGGGAACCATATTTAGACAGGCTGTTTTCCCACAGTGTTTGTGGGATCTTGTTCCTGTGTAGGTTTGTGTTTTGCACCTTTGGACGTCACGTATCGATTTGTTGTTTTGTTCGTGTAATCATTTAATAAATAAGTATGTTCACCTTCCACGCTGCGCCTTGGTCCTCTGTATCCGACGATCGTGACACCTAGCCAGTCTCCAGATCTCAACCCCATAGAAAATCTTTGGAGGGAGTTGAAAGTCCGTGTTGCCCAGCGACAGCCCCAAAACATCACTGCTCTAGAGGAGATCTGCATGGAGGAATGGGCCAAAATACCAGCAACAGTGTGTGAAAACCTTGTGAAGACTTACAGAAAACGTTTGACCTGTGTCATTGCCAACAAAGGGTATATAACAAAATATTGAGAAACTTTTGTTATTGACCAAATACTTATTTTCCACCATAATTTGCAAATAAATTCATAAAAAATCCTACAATGTGATTTTCTGGATTTTTTTCTTCTCAATTTGTCTGTCATAGTTGACGTGTACCTATGATGAAAATTACAGGCCTCTCTCATCTTTTTAAGTGGGAGAACTTGCACAATTGGTGGCTGACTAAATACTTTTTTTCCCCACTGTACCTACCACTGGCTTTCTCTTGGTGCCTACCTACCACTGGCTTGCTCTTGGTGCCTACCTACCACTGGCTTTCTCTTGGTGCCTACCTACCACTGGCTTACTCTTGGTGCCTACCTACCACTGGCTTTCTCTTGGTGCCTACCTACCAGTGGCTTTCTCTTGGTGCCTACCTACCACTGGCTTTCTCTTGGTGCCTACCTACCACTGGCTTACTCTTGGTGCCTACCTACCACTGGCTTTCTCTTGGTGCCTACCTACCACTGGCTTTCTCTTGGTGCCTACCTACCACTGGCTTTCTCTTGGTGCCTACCTACCACTGGCTTTCTCTTGGTGCCTACCTACCACTGGCTTTCTCTTGGTGCCTACCTACCACTGGCTTTCTCTTGGTGCCTACCTACCACTGGCTTTCTCTTGGTACCTACCTACCACTGGCTTTCTCTTGGTGCCTACCTACCACTGGCTTTCTCTTGGTGCCTACCTACCACTGGCTTTCTCTTGGTACCTACCTACCACTGGCTTTCTCTTGGTGCCAGTTTCATGCTGCAGTTTTGTGTATTGTCTTTTTTTGTTTATCTCTCTCTCTCTCTCTCTCTACAGCATGTGTTTGTGCAGTGCTCTCTGCTGGTTCTGGTCCTGGGTGTGTTGCAGCAACATCTACTGTTACAGGATGGAGAGAGAGCGAGGTTACTGTCCTCTATGTTGTTCTATTCCAGTCTCTCCAGTCTCATACAGAGCTGTCTGGGGACATGGTGAGGAGTACTCATTAATCAATTAATTCATCTCATTTTATTCATGCCCTTTTAAAAAACGTTTTACATTACCTCTCAACTCTCTCACTCACACACGTCTATGATCAAAGCAAGCATTAAACACATAGACAGACATTAATACAACCAGATACTCTCTCATCCTCAGCCTCCCTCTGATCCAGGCTCCATCTCTGGAGATCCTTATCCCTGCTGTAGTCCTCACTGCCCAGATTGGTGAGTCAGCTCCATCAATCTGACAACATACCATTTATTACCTCAGGCGAAGTTCACACTCAGGTTGTACAACTGATGTACAACTAATTTGACACAACATTGTTTTGGCTGACAAACTCATCAAGAATGTCACAACCGTTGTGTCAAAAGCGTTGTATGTCAGTTGTACAACCTGAGTGTGAAGGAGGCCTTTGTATCTCATTGTGGTTAATGGTACCAGTGATTGATCTCCTGCAGTTACTGAACCGGCCTGCAGGGGGCCCTGTGGGGAGAGTGAGGAAGAGATCCTACCCAGAGCCAACCCAGTCAGAGAGGTAGTGTACCCAGGCTGTAGTGCTGCTGTCCATGGTGCTGAACCCACAGGCCAGACCAACCCGTCTTCTCACCACTGCTCCCTTTGTTTACGGCAACATTCAGGAGCTATGTTTAGATAAAACCATGTTTCGGGACCTTTATCAAGAGACTTTAGTACAACAATAATAATACGTGGGACTTCTAGCGCTTTACAAGTCGCTTTACAATTATAAAATGAAACCCTTAAAACCAGGAGTCAAAACAAAACAACAACAGACTAAAGAAATAGAAGGGAGAGAGTGTGATGTATCATTGTATGGGGAGGGGAATGTTAGGGTTTGGATACGAACCCTGCTTTAGAGTAAAGGGCGGGATTGGGGTTAGGATACGAACCCGGTTTAGAGTAAAGGGCGGGATTGGGGTTAGGATACGAACCCTGCTTTAGAGTAAAGGGCGGGATTGGGGTTAGGATACGAACCCGGTTTAGGGTAAGAGTTTGCGTAAGATGGTGCTCAGTAATGTGAAGAGAGCAGTGTCTTACTAGTGTGTTGCTTTGTTTGTACAGTGAGGGAAAAAAGTATTTGATCCCCTGCTGATTTTGTACGTTTGCCCACTGACAAAGACATGATCAGTCTATAATTTGAATGGTAGGTTTATTTGAAGAGTGAGAGACAGAATAACAACAAAAAAATCCAGAAAAACGCTTGTCAGAAATGTTATAAATTGATTTGCATTTTAATGAGGGAAATAAGTATTTGACCCCCTCTCAATCAGAAAGATTTCTGGCTCCCAGGTGTCTTTTATACAGGTAACGAGCTGAGATTAGGAGCACACTCTTAAAGGGAGTGCTCCTAATCTCAGCTTGTTAACTGTATAAAAGACACCTGTCCACAGAAGCAATCAATCAATCAGATTCCAAACTCTCCACCATGGCCAAGACCAAAGAGCTCTCCAAGGATGTCAGGGACAAGATTGTAGACCTACACAAGGCTGGAATGGGCTACAAGACCATCGCCAAGCAGCTTGGTGAGAAGGTGACAACAGTTGGTGCGATTATTCGCAAATGGAAGAAACACAAAATAACTGTCAATCTCCCTCAGCCTGGGGCTCCATGCAAGATCTCACCTCGTGGAGTTGCAATGATCATGAGAACGGTGAGGAATCAGCCCAGAACTACACGGGAGGATCTTGTCAATGATCTCTAGGCAGCTGGGACCATAGTCACCAAGAAAACAATTGGTAACACACTACGCCGTGAAGGACTGAAATCCTGCAGCGCCTGCAAGGTCCCCCTGCTCAAGAAAGCACATATACAGGCCCGTCTGAAGTTTGCCAATGAACATCTGAATGATTCAGAGGAGAACTGGGTGAAAGTGTTGTGGTCAGATGAGACCAAAATCGAGCTCTTTGGCATCAACTCAACTCGCCGTGTTTGGAGGAGGAGGAATGCTGCCTATGACCCCAAGAACACCATCCCCACCGTCAAACATGGAGGTGGAAACATTATGCTTTGGGGGTGTTTTTCTGCTAAGGGGACAGGACAACTTCACCGCATCAAAGGGACGATGGACTTGGCCATGTACCGTCAAATCTTGGGTGAGAACCTCCTTCCCCAGCCAGGGCATTGAAAATGGGTCGTGGATGGGTATTCCAGCATGACAATGACCCAAAACACACGGCCAAGGCAACAAAGGAGTGGCTCAAGAAGAAGCACATTAAGGTCCTGGAGTGGCCTAGCCAGTCTCCAGACCTTAATCCCATAGAAAATCTGTGGAGGGAGCTGAAGGTTCGAGTTGCCAAACGTCAGCCTCGAAACCTTAATGAGTTGGAGAAGATCTGCAAAGAGGAGTGGGACAAAATCCCTCCTAAAATGTGTGCAAACCTGGTGGCCAACTACAAGAAACGTCTGACCTCTGTGATTGCCAACAAGGGTTTTGCCACCAAGTACTAAGTCATGTTTTGCAGAGGGGTCAAATACTTATTTCCCTCATTAAAATGCAAATCAATTTATAACATTTTTGATATGCGTTCTTCTTGATTTTTTTGTTCTTATTCTGTCTCTCACTGTTCAAATAAACCTACCATTAAAATTATAGACTGATCATGTCTTTGTCAGTGGGCAAACGTACAAAATCAGCAGGGGATCAAATACTTTTTTCCCTCACTGTATATGTGTGCGTGTGTGTGTGTGTGTGTGTGTGTGTGTGTGTGTGTGTGTGTGTGTGTGTGTTTGAGAGGTGGGTCTTTAGGAGGGGCTGAAAGCTGGTGATGGCTGATATAGACGTTAACATATGATGAGTTTAATTCCAAAACGCTATATATCCATTTTCAGAAATGTTTGTAAATCTCCCTCTGTTCTCTTCCAATGCTGGGCCATATCTAATATCTCCCTCTGTTCTAGTCTAATGCTGGGCCATATCTAATCTCTCCCTCTCTATTCTAATGCTGGGCCATATCTAATATCTCCCTCTGTTCTAGTCTAATGCTGGGCCATATCTAATCTCTCCCTCTCTAGTCTAATGCTGGGCCATATCTAATATCTCCCTCTGTTCTATTCTAATGCTGGGCCATATCTACTCTCTCCCTCTGTTCTAGTCTAATGCTGGGCCATATCTAATCTCTCCCTCTGTTCTAGTCTAATGCTGGGCCATATCTAATCTCTCCCTCTGTTCTAGTCTAATGCTGGGCCATATCTAATATCTCCCTCTGTTCCATTCTAATGCTGGGCCATATCTAATATCTCCCTCTGTTCCATTCTAATGCTGGGCCATATCTAATCTCTCCCTCTCTAGTCTAATGCTGGGCCATATCTAATCTCTCGCTCTGTTCTAGTCTAATGCTGGGCCATATCTAATCTCTCCCTCTCTAGTCTAATGCTGGGCCATATCTAATCTCTCCCTCTGTTCTAGTCTAATGCTGGGCCATATCTAATCTCTCCCTCTGTTCTAGTCTAATGCTGGGCCATATCTAATCTCTCCCTCTGTTCTAGTCTAATGCTGGGCCATATCTAATCTCTCCCTCTGTTCTAGTCTAATGCTGGGCCATATCTAATCTCTACCTCTGTTCTAGTCTAATGCTGGGCCATATCTAATCTCTCCCTCTGTTCTAGTCTAATGCTGGGCCATATCTAATCTCTCCCTCTGTTCTAGTCTAATGCTGGGCCATATCTAATCTCTACCTCTGTTCTAGTCTAATGCTGGGCCATATCTAATCTCTCCCTCTGTTCTAGTCTAATGTTGGGCTATATCTAATCTCTCCCTCTGTTCTAGTCTAATGCTGGGCCATATCTAATCTCTACCTCTGTTCTAGTCTAATGCTGGGCCATATCTAATCTCTCCCTCTGTTCTAGTCTAATGCTGGGCCATATCTAATCTCTCCCTCTGTTCTAGTCTAATGCTGGGCCATATCTAATCTCTACCTCTGTTCTAGTCTAATGCTGGGCCATATCTAATCTCTCCCTCTGTTCTAGTCTAATGCTGGGCCATATCTAATCTCTCCCTCTGCTCTAGTCTAATGCTGGGCCACATCTCTCCCTCTGTTCTAGTCTAATGCTGGGCCATATCTAATCTCTCTCTGTGTGTTCCTATGTAGCTCCAGGGTATGACTGTGATGGTGGGCATGGTCCAGCTGGTTCTGGGCGTGACAGGTCTGAGTGGTGTGGTTCTGAGACACTGCGGTCCGCTGGTCATAGCCCCTCTATTGTGTCTACTTGGCTTCTCCATCTACAGAGAGGCTGCTCTGCTCTGCTCAGACCACTGGGCCATCGCTGCATTGTACGTTTCTCTGTGTATCACGCCGTCCGTCCATCCGCCCGTCTGTCTGTCTGTCTGTCTGTCTGTCTGTCTGTCTGTCTGTCTGTCTGTCTGTCTGTCTGTCTGTCTGTCTGTCTGTCTGTCTGTCTGTCTGTCTGTCCGTCTCTGTCCGTTTGTCCGTCAGTCTGTCCGTCCTCTGTTTTCGCCTTACTTTGTCAAACTCTCTGTATTCACATTTGTCCAATGCATCATGCATTCAGTCATATTTTTGTGAACTTTTATGAATACCTGAACTGTATATTTGGATTGATAGACTATTAGGACTAACGCTGTAATGTTTCTCTGTGTAGGACAGTCATCCTCCTAGTGTTCCTGTCCCAGCATCTACACTCCTACATGCTCCCAGCATGCCTCAGCATGCCTCAGCTACCTGTCTGCAGGATGCTCTCTGTGAGTCTCTCCTGATTGGTTGATTGATTGATTGTACCCTTCTGACACACACTTTCAACTTTTGAGAGAATCCCTTTCTTTTATTCCCTTAGCCAGAACATCACTCTTTTATTCCCTTAGCCAGAACATCACTCTTTTATTCCCTTAGCCAGAACATCACTATTTTATTCCCTTAGCCAGAACATCACTCTTTTATTCCCTTAGCCAGAACATCACTCTTTTATTCCCTTAGCCAGAACATCACTATTTTATTCCCTTAGCCAGAACATCACTCGTTTATTCCCTTAGCCAGAACATCACTCTTTTCTTCCCTTAGCCAGAACATCACTCTTTTATTCCCTTAGCCAGAACATCACTATGTTATTCCCTTAGCCAGAACATCACTCTTTTATTCCCTTAGCCAGAACATCACTATTTTATTCCCTTAGCCAGAACATCACTCTTTTCTTCCCTTAGCCAGAACATCACTATTTTATTCCCTTAGCCAGAACATCACTCTTTTATTCCCTTAGACAGAACATCACTCTTTTATTCCCTTAGCCAGAACATCACTATTTTCTTCCCTTAGCCAGAACATCACTCTTTTCTTCCCTTAGCCAGAACATCACTATTTTATTCCCTTAGCCAGAACATCACTATTTTATTCCCTTAGACAGAACATCACTCTTTTATTCCCTTAGCCAGAACATCACTATTTTATTCCCTTAGCCAGAACATCACTATTTTCTTCCCTTAGCCAGAACATCACTCTTTTATTCCCTTAGCCAGAACATCACTCTTTTCTTCCCTTAGACAGAACATCACTCTTTTATTCCCTTAGCCAGAACATAATAATAATAATAATAATATGCCATTTAGCAGACGCTTTTATCCAAAGCGACTTACAGTCATGCGTGCATACATTTTTTTGTGTATGGGTGGTCCCGGGGTTCGAACCCACTACCTTGGCGTTACAAGCGCCTTGCTCTACCAGCTACATCACTCTTTTATTCCCTTAGCCAGAACATCACTCTTTTCTTCCCTTAGCCAGAACATCACTATTTTATTCCCTTAGCCAGAACATCACTCTTTTCTTCCCTTAGCCAGAACATCACAGCACATTACTCAAGATGTGGAACTGACCTCTATATTTCTCCAGGTGCTGCTGCCCCTGCTGAGTGTTTGGGCTCTGTGCGCAGTATTGGAGAGTTTCGGGGGGGTTCATCTGCACTCTGTCTCCGAGCTGCTGCCAGTACTGAAGACGAGCAACACTTCCCTTTCTGTACCTTCATCATCAGATCACACCTCCTTCACTGTGCCGTGGCTCAGCCCCCCTATGGCAGGTCAGCAGAGTTCATTAACACTAACAATGCCTGTGCTATAGTCTCTAGTGACAGTTTATAAAGCTAATAACCAAGAGACTGTCTAGTACATTCAGTCTCCGTCTGTGTCATCAATCAAATATATAAATATTTTGAATGTTATGTTGTGAATATAAATGTATGATCGCTCCATATATACTGTGTGTGTGTGTGTGTGTGTGTGTGTGTGTGTGTGTGTGTGTGTGTGTGTGTCTGTGTGTCTGTGTCTGTGTCTGTGTCTGTGTCTGTGTCTGTGTCTGTGTCTGTGTCTGTGTCTGTGCAGCAGAGACAGGGCTCCCCCTGCTGTCAGTTCGAGGCATGGCGGCCGGTGTCGTTGCGGCCCTCTCCTCCTCTGTCAGTTCAGTAGGGATGTACCTGCTAACGGCCCGGCTCCTCGGGGCCCCTCCACCCCCCGCTGCAGCCTGTAACAGGGGCCTGGGGGCCCAGGGGCTGGGTAGTGTGGTCGCTGGCCTGATGGGGGCGCCATTGGGGCTCAGCTGCAGTGTCCCCAACGCCTGTACTCTGGGACTCAGCCAGGTACCGATGATGGTGTAATGTCAACATCATTTAGAAGCCTTCTCTTTAGCCCTTAGGGTCAGTTTTCCAGACACAGCTCAAGACTAGTCCTTGACTAGCTGCTTAATTTGGATCCGGAAAACAAGTATCTGAGACCTGGGCCCATATTCACGAAGCGTCTCAGAATAGGAGTGCTGGTCTACGATCAGGTCCCGCCTCTTATTCAATATGGTTTAAAAGTCAAAACTGATCCTAGATCAACAGTCCTATTCTGAGACACGTTGTGAGTGCTGATTTCCCACTCTGCATACAGTGTTTATGTTTGACCCCTGCTCCTCTCTCTCCTTCTAGTCTGGGTCCAGGCAGAAAGTGTCTATGTTTTGACTCTGTCCCCTGCTCCAGTCTGGGTCCAGGTGGACAGTATGTTTTGACTCTGTCCCCTGCTCCAGTCTGGGTCCAGGTGGACAGTATGTTTTGACTCTGTTCCCTGCTCCAGTCTGGGTCCAGGTGGACAGTATGTTTTGACTCTGTTCCCTGCTCCAGTCTGGGTCCAGGTGGACAGTATGTTTTGACTCTGTTCCCTGCTCCAGTCTGGGTCCAGGTGGACAGTATGTTTTGACTCTTTCCCCTGCTCCAGTCTGGGTCCAGGTGGACAGTATGTTTTGACTCTGTTCCCTGCTCCAGTCTGGGTCCAGGTGGACAGTGCAACTGACAGCCATCTTGGGGCTGGCCCTAGGAGTGTCGCCTCGACTGACACAGCTCATCACCTCTGTTCCCTTGGCCATCTACGGTTAGTTTCATTATCCGTCCTCTGTCTGTCTTCGTCCTGCGTGTCTGTCTGCAAGTCTGCCTGTTCTTTTTCTGTTGAGTGACTCTTTCTCAATTTGTCTTTTGTCGATTCCTCACATCCTCTCTCCTCACCTTGGAAGATAAGGTCTGACGTTCCTCTCCTCTTATCCCTATTGAGGAAGAACGCGAGGAGAGAGGACATGACGATAGATTAACTGATAAAAGATGATCCATTTCTCCTTCTCTCTCTCCATTCCTGTTCAGGTGCTATTCTCAGTGTAACCTACACTATTGCCGTGGCTACAGGTGTGAGGTACTTCCAGTTCACACACATCGACTCTGGACGTAACATCTTCAACATCGGCTTGGCAGTCTTCATGTCTCTAGTGCTGCCTCACTGGTTCCGCATGCAGACCAGCTTCATTGACACTGGTAATTTCTCTAAAATATCAGCCTGATCCCAGATCTGTTTGTGCCGTATAGTCAACTCCAAGAAGACTTTAGACCAGGCTACTCTGACATCAGCCTGGATGCCAGATTGGATGCCAGGATGCCAGTCTGGATGCCAGACTGTTTCTGCTCTCTTGCCAACTCCTTGTGGAACTGTCATGCCAAAGATGACTTGCTCGGCTTGACAGTGACGTCAACCGAATGGAAAGCACAAGCAGATTCAGGACCAGACTACTCTGGCTTTACACAGCCAGTCAAAAGAGAGCAATGTGGCTAAATGCGTGTCTTGCCCATATCCTAATCGTGTGTATATACCTGTGCAGGTATGGTTAGTGTTGATGTCCTTCTCCAGTCTCTTCTGACCTCGCCTGTACTCCTGGTGGGCATCCTGGCTTTCCTATTGGACAATACAGTATCAGGTAAAGCACATTGTACTATCTATTTCCACATTATAAAAGTTGTTGATGAAATAAGCATAGTAATATAATAACTAGAACATATATTCCCATTCCAGTCAATGTGGACCGTTCTAGTCATTATTTATATGGCTATAAGTAATTATTTAAAGTGCACTAAAATATCAGATGCATGATTCATCAACTCATATAGCACCTTATCATGATTCATCAACTCATATAGCACCTGATCATGATTCATTAACTCATATAGCACCTGATCATGATTCATCAACTCATATAGCACCTGATCATGATTCATTAACTCATATAGCACCTGATCATAATTCATCAACTCATATAGCACCTGATCATGATTAATTAACTCATATAGCACCTGATCATGATTCATTAACTCATATAGCACCTGATCATGATTCATTAACTCATATAGCACCTGATCATGATTCATCAACTCATATAGCACCTGATCATGATTCATCAACTCATATAGCACCTGATCATGATTCATTAACTCATATAGCACCTGATCATAATTCATCAACTCATATAGCACCTGATCATGATTCATTAACTCATATAGCACCTGATCATGATTCATTAACTCATATAGCACCTGATCATGATTCATTAACTCATATAGCACCTGATCATGATTCATCAACTCATATAGCACCTGATCATGATTCATCAACTCATATAGCACCTGATCATGATTCATTAACTCATATAGCACCTGATCATGATTCATTAACTCATATAGCACCTGATCATGATTCATCAACTCATATAGCACCTGATCATGATTCATTAACTCATATAGCACCTGATCATGATTCATCAACTCATATAGCACCTGATCACAAATTATGGCGCCGGAGGGGATGGCTGCCGTTTTATGGACTCTTAACCAACCATGCTATTTTTTCACATTGTTTGTAACTTATTTTGTACATAATGTTGCTGCTATCGTCTCTTATGACCGAAAAGAGCTTCTGGACATCAGAACAGCTATTACTCACCTTGAACTGGACGAATAATTGTTATTTAATGAGTTGGACGAGATGGATTTGCTCCAGACCCCCGACAGGGCCCTCATCCCCGTCATTCGCAGTAGAAAGAAAAGGAGATATCGTGGAAGGAGATCGGGGTGCTTGGTAAGGAGCTGGCGACGAGTGGCTAATCTGCCTTTGCCATCGACAATCTATTGCCAATTTACAATCGCTTGATAATAAAGTGGACGAACTACAGGCATGGTTATAAGGTTATCCTACCAACGGGACATTCAAAACTGTAATATCTTATGTGTCACCGAGTCGTGGCTGAACGAAGACATGAATAACATACAGCTGGCGGGTTATACACTGTATCGGCAGAATAGAACAGCAGCCTCTGGTAAGACAAGGGGTGGCGGTCTATGTATATTTGTAAACAACAGCTGGTGCACGATATCTAAGGAAGTCTCGAGGTTTTGCTCGCCTGAAGTAGAGTATCTCATGATAAGCTGTAGACTGAACTATTTACCAAGAGAGTTTTCATCTATATTTTTCGTAGCTGTCTATTTACCACCACAAACCGATGCTGGCACTAAGACCACACTCAATGAACTGTATATGGCCTTAAGGAAACAGGAAAACGCTCATCCAGAGGCGGCGCTCCTAGTGGCCGGGGACTTTAATGCAGGGAAACTTAAATACGTTTTACCTAATTTCTATCAGCATGTTAAATGTGCAACCAGAGGGGAAAAAAAAACTCTAGACCACCTTTACTCCACACACAGAGACGCATACAAAGCTCTCCCTCGCCCTCCATTTGGAAAATCTGACCATAAATCTATCCTCCTGATTCCTGCTTACAAGCAAAAACTAAAGCAGGAAGCACCAGTGACTCAGTCAATAAAAAAGTGGTCAGATGACGCAGATGCTAAGCTACAGGACTGTTTTGCTAGCACAGACTGGAACATGTTCCGGGATTCTTCCGATGGCATTGAGGAGTACACCACATCAGTCACTGGCTTCATCAATAAGTGCATTGATGACGTCGTCCCCACAGTGACTGTACGAGGCAAGTAACACTGAAACATGCATGAGGGCACCAGCTGTTCCGGATGACTATGTGATCACACTCTCCGTAGCCAATATGAGTAAGACCTTTAAACAGGTCAACATTCACAAGGCCGTAGGGCCAGATGGATTACCAGGACGTGTACTCAGATCATGCGCTGACCAACTGGCAAGTGTCTTCACTGACATTTTCAACCTCTCCCTGTCTGAGTCTGTAATACCAACATGTTTCAAGCAGACCACCATAGTCCCTGTGCCCAAGAACACGAAGGTAACCTGCCTAAATGACTACCGACCCGTAGCACTCACGTCTGTAGCCATGAAGTGCTTTGAAAGGCTGGTCATGGCTCACATCAACACCATTATCCCAGAAACCCTAGACCCACTCCAATTTGCATATAGCCCCAACAGATCCACAGATGATGCAATCTCTATTGCGCTCCACACTGCCCTTTCACACCTGGACAAAAGGAACACCTATGTGAGAATGCTATTAATTGACTACAGCTCAGCGTTCAACACCATAGTGCCCTCAAAGCTCATCACTAAGCTAAGGACCCTGGGACTAAACACCTCCCTCTGCAACTGGATCCTGGACTTCCTGACGGGCCGCCCCCAGGTGGTAAGGGTAGGTAACAACACATCTGCCACGCTGATCCTCAACACGGGGGCCCCTCAGGGGTGTGTGCTTAGTCCCCTCCTGTACTCCCTGTTCACTCATAACTGCTCACCGACAACGACGAGACAGCCTATACGGAGGAGGTCAGAGACCTGGCCGTGTGGTGCCAGGACAACAACCTCTCCCTCAACGTGATCAAGACAAAGGAGATGATTGTGGACTACAGGAAAAAGAAGAGGACCGAGCACGCCCCAATTCTCATCGACGGGGCTGTAGTGGAGCAGGTTGAGAGCTTCAAGTTCCTTGGTGTCCACTTCACCAACAAACTATCATGGTCCAAACACACCAAGACAGTCGTGAAGAGGGCACGACATAACCTATTCCCCCTAAGGAGACTGAAAAGATTTGGCATGGGTCCTCAGATCCTCAAAAGGTTATACAGCTGCACCATCGAGAGCATCCTAACTGGTTGCATCACTGCCTGGTATGGCAACTGCTCGGCCTCCGACCGCAAGGCACTACAGAGGGTAGTGCGTAAGGCTCAGTACATCACTGGGGCCAAGCTCCCTGCCATCCAGGACCTCTATACCAGGCGGTGTCAGAGGAAGGCCCTAAAAATTGTCAAAGACTCCAGCCACCCTAGTCATAGACTGTTCTCTCTGCTACCGCACGGCAAGCGGTACCGGAACGCCAAGTCTAGTTCCAAGAGGCTTCTAAACAGCTTCTACCCCCAAGCCATAAGACTCCTGAACATCTAATCAAATGGCTACCCAGATTATTTGCATTGCCCCCCCCACCCCTCTTTTACGCTGCTGCTACTCTCTGTTTATTATCTATGCATAGTCACTTTAACTCTACCTACATGTACATATTACCCCAATTACCTCGACTAACCGGTGCCCCCGCACATTGACTCTGTACCGGTACCTCCTGTATATAGCCTCGCTATTGTTATTTTACTGCTGCTCTTTAATTATTTGTTACTTTTATTTTGTATTATTTTAAATTGTATTGTCATTATATATATATATTGTATTCTTTCTTAAAACTGCATTGTTGGTTAAAGGCTTGCAAGTAAGCATTTCACTGTAAGGTCTACACCTGTTGTATTCGGCGCATGTGACAATACAATTTGATTTGATTTGATTTTGATCATGATTCATTAACTCATATAGCACCTGATCATGATTCATTAACTCATATAGCACCTTATCATGATTCATTAACTCATATAGCACCTGATCATGATTCATTAACTCATATAGCACCTTATCATGATTCATTAACTCATATAGCACCTTATCGTGATTCATTAACTCATATAGCACCTTATCATGATTCATTAACTCATATAGCACCTGATCATGATTCATTAATGATATTTTCGGGAACAAACACTAGGCCTCAGTGTAATAACATCTATGTCTATGTTCTTCTCTCAGGGTCTCCATCAGAGAGGGGACTTGACTCAGCTGAGATGCAGAAGAGAGGATGCGCATCAGTCAACAGCGACCCAGGGCATCACCAGGAAGTATCACCAGGAAGTATCACCAGGAAGTATCACCAGGAAGTGGCGTTAGTTTATGAGTCCCCTTACCTCCTGAGAAGACTGTGGCGCTTACCTGGATTCAGGGCGGCCCCCTTCTCTGCCTGTAGGATCGCAGATGATGGAGACATACTTTAGGGTCATATTGGAGTATAGTAGGTCACATGTTACAGTTTAAAGTTGTGTGGGATTGATACAATTGTGGCTGGGGCATGATAATACATACTGTATGTAAAGGACGGTGGACAATAGGCATAATATGGTATTAGCCAATGATGTATACAAACGTATAATAATGTATATGACATACTGTATATGAAATGTAATGTATGTCTACATAGTTAGTGACCTGAACAGAGTTTGCTTGTATGATAGTGGGTTTGTATTGATGGAGCATTGGCATAGCTGTAGGAAAATGTATGATAGTGGGTTTGTATTGGTGGAACATTGGCATAGCTGTAGGAAGATGTTTTGAGTTGGGGGTGTCCTTTATAATAAATAATTGCATGAATCTATAATCGCATTTGCGTAGTGGCAACCAGCTGCGCAGACATGTTTTTAGCATTTCCACACATGGGGAACACGTTTTTGCAGGGTATTAATACTTTTTTAAAAGATTTTTAATAAACGCTATTTCATGCAATTCTACGTCATTTACACAATAGAAGATATTGTAATATATTTTTAAACCACACACATGACTGACATGAGTGGCTACTCTGACTGACAACTGAGACAAAAACAATCTGGACTTGAACGCAAACAATAGTCCAGGCCACTGAAGAGACACAGATTGTACTAATATATATATATATATATATATATATATATATATATATATATATATTAATACCCTGCAAAAACGTGTTCCCCATGTGTGGAAATCCTAAATCCATGTCTGCTCAACTGGTATAATCTTTCAATTGATCAAAGTGTTCCGCAGCTTCTCCAGCACCCTTGCTATGAACATTATTTTCGGACAAATAAATCATTCCGGACACAGTGAAGGGGATTTGGCAGATGGCAGTTTGTAGTGACAGGCTCATGTCATTTGTGTACTGAATTAGGATTTCTCAAAGGGCTCGAATATTCAATTTGGATAACAAAAAGCTAGAGTCCACGCTCATCAGGAAAATACGAATTAGTAAATTATTGAATTATCTCCTGAGTGGCGCAGTGGTCTAAGGCACTGCATCGCAGTGCTAGCTGTGCCACTAGAGGTCCTGGTTCTAGTCCAGGCTCTGTCGTAGCCAGCCGCGACCGGGAGTCCCATGGGGCGGCGCACAATTGGCCCAGCGTCGTCCAGGGTAGGGGAGGGAATGGCAGGCAGGGATGTAGCTCAGTTGGTAGAGCATGGCGTTTGCAACGCCAGGGTTGTGGGTTTGATTCCCACGGGGGGCCAGTATGAAAAATAAAAAAAATGATGTATGCACTCACTAACTGTAAGTCGCTCTGGATAAGAGCGTCTGCTAAATGACTAAAATGTCAAAAAAAGTAAAGAATTGTGAAAATGCATTTCAGTAATTTAAAAAATAGATATTTAAATAGTTTCTCATTACATATTTCAGCACAAAGAAAACAATGCCTTTCATGTAGATAATATTAATCCACAATTTAACTGTGAAACAAAAAAGTTAGGCCAAACGAACACATGAAGACATGACTACAGATAAACCTGGACAGATTGCTAGACATAGACAGAACAATACAGACTTACTGACAGACATGAGCTTTCAAACACCTGTACAGACCAATATGTACTGTGCTAGTCAGGTAAACATCTATTCCTCATGAAAATCATGAACCCTTTTAGTGAAGTTTTGATTAGAACACAGAACTCCTGGAATGCTCCTGGAATGCTCCTGAAATGCTCCTGGAATGCTCCTGGAATGCTCCTGGAATGCTCCTGGAATGCTCCTGGAATGCTCCTGAAGACCTCCCCCCTCTCCCCGTGCTCTTACCTGAGTGTGACTGCTTTCATAATAAGGCACTGTCTATTCCTGTTTGCCTCATGTTTGTCTGCAGTGTGTGTATGCAGTGTGTGTATGCAGTGTGTGTATGTGTGTGTATGCAGTGTGTGTATGCAGTGTGTGTATGTGTGTGTATGCAGTGTGTGTATGTGTGTGTGTATGCAGTGTGTGTATGTGTGTGTTCATATTCCAGTGTTGCGTGTCTAGGTCCTGAGAAAAGGAAGGCATATGGTCAGAATGGCCTCAACTATTGAAGCTAATGTTTCTCCCTGGACTGTAATGCACAAGTCTCTCTGAAAGGCGTCAGGATGCTGCTACAGTAATCTGTTATGTGGTTCCAGAGATTTCTATTACAATTTTTTATACACAGACTTGTACTCTCTGATCTCTACCCTGTCTCTGTTCTCTACCCTGTCTCTCTGTTCTCTACCGTGTCTCTCTGTTCTCTACCCTGTCTCTCTGTTCTCTACCCTGTCTCTCTGTTCTCTACCCTGTCTCTCTGTTTTCTACCCTGTCTCTCTGTTCTCTACCCTGTCTCTCTGATCTCTACCCTGTCTCTCTGTTCTCTACCCTGTCTCTCTGTTCTCTACCCTGTCTCTCTGTTTTCTACCCTGTCTCTCTGTTCTCTACCCTGTCTCTCTGTTCTCTACCCTGTCTCTCTGTTCTCTACCCTGTCTCTCTGTTCTCTACCCTGTCTCTCTGTTCTCTACCCTGTCTCTCTGTTCTCTACCCTGTCTCTCTGTTCTCTACCCTGTCTCTCTGTTCTCTACCCTGTCTCTCTGTTCTCTACCCTGTCTCTCTGTTCTCTACCCTGTCTCTCTGTTCTCTACCCTGTCTCTCTGTTCTCACTCTCCTGTCATCTCTGTTCCTCCCTGTCTCTCTGTTCTCTCTACCCTGTCTCTCTGTCTCTCTACCCTGTCTCTCTGTTCCTACTACCCTGTCTCTCTGTTTCTACTACCCTGTCTCTCTGTTCTCTACCCTGTCTCTCTGTTCTCTACCCTGTCTCTCTGTTCTCTACCTGTCTCTCTGTTCTCACCTGTCTCTCTGTTTCCACCCTGTCTCTCTGTTTTCTCTACCTGTCTCTCTTCTTACTCCCTGTTCTCTCCTGTTCTCTCTCTTCTTCTCTACCCTGTCTCTCTGTTCTCTACCCTGTCTCTCTGTTCTCTACCCTGTCTCTCTGTTCTCTACCATGTCTCTCTGTTCTCTACCCTGACTCTCTGTTCTCTACCCAGTCTCTCTGTTCTCTCTCTTCTCTACCCTGTCTCTCTGTTCTCTCTCTCTATCTCTCCACATCATGCGTGACCATCCCCCAGGGGTGGAAGTGTCCAGGGTCCAGTAGGAACGTTCCTATCCAATGCAGGACCCGTGAGTACCAGTGTAGTCCATCTCCCTTCATAGTCCCAAGCCCAGTCCAGCTGTAGAGCTGGCGGAGGGGACCAAAGGCCCAGTGGGCTAGGTGGTGCTGGTCCACAGCAGCGTAGCACGAGGCTAAGACACCGTCCACCACCAGTGAGCCGTGGCCTGTCAGGGGGGCGAAGGCCCCGGTGTCCACCTGGATATGGACCCAGGCGACTGGGGAGAGGTGGGCCTGTGGTCCCTTGTCTCCCCCTGCTCCACCTGCAGTCAGCACACACTGCCCTGGCCGTACGTCGCTGGCGTACATAGTCCGCATGACAGCCCCGTTGAACGATTCCCCCACTGAACAGTTCCTCTCGGTCACAAACACAAGATGAGCCGCGGTGAGGGTCAGGTTTGCTCCCGTCTCTGTTCCCAACACGTAGAACTGTTTCCTCGCTGCAGGCTCGTGGTCCAGAAAGGTGAGGAACTCACTGTAGACAAGCTCTCCTGCGCTCCCCCTGCCGTCAGCCCCTGGGGAGGCCAGGACCCGGTCACCTGGCCGGAGGTACTGCACCGCCCTTCTGCTCCCGTCCTCCAGGGTGACCAGAGAACGACCCGGGAAACAACCCCCGGTCTTAGCTGCTACGGAGTGCTCTGAGAGAGGGAAAGGAGTGAGGGGGGGGGGGGAGAGGGAAGAGATAGGGTCTTATTGAGGGCTCTGTTAAGAACTGTAGACTTTGGAACACAATAGCTGATATGAAGGTGGATTACGTAAAGAGGTTCTCTCAGTAGGTCAGTGGTCTGGGCTATGATACCTAGTTCAAATCCCACGTTTCAAAGGCCCAACACATACATTCCATGATAGTTTTGTGTTCAGCGTTTAAGGAAACACCAAGACCTTTCGATTGAGGTCAACATTACAGCTTTTGAAGACTTGAAGGTTCTCTGTCGATACACACGCGCGCACGCACTGTTGCACACAAGCAAGTAAACAATTCACCCACCCCACCCCACCCACACACCACACAACACCCACACCCCAACCCACACCCACAACAACACCACCCACCACACCCCACACCCACCCACCCACACACACCACGCCCAACCCACCACCCACCACACCACCACACCACACCCACACACCCCACCACACAACACGCACACACCACACCCACCCCAAACCCAAACCCACCACACCCACCACCACCCACCCACCCAAAAACCCACCCAACACCCACACCACTCACACCACACCCACCCACCCACTCACACCACACCCCACACCCACACCCACACCCACCCACCACACCACACCCCACCCCACCCACCACCCCACCCACCCCACCCACTCACCACCCACACCCACCCACCCACCCACTCACACCCACACCCACCCACCCACTCACACCCACACACACCCACCCACTCACACCCACACACACACTCTTCATTTAAACACATACTCCTCACAAACAACCTTCCACTGAAACATTGGCAGCCAGAGACGGGCTGTGTGTTTGTGTGATGGTAAACATTTAAAAAGCCATTCCTCACACTTACCTATCTCTCCTTTTCAACTCAACTTTGCTCAACATTCAGGGGAAATGCATTAGCAGCTAACGAGTGACCCAATGACTAAACTCCACTTCCACTGGAATGAATTAGAAGTCCCAGTGTGAGACAGGTAAAGGCGTCATTCCAAATGGCACCCTATTCCCTACACAGAGCAGGGTCTAAAGTAGTGCACTATGTAGGGATGAAGGGATAGGATACTATTTGGGCCTAAGGCACTGGAATGGCAGTCTCAACTCTCCAGTGGGACCAAATACAAATATTTGTGAAGGGTAAGTACCAAAGCCAAGTGATAAGACTGATGAGATTAGAGATTTGAGAAAGATGAGCAGGGAGACCTAGGGAGACCAGGGAGACCAGGGAGACCTAGGGAGACCAGGGAGAACAGGGAGACCAGGGAGACCAGGGAGACCAGGGAGAACAGGGAGACCTAGGGAGACCAGGGAGACCAGGGAGACCTAGGGAGACCAGGGAGACCTAGGGAGACCAGGGAGAACAGGGAGACCAGGGAGACCAGGGAAACCTAGGGAGACCAGGGAGAACAGGGGGACCAGGGAGACCAGGGAGACCTAGGGAGACCAGGGAGACCAGGGAGACCAGGGGGACCAGGGAGACCAGGGAGAACAGGGGGACCAGGGAGAACAGGGGGACCAGGGAGAACAGGGAGAACAGGGGGACCAGGGAGACCAGGGAGAACAGGGAGACCAGGGGAGACCAGGGGAGACCAGGGGGACCAGGGAGACCAGGGGGACCAGGGAGACCAGGGAGAACAGGGGGACCAGGGGAGACCAGGGAGACCAGGGGGACCAGGGGAGACCAGGGGGACCAGGGAGACCAGGGAGAACAGGGGGACCAGGGAGAACAGGGGGACCAGGGAGACCAGGGAGAACAGGGAGACCAGGGGGACCAGGGGGAACAGGGAGACCAGGGGGACCAGGGAGACCAGGGGGACCAGGGAGACCAGGGAGACCAGGGGAGACCAGGGAGAACAGGGGGACCAGGGAGAACAGGGAGAACAGGGAGAACAGGGGGACCAGGGGAGAACAGGGAGAACAGGGAGAACAGGGAGACCAGGGAGAACAGGGAGACCAGGGAGAACAGGGGGACAAGGGGGACTGAGAGAAAACACGACAGGGAAACAAAAGGAGTAAGTTAATCAGTTAACTGTCACTGACTCTTAGGGTGGGGCCTCTCCCTCCACTAACATATCCCTAAACTGCTACAGACAACTACTCCAGTTCAAACTTAAGAGCTTTTGTGAAAACAAGACAATCCACACAGACAACACAATACTTAGAGAGTAGTGTACACGTCTCAATCATCATCTCAGAGAAAATCCTGATTTGGGTGTATCATCTGTGATCCTCTACAGATCATCTACAGACTACGCTGACAGCTGTTCTAAAGTTGAGCGCCGCGTGTGACAAGACGCCTCCTTCCCTCCCGCTATCTGGGAAACTTTGGAGCAATTTTTTTGTTGTCTGAGTGAGGGGAGTCTAAAGATGAGACTTTGTTCTGAAAGATGAGACGTTGAGGATAATAAATGCTGCTTTGATGTAGTCCAAGCAAACCACACAACCGTCCAAATGTGAACTTGACATTTCCATATGATAAAGCTCATGTCATTTACAGTATCAATGTTTATGATCACTAGGTTTGATCCGCAGTTACAAGGATGACGTGTTATACAACGGGTGGGTCTAATTCTGAATGCTGATTGGTTAAAACCGCATTCCAGCCGGTGTCTATTCCACAAGTTGCCACCGGCTAAATCTATGACGTTAAAATGCCTATTTACTCTGTTCCATCTGACTGCGCAATCCACTGTCTCATCAGCCCAGCCAGGCAATTTATAAACTTGATCTCCACTATAGAAAGCAACTAGACATTATCTCACATTTCTTTTAGACTAACATTTGGTTTTCAACAGCGGAGATTTGTATAAACTTTGCTGTCTGTCTCTCCGACATTTGCAACATTGTTTCATTATTCTAATTCGATCTCCAGCTGTCCCATAGTAATGAACGTGTCGGGAGTCAGGACGAGACAGACAGGAAGGCAGCGTTTCTCAGCCAGTCGAAATCATGAATCAGCTGGCATCATTTTTATGGATATACAGTGAGGGAAAAAAGTATTTGATCCCCTGCTGATTTTGTACGTTTGCCCACTGACAAAGACATGATCAGTCTATAATTTTAATGGTAGGTTTATTTGAACAGTGAGAGACAGAATAACAACAAAAAAATCCAGAAAAACGCATGTCAAAAATGTTATAAATTGATTTGCATTTTAATGAGGGAAATAAGTATTTGACCCCTCTGCAAAACATGACTTAGTACTTGGTGGCAAAACCCTTGTTGGCAATCACAGAAGTCAGATGTTTCTTGTAGTTGGCCACCAGGTTTGCACACATCTCAGGAGGGATTTTGTCCCACTCCTCTTCGCAGATCTTCTCCAAGTCATTAAGGTTTTGAGGCTGACGTTTGGCAACTCGAACCTTCAGCTCCCTCCACAGATTTTCTATGGGATTAAGGTCTGGAGACTGGCTAGGCCACTCCAGGACCTTAATGTGCTTCTTCTTGAGCCACTCCTTTGTTGCCTTGGCCATGTGTTTTGGGTCATTGTCATGCTGGAATACCCATCCACGACCCATTTTCAATGCCCTGGCTGAGGGAAGGAGATTCTCACCCAATATTTGACAGTACATGGCCCCGTCCATCGTCCCTTTGATGCGGTGAAGTTGTCCTGTCCCCTTAGCAGAAAAATGCGGTGAAGTTGTCCTGTCCCCTTAGCAGAAAAACACCCCCAAAGCATAATGTTTCCACCTCCATGTTTGACGGTGGGGATGGTGTTCTTGGGGTCATAGGCAGCATTCCTCTTTCTCCAAATACGTTGAGTTGATGCCAAAGAGCTCCATTTTGGTCTCATCTGACCACAACATTTTCACCCAGTTCTCCTCTGAATCATTCAGATGTTCATTGGCAAACTTCAGACGGGCCTGTATATGTGCTTTCTTGAGCAGGGGGACCTTGCAGGCGCTGCAGGATTTCAGTCCTTCACGGCGTAGTGTGTTACCAATTGTTTTCTTGGTGACTACGGTCCCAGCTGCCTTGAGATCATTGACAAGATCCTCCCGTGTAGTTCTGGGCTGATTCCTCACCATTCTCATGATCATTGCAACTCCACGAGGTGAGATCTTGCATGGAGCCCCAGGCCGAGAGAGATTGACAGTTATTTTGGGTTTCTCCATTTGCAAATAATCGCACCAACTGTTGTCCCCTTCTCACCAAGCTGCTTGGCGATGGTCTTGTAGCCCATTCCAGCCTTGTGTAGGTCTACAATCTTGTCCCTGACATCCCTGGAGAGCTCTTTGGTCTTGGCCATGGTGGAGAGTTTGGAATCTGATTGATTGATTGCTTCTGTGGGCAGGTGTCTTTTATACAGGTAACAAGCTGAGATTGGGAGCACTCCCTTTAAGAGTGTGCTCCTAATCTCAGCTCGTTACCTGTATAAAAGACACGTGGGAGCCAGAAATCTTTCTGATTGAGAGGTGGTCAAATACTTATTTCCCTCATTAAAATGCAAATCAATTTATAACATTTTTGACATGTGTTTTTCTGGATTTTTTTGTTGTTATTCTGTCTATCACTGTTCAAATAAGCCTACCATTGCAATTATAGACTGATCATTTCTTTGCCAGTGGGCAAACGTACAAAATCAGCAGGGGATCAAATACTTTTTTCCCTCACTGTATACAAAAAAACGTTAATTGAAAAAAGGTCAAACGAAACGCAGCTAATTTGCAGTCTTTCCAGCTTCAGGTTGAAGTGATTGTGTTACTGTAGCTGTGTTGTTGGCTAGCCTCTCTGAACAACAGTGTCCTGACGAGTGAGCTCATTTTCTATGACAGGCGAAATCGCGCCTCATTAGCTCATTGTTATGGATGTCCAAATAAATGTCACTAGAAAACAGCTTAAACAAATGCAAATGCGGGCTACTTTGCTGTTATTCTGGCTGCACTTTTTGATGTGACTGTAAATTAGCCATAGTTGGCTAGCTAGCAAGCAAGGGATAAGATCATTGCCAGCCAGTATGGCAATGGAACATTGGGTCGACTGGGTCGCGTCCATAGATACAGAACAAAAAGACTGAACGACTGGGCCGTGTCTCTAGCAACCCTAGATTTGTGTCGGGACTATATCTTGTGTAAGGATGAAATAGTATTAATTAATTAATCAAAATAAACGTTTTTTAATGAAAATATGTCAATCATTATTTGAATATGTTGGTAACCCGTTGTATAAAAGTGATAATGCCCTCGAAGCCGGTGTTTGGAGGATATATTGGCACGGTTTGGACTTGGATATATTGGTACACCCGTACCAACATTTTTTTTTTTTTTTTTTTTTTGGGTCACTTAGCAGACGCTCTTATCCAGAGCGACTTACAGGAGCAATTAGGGTTAAGTGCCTTGCTCAAGGGCACATCGACAGATTTTTCACCTAGTCGGCTCGGGGATTAGAACCAGCGACCTTTCGGTTACTGGCACAACGCTCTTACCCACTAAGCTACCTGCCGCCCATATCCGCCCATATCCAACAAACACCGGTTCTCGGGCATTATCACTTAATTATATGTTATGTCACATTTACATCTACGTCATTTAGCAGACGCTCTTATCCAGAGCGACTTACAAATTGGTGCATTCACCCTATGATAGCCAGTGGGACAACCACTTTACAATATGTTTTTTTTTTTTTTTAATTATTATTATTTATTTTATTTTTTATTTATTTTTTTGGGGGGGGGGGGGGTAAGGGGGGGATTACTTTTATACTATCCCAGGTATTTCTTAAAGAGGTAGGGTTTCAAGTGTCTCCGGGAAGGTGGTGAGTGACTCCGCTGTCCTGGCGTCGTGAGGGAGCTTGTTCCACCATTGGGGTGCCAGAGCAGCGAACAGCTTTGACTGGGCTGAGCGGGAACTGTGCTTCGGTGTTATACCCTGGGTTGTCCTGAACAGAATGAGCCTATGTTTGATCCACAGTTACAAGATGACATGTGTTATACCCTGGGTTGTCCTGAGCAGAATGTTTGTCGTATTTTTTAAGAAAACTAGTCTCGGAACACACACTTAAATGCACTCATGACTCCATTCTATGTGCATCAAAATTACGAACTGTTTGTCTGAAGCGCCTTTTGAAAGCCTAACACGGTAAGATTTGTACCGTGTCCAATTTGTAAATCGCTCTGGATGAGAGCGTCTGCTAAATGACTTCAATGTAAATGTAAATGTAAGATCGTATTTGATCAAAACTTAGCTGGCCGTGTTGGAAATAGTAGAATAAGCTTTCAAATGATGCCCCCCTGCCCCAGATCGCGATTTATAATGGAATGTTTTTGGATTGCGTAAACAACAGTAATTGTGGGATGGTGGGGACGCAGGGCTGTGTTCCAAACAAAAAATACAAGTTATGTTACTGAATATATCCAGAGTATTTTCAGATTTCGTTATCAACAAATGCTGTGAAAAGTACAGTAAATGTAAAATGCATATCAAATCAACAGTGTAATGTTTGGATTCAGTCTTGTGTCAGGTGAACTGTTGTGTCCTCACCTTTGGTCTGATAATTTCCCAGTAATCTCCAAACTGTTCTCTTTTAATTGCTACCATGGTCATGCATTTGCTTTTTATAGTTATTCTGTTAGAAACATTTACATTGGGTCCTATCCATACAGGCCAATTTCCACCAGTGTAAGGAGTTAAAAGGTTCTTCTGCTGTGCCCACTAAATTTTTTCTAGGCACAGAATCAGAACCGGGAACGAAAGTGATCTATACTGTTCCGGAACAGAACCATTATTTTAAAAGCATGGGAACCGGTTAATAACATTCTGGGAATTTATTTCCAGTCCCCCCCCCAAAAAAAAAAACGCAAGCTGGAAATCTGTGCCAGTGTGTGTTTGTAGGCCCCTCCCCCTCGCCTTCTAAAGCTACCTACTGACGTTACAAGCGTGATTCAGAAAATTAGAGAAGAATGGATTCACTTTTTCATTATTAGTTAAGGATACTACAGCTATCATGTTAAACATTGGATTTATTAACTACAAAAAGGTAAGACATGTTTTTATTTTAATTCTGGTGCCGCTCTGCACACACAAGCTTGTTAGCTCTGGTCCAACATTAAACCAGGAAGTTCAAAGATATTCAAAGTTCCTTCATAGAAGACGCTCCTCTGTAGGCATACAGTGCCTTTAGAAAGTATTCATACCCCTTGACTTATTCCACATTTTGTTGTGTTACAGCCGGAATTAAAAATGGATTAAATAGATTGTTTTTCTCTCACCCATCTACACACAATATCCCATACTGACAAAGTGAAAGAAAACATGTTTAGAAATGTTAGCAAATGTATTGAAAATGAAATACAGAAATATCTCATTTACATAAGTATTTACAACCCTGAGTCAATACTTTGTATCAGCACCTTTGGCAGCAATTACAGCTGTGAGTCTTTCTGGGTAAGTCTCTAAGAGCTTTCCACATCTGAGTTGTGCAATATTTGCCCATTAGTCTTTTCAAAATTCTTCAAGCTCTGTCCAATTGGCTGTCTATCATTGCTAGACAACTACTTTCAGGCCATAGATTTTCATGTTGATTTAAGTCAAAATTGTAACTCTGCCAACTCCAGTGTAGATTTGGCCTTGTGTTTTAGGTTATTGTCCTGCTGAAAGGTGAATTCATCTACCAGTGTCTGGTGGAAAGCAGACTGAACCAGGTTTTCCTCTAGGATTTTGCCTGTGCTTAGCTCCATTCCGTTTCTTTTTTTATCCTGAAAAACTCCCCTAGTCCTTAACGATTACAAGCAATACCCGTAACATGATGCAGCCACCACTATGTTTGAAAATATTGAGAGTGGTACTCAGTAATGTGTTGTATTGGATTTGCCTCAAACATAACACTTTGTATTCAGGACAAAAAGTGAATTGCTTTGCCAAATGTTTTGCAATATTACTTTGCCTTGTTGCAAACAGGAAGCATGTTTTGGAATCTTTTTTATGCTCTACTTCCTTCTTTTCACTCTGTCATTTAGGTTAGTATTGTGGAGTAACTACAATGTTGTTGATCCATCCTCAGTTTTCTCCTATCAAAGCCATTAAACTCTGTAACTGTTTTAAACTCACCATTGGCCTAATGGTGAAATCCCTGAGCGGTTTCCTTCCTCTCCGGCAACTGAGTTAGGAAGGACGCCTGCATCTTTGTAGTGACTGAGCATATTGATACACCATCCAAAGTGTAATTAATAACTTCACCTAGCTCAAAGGGATATTGATTGTCTGCTTTTATTTTTATTTTACCCATCTACCAATGGGTGCCCTTCTTTGAGAGGCATTGGAAAACCTTCCATGTCTTTATGGTTGAATCTGTGTTTGAAATTCAGTGCTCGACTGAGGGACAATACAAATAATTGTATGTGTGGGGTACAGAGATGTTAAACACTATTACTGCGCACAGAGTGAGTCCATGCAACTTATTATGTGACTTGTTAAGCACATTTTTATTCCTGAACGTATTTAGGCTTTCCATAACAAAGGGGTTGAATTTGAATACTTAATTAATTTG
Organism: Coregonus sp. 'balchen'; assembly: GCA_902810595.1. Lineage (NCBI taxonomy): Eukaryota > Metazoa > Chordata > Actinopteri > Salmoniformes > Salmonidae > Coregonus > Coregonus sp. 'balchen'. The sequence goes on along the minus strand of LR778275.1, from coordinate 50,111,791 downwards.
TAAAATTAGCTATAATCATAACTCCACTTTGACATTATGGGGTATTGTGTGTAGGCCAGTCACAAAAACCATCTACATTTAATCCATTTTAAATTCAGGCTGTAACACAACAAAATGTGGGAAAAAGTCAAGGAGTGTGAATACTTTCTGAAGGCACTGTAATTCTGTGGACCATATAATGCATTTCATAAGATGCCCAGTGCTTCAAGCCAAGCCTCCTCCTCCACCCTCTCTCGCTCTCTCCTCACCCGCAAAATTTCAGTCGCATCTTGCGCCCTACACTTGTCTGTCCAACGCATATGAAGAACTATAGCCCATTCCATAGCAAGCTGCTCTATCCACGCTGATTGGTGAAGTAATGTCATGTCCAGCTAAATGTTAAAAAGGTTTCAAAAGGAACAGAAAGGAACAATGTAAACCGTTACTTTTTTTGGGGGTTCAGAACAGTTTAGAACTTTATTTTGCCGGTTCGGAACTAAAAAGAATTATGGGTCTGTTCAGAAAGAAACGATTAGAAAAATAATTTCAGTTATTCTAAAGAAGGTTCTACATGGAACCCAAAAGGCTTCTCCTATGAGGACGGCAGAATAACTCTTCTGGAACCCCTTCTTTCTAAGAGCGTACTGTAAAACCCTAGTACCCCAGACCCCGGGTCAAGGTCCAAATCCTACCTAAGCCCTTCCCCTAATTGATTGCCTGCAGACTCCTGTCCTCCCCTGATAGGCTATAATGGTGGTGATTGCTCTACAGCCTCTCAACCAATCAACCAAGGGTTACAACATGATCACTTCGTTTAGCCTGCATAATTCTAGTCTCTCCCCAACAGACAGAAACCATCTCTGAACGAGCCAGCACGGTCTGAGACTTCAATCACATGTACTGCATGTTGCCACACAAGGTGTCTCACTTATATGATACAGGGCTGCTTTCTGTGTGTGTGTGTGTGTGTGTGTGTGTGTGTGTGTGTTTGTAATCCCATCGCCCTACCTGATTTGACACTGCAGTGCACGTGGGCCTTGGACTCGTAATAGACCCAGTCGAAGCCAGCCTCCACGGCCAGGCGAGCCAGCATGGCGTATTTGTTCCTGTCCCGGTCTGAGGTGGTGATGTCCACCGCCCGTCCCTCATAATGGAGGGAGTCCTCTGAGTGGTGTCCGTCCTCGTCCCAGCCCTCTGTCACTCTAAGCTTCACCCCAGGCCACATGTTCATCACAGAGATGGCCAGGGAGTTCAGCTTGTCTTTACAACGCTGGGAGAGAGAGAGAGGAGAGAGAGGGATGACTACCAACGCTGGGGGAGAGAAAGGAGAGAGAGGGATGACTAACAACGCTGGGGGAGAGAGAGGAGAGAGAGGGATGAACTAACTGCAACGCTGGGGGTGAAGGAGAGAGGATGAGGAGAGGGGATGATACCAACTCTGGGGGAGAGAGGGAAGGAGATGACTAACAACGGGGGGAGAGAGAGGAGAGAGAGGGATGACTACCAACGCTGGGGAGAGAGAGAGAGAGGGATGACTACACGCTGGGGGAGAGAGAGGAGGAGGAGGGATGACTACCAACGCTGGGGGAGAAGAGGAGAGAGAGGATAACTAACGCTGGGGAGGGAGAGAGGAGAGAGGAGGGATGACTAACCAACCTTGGGGGAGAGAGAGGTAGAGAGAGGGATGACTACCAACGCTGGGGGAGTAGAGAGGAAGAGGAGGGATGACTACCAACGCTGGGGGGAGAGAGAGGAGAGAGAGGGATGACTACCACGCTGGGGGAGAGAGAGGAGAGAGAGGGATGACTACCAACGCTGGGGGAAAGATGAGAGAGAGGGATGACTAACAACGCTGGGGGAGAGAGAGGAGAGAGAGGGATGACTACCAACGCTGGGGGAGAGAGAGGAGAGAGAGGGATGACTAACAACGCTGGGGGAGAGAGAGGAGAGAGAGGGATGACTACCAACGCTGGGGGAGAGAGAGGAGAGAGAGGGATGACTACCAACGCTGAGGGAGATAGAGGAGAGAGATGGATGACTACCAACGCTGGGGGACGAAGAGAGGAGAGAGGGATGACTACCAACGCTGGGGGGAGAGAGAGGAGAGAGAGGGATGACTACCAACGCTGGGGGGAGAGAGAGGAGAGAGAGGGGATACTACCAATGCTGGGGGAGAGAGAGGAGAGAGAGGGATGACTACCAACGCTGGGGGAGAGAGAGGAGAGAGAGGGATGACTAACAACACTGGGGGAGAGAGAGGAGAGAGAGGGATGACTACCAATGCTGGGGGAGAGAGAGGAGAGAGAGGGATGACTAACAACGCTGGGGGAGAGAGAGGAGAGAGAGGGATGACTAACAACGCTGGGGGGAGAGAGAGGAGAGAGAGGGATGACTAACAACGCTGGGGGAGAGAAAGGAGAGAGAGGGATGACTACCATAATAGGATATTAGAGTAAGAGGCAATGGTAGTAATGGAACCACAGTAGAACAAGAAAATAGATACAAACTGATAACAAACAGACATGATGGTTATGACAGAGAAAAACACAAATACAAACTGATAACAAACAGACATGATGGTTATGACAGAGAAAAACACAGATACAAACTGATAACATAGAAATAGACATTTACACAGAACAAAAACATGTAGGTGAAGCATTGGACTAGGTCTATATGCATACATATGAACTAAATACAACATAAAAGACTTGAGAAAACACTACATAGAAGAGGAAGAACAAATTACATTATATAAATAAAACATTATATATAATCAAATATATACCGTAAATGTAATAAAACGATTAATGAAAATCTCACAGGGAAACAACTAAATACAAAGACTATATATCATAAACACATAAAGGCTGCTGAGCTTTACGCTACACCCTCAATAACATCTGCTAAATATGTGTATGTGACCAATACAATTTAATTTGATTTGAGCTGTTGTCACAAGTGGTCAAAGTGCCATAGACATGTAGACTACAGACATGTATTCTCTTTACACATTATTTGCTATGCTCCTGTATGTTTGCCTCCCAATAAAATAGAGATAAGTATTGACATGATATGTCTTGTGTTTCTCGATGGTCTTGTTTTTAGACGAGATCAGAGAGGTTTCGCTGAACAAGTCTGCAAATAAACCGCGAGCTTTTCAAACATATAATCCATGCATCATTTCACTGTCCACTCGACATGAATAACAAGAGCCTTTGAAAATAGTTCTATCATTTAGAGATATTATACATATTAGACATGTTTGAGAAGGGTTATATAGCAACGTTTGAAATAGATTTGAATATATTATGATCGATAAAATTCAACCAGTTATCAATTCATTAAATTCGTTCCCTTTTATTTTGCTGATATCCACGTGCATGCGTAGCCTAATTTATCTCTAAAACAGGAGACAAGTTAGCACAAGCTAAACATCTAAAAGGAGGTTAGTTACAGTGTTGCAATATAACCCACAGAATTGACGTGTAGACTAGCCTCATTTTCAACTGTCAACAGAAATCCGTTGAACCAAAACACAGATGAAAGCGCTGAAAATCAATAAAGTTTGAAGTAACGGTTTAAACATTTAACAAAGTGCAAACAGACGCTCTCAAAACTACAGCTGTCAAAGTGGGATAAAAACATCAGATGACGTTTTAAAACCCCATGCCTGCTTCTCACCTGGGTCATAAGTCGATCCGCGGCCGTATTCTCCTCATCTTTAAATATGATATCAGGGTTATAGTTGGGTATAAGCTCTTTGAAGCGGTCTGAATTTCTCGTTATTTTCCCTTCGTGTCTGCCACTGGCGCCCAGTGTTTTCTCCGCAACGTTTGGACTGAACTGCTTATAAGCGAGGGGTGTGAGCTTCTTCGGCGGACGTCTCTTGCCATATCCCCTCCCCGGCCCACATCCCTCGGTTACAGGTGCGTGAAGCAGGGCGCACCCGATGAAGAGGCCCACAAGCACGGAGAGACGCATCCCAACCAGACCGGCCGGGCCGGGCACTCCGATGCGGAGTGGTAAGGTGGCACCGGTCGCCGTGGTGTCTCAAGCTACCCCCTCCCCCTGGATGCTTCTTGTTCCCCCCACGGGGTAAGGGATGGGGGGTAGGGGCCAGAATCTTTAATATTGTATCGGACTAATCCACGCCATCATCCGTGCGCACAGCAACTGTCCGTAAAAGCCAAAAAATACATTAACTTAGCCGAATGCGTTTTATGGAAAGACAGCGGGGTAAAGGTTCAATGTCTCTGTCGTCCGCGTCCGGTGTTGTCCAAAAGCTGCGAATAACTGTAACTTCTTTCTTCTCGTCGGGACTCAACAGATATGGGCATGGAGTTGTAAAGTCAGTTTATTTAAACAAAAAGGTTCAAAGTCGATCTTCTTTAGTGAGCAGTGGTCGCAGATTGTCTTCTTGATGCTGTGGTTTGCCACTGAAGAGCTGTCAATGTCCAACGAGGAGGAACACTGATGGTTCTGGGGTTTCTCCTTCTTGTCTGTTTGTCCCCGGACTCCAAAGGTTTCTTCTCAATGGGGCATGCTTCCGCTTTGCATTTCCAATTGAATTGGGAATTTGAGGGAAACCGAGCGATCAGTTGCCACTCGAGACCGCACCCTGCCAGTCCTGCACTTCTATCGTTCTCTGCCACTCCGCCCATCGGGTCACTGTAGTGCCACTGCCCCGTCCTCTACACCCATGGCACCACCACAGGTTCTGCCCCCCCCCCCCCCTAGCCTGCCACCTCAGAATGCCCGTCAGGCGCTAAAACTTGCATCGCTCTGACTCTGTGACTGCTCTGCTGCAGCGGAAAATGGACAAATTACGGTATGGAGGAGTTAGTAGTTACAGTGTGCGCACGCTGACATCTTCTGCCCCAAATAGCACCCTTCTGCCCCAAATAGAACCCTATTGCCTATGTAGCGCACTACAATGTAAGGGATAGATAGTGCCTCGAGCCTCTAACTTCTCCTGAAATCTCTTTATCAGCTCCTGTCTATGTTGACACTGCATGACAATGCATACAGCCTTGGGCTGTACCGTGTTGCACTGTAAGCATGACAATGATGGCCAGGACAACTAATTGCATGGGCGATTATTAAGCTAGTCAAGGTAGTCTACTCGCCTACTCATTTTCTATAATTCAGAAAATACGTGTTATAATGTAGCCTAGATATTCTGTATGCTTGAATGTGTAACATGACTTGGGTTAACAGACACTGACATGACTTGGGTTAACAGACAATGACATGACTTGGGTTAACAGACACTGACATGACTTGGGTTAACAGACACTGACGTAACTTGGGTTAACAGACAGAGACATGACTTGGGTTAACAGACACTGACATGACTTGGGTTAACTGACACTGACATGACTTGGGTTAACAGACAATGACATGACTTGGGTTAACTGACACTGACATGACTTGGGTTAACAGACAATGACATGACTTGGGTTAACAGACACTGACATGACTTGGGTTAACAGACAATGACATGACTTGGGTTAACTGACACTGACATGACTTGGGTTAACAGACACTGACATGACTTAGGTTAACAGACACTGACATTACTTAGGTTAACAGACACTGACATGACTTGGGTTAACAGACACTGACATAACTTGGGTTAACATACATTGCCATGAGTGGACAAAACATGAAGACCACATGCCCTTTCCATGACATAGACTGACCAGGTGAATCCAGGTGAAAGCTATGATCCCTTGTTGATGTCACTTGTTAAATCCACTTCAATCAGTGTAGATGAAGGGGAGGAGACAGGTTAAAGAAGTATGTTTAAGACTTGAGACAATTGAGACATGGATTGTGTATGTGTGCCATTCAGAGGGTGAATGTGCAAGGCAAAATATTTAAATGCAAAAAGGGGGGTGGGGGGGGGGTGGGGGGTGCAACATTGGATAGAACTCCCTAGAAAAATCAGTATCACCCTGTTAGCAGTATGCAGGGCTGTTGTCCTACAGTGCATTCCAACTTATCAGGTCAAAGTAAGTGTGATACCAGAGTGCTTCCTTCTGCTTTTCACTCTTTAAGTAAACTGCTCTTGTAGCAACTCTGATCTGATCAATACAGCTGCTGAGAAACAGGAAATAAAACCAGCGGATCAATATTAGTTCGTAAACCAAACCAGTGCGAGAGAGAGAGACAGCCTGTAGAGACTGGAGAGAGAGCGAGAGAGAGAGCGAGAGAGAGAGAGAGAGAGAGAGAGAGAGAGAGAGAGAGAGAGAGAGAGAGAGAGAGAGAGAGGATCAATATTAGTACGTAAACCAAACCAGTGCTCCTTGTACCACCAATAGTAATACTTACGTAGGCGCTTACATTTGTCCTAGATCACACGTGTACAAGTATGTATTCTACACGGGTGTTTTTAGTATATCCCAACTTCCCCTGAGACACCCTCAGAGTGGGGTGACAGCCAGGGTCTGCCATTGTCAACAGCAACCCTGGGAGCAATTTGGGTTAAGTGCCTCGCTTATCAAAAATCGAATCAAATCAAACTTTATTTGTCACATGCGCCGAAAAACAACAGGTGTAGACCTTACCCCGTGAAATGCTTATTTACAAGCCCTTAACCAACAATGCAGTTCAAAAAAGAGTTAAGAAAATATTTACTAAATAAACTAAGGTAAAAAATTATAAAAAGTAACACAATAAAATAACAATAACGAGGCTATATACAGGGGGTACCGGTACAGAGTCAATGTGCAGGGGTACAGGTTAGCCGAGGTAATTTGTACATGTAGGTAGGGGTAAAGTGACTATGCATAGATAATAAACAGCGGGTAGCAGCAGTGTAAAAACAAAGGGGGGGGTCAATGTAAATAGACCAGGTGACCATTTGATTAATTGTTCAGCAGTCTTATGGCTTGCGGGGGGGGGGGGGGGGGGGGGGGGGGGGGGGGGGGGGGGGGGTAGAAGCTGTTAAGGAGCCTTTTGGTCCTAGACTTGGCACATCAACAGATGCTTCACCTTGTCAGCTCAGGGATTCAAACTAGCGACCTTTCGGTTACTGGCCCAACAGTCTAACCACTAAGCTACACGCAGCTCAGCTCCTTCACGAGGAGAAAGCAAAGCACAGCCAACCAGAACCCAGGGTCCTATTCATAAAGGGTCTCAAAGCCAACCAGAACCCAGGGTCCTATTCATAAAGGGCCTCAAAGCCAACCAGAACCCAGGGTCCTATTCATAAAGGGTCTCAAAGCCAACCAGAACCCAGGGTCCTATTCATAAAGGGTCTCAAAGCCAACCAGAACCCAGGGTCCTATTCATAAAGGGCCTCAAAGCCAACCAGAACCCAGGGTCCTATTCATAAAGGGCCTCAAAGCCAACCAGAACCCAGGGTCCTATTCATAAAGGGTCTCAAAGCCAACCAGAACCCAGGGTCCTATTCATAAAGGGTCTCAAAGCCAACCAGAACCCAGGGTCCTATTCATAAAGGGTCTCAAAGCCAACCAGAACCCAGGGTCCTATTCATAAAGGGCTGATCCAGGATCAGTTTAGCCTTTTAGATCGTATTGGTTAAGATTACACTGACAGGGAGGACCTGATTCTATTGGTTAAGATTACACTGACAGGGAGGACCTGATTCTATTGGTTAAGATTACACTGACAGGGAGGACCTGATTCTATTGGTTTAAGATTACACTGACAGGGAGGACCTGATTCTATGGTAGATTACCACCAGGGAGGACCTGATTCTATTGGTTAAGATTACACTGACAGGGAGGACCTGATTCTATTGGTTAAGATTACACTGACAGGGAGGACCTGATTCTATTGGTTAAGATTACACTGACAGGGAGGACCTGATTCTATTGGTTAAGATTACACTGACAGGGAGGACCTGATTCTAGATCAGCACTGCACTACTACTCTGAGAGGCTTGATGAATACATCCCCTGGTTTCTGTAGGTTGATGAATACATCCCCTGGTTTCTGTAGGTTGATGAATACATCCCCTGGTTTCTGTAGGTTGATGAATACATCCCCTGGTTTCTGTAGGTTGATGAATACATCCCCTGGTTTCTGTAGGTTGATGAATACATCCCCTGGTTTCTGTAGGAAATCTCTGAGTAAAGGAATCACTAGTGGGTTCGCTGTAAAGTAAATCACTGACTGTGTTTATATGGAGCCTAATAAACTTCTAAACTTTTTACACAACACCACACACCCAAAACACCACACCAAAACACACACAACACAACACACACACAAACACCACACACACACACACCACACACACACACACAATCACACCACCCCCAACCCCCACACCACACACACACTTCCACACCCCACACTATCTCCACACACACAACACCACACAACACACACACAAGCCCACAAACCCACACACCCCCACACACATTCTCTCACAACCCCCACACCACAACACACATTTCCTCACACACAACACAACACACGCCCTTCACCAAAAACACCCAACATTTCCTCACACACCCCACATAACACAGCTCCCACACACACAAACACCCAACCACTTCACCACACCCCCAAACTCTTTCTCCAACACCACCCACACAACACAACACACACCCACCACTCAAATAAATGATGAGAAAAATGGGGAACGTAACTTTTCTTTTATGGGAAAATTTTCCTGGGAAAGTCCTCTCTGAGTGTAAACATTTCATACCATAAAAACGGTTGTACTTTTCTGCCTGCGGAAGAGAAGAGAGAGGAGAAAGAAAAAGGGGAAGAAGAACCCCTTTAAAATAGACGGGAGAGAGGAAAAGGAGAGAGAGAAAAAGGGTAGAAGAGGAAGAAGAGAAGAAGAAAAGAGAAAAAAGGGGAAAAAAAGGAGACGAAAAAGAGAGATAGAGGGGGGGGGGGGGGGGGGGGCCCCCCCCTTTTCCCCGGGGGGGGGTTTTTTTCCCCCGGGGGGGGGGGGCCCCCTTTTTTTGGGGGGCGGGGGGGGCCCCTTTCAAAAATAAAAAGAAATAAAAAAAAACTCCTTTAAACTGATAGAGATTTAATAAAAAGAATAATAAAGCAATATAGAAAATAAAAGAAAAAAGAACCTTAAATTTGTATAAATTTAATTTCAAGGGGTGATTTTCTAAAAACCCCTTTTCCTTGGGGGGAGAAAAAAAAGGGGAAGAGGAATGAAAAAAGGGAGGGAAAACCCTTGGGCAGGGGGGAGAAAAATGAGAGACTTTCTGGTTATTGAAAGAGGATGTGAAGGAGCCCTTTAACTCAAAACTTGTGCAACCCCTCTTGCCCCCCCTCTGTCTTCTCAATCTTTTATAACGCATTGGAAAAAAACCCCCAGAATTACCCTCAAATTTTGGTTTCAAAGGAGGATTTTTAAAAACGGGCAAACTAAAAAAAACCCCTTTCCCATTTTTTGGTTTCTATTTTTGGTTTTTATTAAAACTTTATTTGTGTATGCAAAATTTTTTTTTTTGCCTCATCCCATTTTTTTTCCATGTCCCCTTTTTTAAACAGAGAAGTTAAAAAAATTTTTTTTTTTTTTTTGGGGGGGGTTGTTTTTTTAAAAATTTGGGGTTCACAAAAAACGCTTTTTTCTTTTTCACCAACTGAGTAATGTACCGTCCCCCACCCAAAATCTCCCTTTTAAAGAAATATACACTCAGGGGGGCCTTTTTTGTACACCCATCTAGTACTGAGTCGGACCCCCCTCTGCCTCCAGAACAGCCTGAATTCTTCGGGGCATGGAAACGTTGCTCAATTGGTGTAAAGAGACCTAACGTGTGCCAGGAAAACATTCCCCACACCATCACACCACTGCCACCAGGAACAGGAACCGTGATTCGTCGGACCAGGGGATGTTTTTCCACTCCTCAATTGTCCAGTGTTGCTGATCCCGTGCCCTCTGGAGCCAATTCTTCTTGTTTTTAGCTGATAGGAGTGTAACGCTGTGTTGTCGTCTGCTGCAATATCCCTTCCGTGACAAGGATCAATGAGTTGTGCGTTCCGAGATGCCGTTCTGCACACCACTGTTGTACTGCGCCGTTATTTGCCTGTTTTTTTCGCCCGCCTGTTAGCTTGCACGATTCTTGCCATTCTCCTTCGACCTCAAAGTTCCTTAGGTCACTCGTTTTGGCCATTCTAACGTTCAATCTGTTTTTGCCATTCACCTTTGACCTCTCATCAACGAGCTGTTTTCACCCATAAGACTGCCGCTGACTGGATGTTTCTTGTTTGTCGCACCATTCTTGGTAAACCCTAGACACCGTCGTGAGTGAAAAGCCCAGGAGGGCGTTTCTGAGATACTGGATCTGGTGCGTCTGGCACCGACGATCACACCACGCCCAAAGTTGCTTAGGTCACTCGTTTTGCCCGTTCCAACCGTTCAATCAAACAGTAACTGAATGCCTCGATGCCTGTCTGCCTGCTTTATGTAGCAAGCCACTGCTATGTAACTCACTGTCTGTTGGAGCAAACCATTTTCGTGAATGGGGGGGTGTACCTAATAAACTGGCCACTGGGTGTTTACTGTATATTAAGAAATATATACTGGACATTAGGAAATATACAGTATAGTGTACATTAGGTAATATATACTGGACATTAGGAAATATAGACTGGACATTAGGAAATATATACTGGACATTAGGAAATATATACTGTACATTAGGAAATATATACTGGACATTAGGAAATATATACTGGACATTAGGAAATATATACTGTACATTAGGAAATATATACTGGACATTAGGAAATATATACTGTACATTAGGAAATATATACTGGACATTAGGAAATATATACTGTACATTAGGAAATATATACTGGACATTAGGAAATATATACTGTACATTAGGAAATATATACTGTACATTAGGAAATATATACTGTACATTAGGAAATATATACTGGACATTAGGAAATATACAGTATACTGTACATTTTCCAATAATAGATGGTTTAAGAGCACAGTCAGTGAGGACTGTTGAAGTTGAGGTTAAAAGAATCCCAGTTACTCGACTCTAATGCTGTAGGAGTACTTCAACATTCAATACACGATATCTTCCTGACTGATGACATAGAGCTCTAGGTCTAGACTCCCAGTCATTAGAATGTCTATATATATATATACTCTAACCTAAGGTATACATGTCCCAGTCATTAGAATGTCTATATATATATATATATACTCTAACCTAAGGTATACATGTCCCAGTCATTAGAATGTCTATATATACAGTGGGGAAAAAAAGTATTTAGTCAGCCACCAATTGTGCAAGTTCTCCCACTTAAAAATATGAGAGAGGCCTGTAATTTTCATCATAGGTACACGTCAACTATGACAGACAAAATGAGAAAAAAAATCCAGAAAATCACATTGTAGGATTTTTAATGAATTTATTGGCATATGATGGTGGAAAATAAGTATTTGGTCAATAACAAAAGTTTCTCAATACTTTGTTATATACCCTTTGTTGGCAATGACACAGGTCAAACGTTTTTCTGTAAGTCTTCACAAGGTTTTCACACACCGTTGCTGGTATTTTGGCCCATTCCTCCATGCAGATCTCCTCTAGAGGCAGTGATGTTTTGGGGGCTGTCACTGGGCAACACAGACTTTCAACTCCCTCCAAAGATTTTCTATGGGGTTGAGATCTGGAGACTGGCTAGGCCACTCCAGGACCTTGAAATGCTTCTTACGAAGCCACTCCTTCGTTGTCCGGGCGGTGTGTTTGGGATCATTGTCATGCTGAAAGACCCAGCCACGTTTCATCTTCAATGCCCTTGCTGATGGAAGGAGGGTTTCACTCAACATCTCACGATACATGGCCCCATTCATTCTTTCCTTTACACGGATCAGTCGTCCTGGTCCCTTTGCAGAAAAACAGCCCCAAAGCATGATGTTTCCAACCCCATGCTTCACAGTAGGTATGGTGTTCTTTGGATGCAACTCAGCATTCTTTGTCCTCCAAACATGACGAGTTGAGTTTTTACCAAAAAGTTATATTTTGGTTTCATCTGACCATATGACATTCTCCCAATCCTCTTCTGGATCATCCAAATGCACTTCAGACGGGCCTGGACATGTACTGGCTTAAGCAGGGGGACACGTCTCGCATTGCAGGATTTGAGTCCCTGGCGGCGTAGTGTGTTACTGATGGTTGGCTTTGTTACTTTGGTCCCAGCTCTCTGCAGGTCATTCACTAGGTCCCCCCGTGTGGTTCTGGGATTTTTGCTCACCGTTCTTGTGATCATTTGACCCCACGGGGGGAGATCTTGCGTGGAGCCCCAGATCGAGGGAGATTATCAGTGGTCTTGTATGTCTTCCATTTCCTAATAATTGCTCCCACAGTTGATTTCTTCAAACCAAGGTGCTTACCTATTGCAGATTCAGTCTTCCCAGCCTGGTGCAGGTCTACAATTTTGTTTTTGGTGTCCTTTGACAGCTCTTTGGTCTTGGCCATTGTGAAATTTGGAGTGTGACTGTTTGAGGTTGTGGACAGGTGTCTTTTATACTGATAACAAGTTCAAACAGGTGCCATTAATACAGGTAACGAGTGGAGGACAGAGGAGCCTCTTAAAGAAGAAGTTACAGGTCTGTGAGAGCCAGAAATCTTGCTTGTTGTAGGTGACCAAATACTTATTTTCCACCATAATTTGCAAATAAATTCATTAAAAATCCTACAATGGGATTTTCTGGATTTTTTTTTCTCAATTTGTCTGTCATAGTTGACGTGTACCTATGATGAAAATTACAGGCCTCTCTCATCTTTTTAAGTGGGAGAACTTGCACAATTGGTGGCTGACTAAATACTTTTTTTCCCCACTGTATATATACTCTAACCTAAGGTATACATGTCCCAGTCCTTAGAATGTCTATATATATATATATACTCTAACCTAAGGTATACATGTCCCAGTCCTTAGAATGTCTATATATATATATATACTCTAACCTAAGGTATACATGTCCCAGTCCTTAGAATGTCTATATATATATATACTCTAACCTAAGGTATACATGTCCCAGTCCTTAGAATGTCTATATATATATATATATATATATATATATATATATATATATATATATATATATATATATATATATATATACTCTAACCTCAGGTATACATTTCCCAGTCCTTAGAATGTCTCTCTCTCTATATATATACTCTAACCTAAGGTATACATGTCCCAGTCATTAGAATGTCTCTCTCTCTCTATATATATATATACTCTAACCTAAGGTATACATGTCCCAGTCCTTAGAATGTCTATATATATATATATATGTACTCTAACCTAAGGTATACATGTCCCAGTCCTTAGAATGTCTATATATATATATATATATATACTCTAACCTAAGGTATACACGTCCCAGTCCTTAGAATGTCTATATATATATATATATATACATATATATATATATATATATATATATATATATATATATATATATATATATATATATACTCTAACCTAAGGTATACACGTCCCAGTCCTTAGAATGTCTATATATATATATATATATATATATATATATATATATATATATATATATATATATATATATATATATATATATATATATATATATATATATACTCTAACCTAAGGTATACATGTCCCAGTCATTAGAATGTCTATATATATATATATACTCTAACCTAAGGTATACATGTCCCAGTCCTTAGAATGTCTATATATATATATATATGTACTCTAACCTAAGGTATACACGTCCCAGTCCTTAGAATGTCTATATATATATATATACTCTAACCTAAGGTATACATGTCCCTGTCCTTAGAATGTATATATATATATACTCTAACCTAAGGTATACATGTCCCTGTCCTTAGAATGTATATACTGTATATATACTCTAACCTAAGGTATACATGTCCCAGTCCTTAGAATGTATATATATATATATACTCTAACCTAAGGTATACATGTCCCAGTCCTTAGAATGTATATACTGTATATTCTCTAACCAAAGGTGTCCATGTCACAGTCCTTTGGTGTCAGAGGAAGGCCGAAAAAATTGTCAAAGACTCCAGCCACCCAAGTCATGGACTGTTCTCTCTGCTACCGCACGGCAAGCGGTACCGGAGCCGCCAAGTCTAGGTCCAAAAGGCTCCTTAACAGCTTCTACCCCAAAGCCATAAGGACAATTAATCAAATGGCCAAATGGACACCCAGACTATCTACATTTTACACTGCTGCTACCCGCTGTTTATTATCTATGCATAGTCACTTTACCCCTACCTACATGTACAAATTACCTGGACTAACCTGTACCCCCGCACATTGACTCGGTACCGGTACCCCCTGTATATAGCCTCGTTATTGTTCTTTTATTGTGTTACTTTTAATTAAATGTTTTACTTTAGCTTATTTAGTAAATATTTTCTTAACTCTATTTCTTGAACTGCATTGTTGTTTAAGGGCTTGTAAGTAAGTATTTCACGGTAAGGTCTACTGTTGTATTCGGCGCATGTAGCTTAAGAAACAAGGTTAATGAAATCAATAATTTGCTAGTAACAGATGATATTCATATTCTCTGAAACTCACTTAGATAATACCTTTGATGATACAGTGGTAGCAATACAAGGTTATAACATTTACAGAAAATATAGAAATGCCAATGGTTGCTGTTTATATTCAGAACCACATTCCTTGAAGATTAGAGAGTATCTCATGTTAAATACTGTTGAAGTAATATGGCTACAGGTTCATCTGCCTCACCTAAAGCCCATTCTGGTGGGAAGCTGCTATAGACCACCAAGTGCTAACAGTCAGTATCAGGATAACATGTGTGAAATGCTTGATAATGTATGTGATCAATAGAGAGGTATACTTTCTGGGTGATGTAAATATTTACATTTACATTTAAGTCATTTAGCAGACGCTCTTATCCAGAGCGACTTACAAATTGGTGCATTCAACTTAGGATAGCCAGTGGGAGAACCACATCTTGATCACAGTAAGTACACTTCTTCAAAGAAGCAGCTGTGAGCAAAGTCAGTGCAATCAGGGACAACTACATCTCGATCACAATAAGTACATTTCTTTAAACAAGTCAGTGCTAGCAGGTGAAATAAGTCAGGTGTTAGTTTAGACAAAAGACAGTGGTAGTAAAGGGGGGGTAGAAGGATTACTTTATCCTATCCCAGGTATTCCTTAAAGAGGTGGGGTTTCAAGTGTCTCCGGAAGGTGGTCAGTGACTCCGCTGTCCTGGCGTCGTGGGGGAGCTTGTTCCACCATTGGGGTGCCAGAGCAGCGAATAGCTTTGACTGGGCTGAGCGGGAACTGTGCTTCCGTAGAGGTAGGGGGGCTAGCAGGCCAGAGGTGGATGAACGTAGTGCCCTCGTTTGGGAGTAGGGTCTGATCAGAGCCTGAAGTTAAAGGAGGTGCCGTTCCACTCACAGCTCCGTAGGCAAGCACCATGGTCTTGTAGCAGATGCGAGCTTCAACTGGAAGCCAGTGGAGTGTGCGGAGGAGCGGGGTGACGTGAGAGAACTTGGGAAGGTTGAACACCAGACGGGCTGCGGCATTCTGGATGAGTTGTAGGGGTTTAATGGCACAGGCAGGGAGCCCAGCCAACAGCGAGTTGCAGTAATCCAGACGGGAGATGACAAGTGCCTGGATTACGACCTGTGCCGCTTTCTGTGTAAGGTAGGGTCGTACTCTGCGAATGTTGTAGAGCACGAACCTGCAGGATCGGATCACCGCTTTGATGTTAGCAGAGAACGACAGGGTGTTGTCCAGGGTCACGCCAAGGTTCTTAGCACTCTGGGAGGAGGACACAACGGAGTTGTCAACCGTGATGGCGAGATCATGGAGCGGGCAGTCCTTCCCCGGGAGGAAGAGCAGCTCCGTCTTGCAGAGGTTCAGCTTGAGGTGGTGATCTGACATCCACACTGATATGTCTGCCAGACATGCAGAGATGCGATTCGCCACCTGGTTATCAGAAGGGGGAAAGGAGAAAATTAATTGTGTGTTGTCTGCGTAGCAATGATAGGAGAGACCATGTGAGGATATGACAGAGCCAAGTGACTTGTTGTATAGAGAGAATAGCAGAGGGCCTAGAACTGAGCCCTGGGGGACACCAGTGGTGAGAGCACGTGGTGCGGAGACAGATTCTCACCACGCCACCTGGTAGGAGCGACCTGTCAGGTAGGACGCATCCAAGAGTGAGCAGCGCCGGAGATGCCCAACTCGGAGAGGGTGGAGAGGAGGATCTGGTTGAGAGGGAAGAGGCAATATTGACTGGCTTTCATCAGGCTGCCCACTCAAGAGAAAACGTACCAGGGTAGTTACAAACAATACAGGAATGAAATCATCAACATGTATTGATCATATCTTTACTAATGCTGCAGAGATTTGTTTGAAAGCAGTATCCAAATCCATTGGATGTAGTGATCACAATATAGTAGCCATATCTAGGAAGAAGTTCCAAAGGCTGGGCCTAATATTGTGTATAAGAGGTCATACAAGACGTTTTGTAGTGATTCCTATGTTGTTAATGTAAAGAATATATGTTGGTCCATGGTGTGTAATGAGGAGCAAACAGACACTGCACTTGACACATTTATGAAATTGCTTATTCCAGTTACTAATAAGCATGCACCCATTAAGAAAATCACTGTAAAAACTGTTAAATCCCCGTGGATTGATGAAGAATTGAAAAATTGTATGGTTGAGAGGGAAGAGGCAAAAGGAATGGCAAATAAGTCTGGCTGCACAACCGATTGGCAAACGTATTGTAAATTGAGAAATCATGTGACTAAACTGAATAAAAAGAAGAAGAAACTACACTATGAAACAAAGATAAATGACATAAAGAATGATAGTAAAAAGGTTGGGAGCACCTTAAATGAAATTTTGGGAAAAAAGGCAACCTCAGCTCCATTATTCATTGAATCAGATGGCTCATTCATCACAAAACCAACTGATATTGCCAACTACTTTAATTTTTTTTTCATTGGCAAGATTAGCAAACTTAGGCATGACATGCCAGCAACAATTGCTGACACTACACATCCAAGTATATCTGACCACATTATGAAAGACAAGCATTGTAATTTTGAATTCCTTATAGTGAGTGTGGAAGAGGTGAAAAAAGTATTGTTGTCTATCAACAATGGCAAGCCACCGGGGTCTGACAACTTGGATGGAAAATTACTGAGGATAATAGCGGACGATATTGCCACTCCTATTTGCCATATCTTTAATTTAAGCCTACTAGAATGTGTGTGCCCCGAGGCTTGGAGGGAAGCAAAAGTAATTTCTGCTACCTAAGAATAGTAAAGCCCCCTTTACTGGCTCAAATAGCCAACCAATTAGCCTGTTACCAACCCTTAGTAAACTATTGGAAAAAATTGTGTTTGACCAGATACAATGCTATTTTACAGTAAACAAATTGACAAAAAACTTTCAGCATGCTAATAGAGAAGGACATTCAACAAGCACAGCACTTACACAAATGACTGATGATTGGCTGAGAGAAATTGATGATAAAAAAGATTGTGGGGGCTGTTTTGTTAGACTTCAGTGCAGCTTTTGACATTATCGATCATAGTCTGCTGCTGGAAAAATGTATGTGTTATGGCTTTACTCCACCTGCTATATTGTGGATACAGAGTTACCTGTCTAACAGAACACAGAGGGTGTTCTTTAATGGAAGCCTCTCCAACATAATCCAGGTAGAATCAGGAATTCCCCAGGGCAGCTGTCTAGGCCCATTACTTTTTTCAATCTTTACTAATGACATGCAACTGGCTTTGAGTAAAGCCAGAGTGTCTATGTATGCGGATGACTCAACACTATACACGTCAGCTAATACAGCGACTGAAATGACTGCAACACATAATAAAGAGTCGCAGTTAGTTTCAGAGTGGGTGGCAAGGAATAAGTTATTCCTAAATATTTCTAAAACTAAAAGCATTTTATTTGGAACAAATCATTCACTAAGCTCCAAACCTCAATTAAATATTGTAATAAATAATGTGGAGATTGAGCAAGTTGAGGTGACTAAACTGCTTGGAGTGACCCTGGATTGTAAACTGTCATGGCCAAAACATATTGATACAACAGTAGCTAAGATGAGGAGAAGTCTGTCCATAATAAAGCGCTGCTCTACCTTCTTAACAGCCCTATCAACAAGGCAGGACCTACAGGCTCTAGTTTTTTCGCACCTAGACTACTGTTCAGTCGTGTGGTCAGGTGCCACAAAGAGGAACTTAGGAAAATTGCAATTGGCTCAAAACAGGGCAGCACGGCTGGCCCTTGGATGTACACAGAGAACAAACATTAATAATATGCATGTCAATCTCTCCTGGCTCAAAGTGGAGGAGAGATTGACTTCATCACTGCTTGTATTTGTGAGAGGTGTTGACATGTTGAAAGCACCGGGCTGTCTGTTTGAACGACTGGCACACAGCTCAGACACCCATGCATACCCCACAAGACATGCCACCAGAGGTCTCTTCACAGTCCCCAAGTCCAGAACAGACTATGGGAGGCGCACAGTACTACATAGAGCCATGAATACATACACCTTATGGAACAGCGGGGACTGTGAAGCAACACAAACATAGGCACAAACACATGCATACACACACACATGATAACATACGCACTATACACACACGTACACATGGATTTTGTGTTGTAGATATGTAGTAGTGGAGTAGGGGCCTGAGGGCACACACTTAGTGTGCTGTTTTAAATGGGTAACTGCCTTAATTTTACTGGACCCCAGGAAGAGTGCTAATGGGGATCCATAATAAATACAAATACAAAATGTGACAAATAAAATAAAATCTGATTTGATTTGATTTAGAAGAATATACTCTAATCTCCTGACTAATGCCATAGAGGTCTATACTCTAATCTCCTGACTAATGCCATAGAGGTCTATACTCTAATCTCCTGACTAATGCCATAGAGGTCTATACTCTAATCTCCTGACTAATGCCATAGAGGTCTATACTCTAATCTCCTGACTAATGCCATAGAGGTCTATACTCTAATCTCCTGACTAATGCCATAGGGGTCTATACTCTAATCTCCTGACTAATGCCATAGAGGTCTATACTCTAATCTCCTGACTAATGCCATAGAGGTCTATACTCTAATCTCCTGACTAATGCCATAGAGGTCTATACTCTAATCTCCTGACTAATGCCATAGAGGTCTATACTCTAATCTCCTGACTAATGCCATAGAGGTCTATACTCTAATCTCCTGACTAATGCCATAGAGGTCTATACTCTAATCTCCTGACTAATGCCATAGAGGTCTATACTCTAATCTCCTGACTAATGCCATAGAGGTCTATACTCTAATCTCCTGACTAATGCCATAGAGGTCTATACTCTAATCTCCTGACTAATGCCATAGGGGTCTATACTCTAATCTCCTGACTAATGCCATAGAGGTCTATACTCTAATCTCCTGACTAATGCCATAGGGGTCTATACTCTAATCTCCTGACTAATGCCATAGGGGTCTATACTCTAATCTCCTGACTAATGCCATAGAGGTCTATACTCTAATCTCCTGACTAATGCCATAGAGGTCTATACTCTAATCTCCTGACTAATGCCATAGGGGTCTATACTCTAATCTCCTGACTAATGCCATAGAGGTCTATACTCTAATCTCCTGACTAATGCCATAGAGGTCTATACTCTAATCTCCTGACTAATGCCATAGAGGTATATACTCTAATCTCCTGACTAATGCCATATAGGTCTATACTCTAATCTGGTGTACATGGTTCTTAACCTTGCTTGGTAAGTTAATGTGCCCCTTATCACGTTTTGCTCCGTCCAAAGTACCTCCTCATGTGCAACTGATCATATATAGTCTTCCCAAGTTGGCTGCCCCCTCTGGCTAGGCCGGTACCTCTGGCTAGGCCGGTACCTCTGGCTAGGCCGGTACCTCTGGCTAGGCCGGTACCTCTGGCTAGGCCGGTACCTCTGGCTAGGCCGGTACCTCTGGCTAGGCCGGTACCTCTAACTAGGCCGGTACCTCTAACTAGGCCGGTACCTCTGGCTAGGCCGGTACCTCTGGCTAGGCCGGTACCTCTAACTAGGCCGGTACCTCTGGCTAGGCCGGTACCTCTGGCTAGGCCGGTACCTCTAACTAGGCCGGTACCTCTGGCTAGGCCGGTACCTCTGGCTAGGCCGGTACCTCTAACTAGGCCGGTACCTCTGGCTAGGCCGGTACCTCTGGCTAGGCCGGTACCTCTGGCTAGGCCGGTACCTCTGGGTACCCCAGGGGTAGTAGTACCAGGTTTCGAACCAGGTAAGCCTTAGGGTGGATCTTAGCCCAGGACATGCAGTGAGTGCAGAACCAGGTAAGCCTTAGGGTGGATCTTAGCCCAGGACATGCAGTGAGTGTAGAACCAGGTAAGCCTTAGGGTGGATCTTAGCCCAGGACATGCAGTGAGTGTAGAACCAGGTAAGCCTTAGGGTGGATCTTAGCTCAGGACATGCAGTGAGTGTAGAACCAGGTAAGCCTTAGGGTGGATCTTAGCTCAGGACAGGCAGTGAGTGTAGAACCAGGTAAGCCTTAGGGTGGATCTTAGCTCAGGACAGGCAGTGAGTGCAGAACCAGGTAAGCCTTAGGGTGGATCTTAGCTCAGGACAGGCAGTGAGTGCAGAACCAGGTAAGCCTTAGGGTGGATCTTAGCCCAGGACATGCAGTGAGTGTAGAACCAGGTAAGCCTTAGGGTGGATCTTAGCCCAGGACATGCAGTGAGTGCAGAACCAGGTAAGCCTCAGGGTGGATCTTAGCCCAGGACATGCAGTGAGTGCAGAACCAGGTATGCCTTAGCATCAACTTCACCAACAATCTTCCAGTTCTCATCATATCCACCAACATGTTTTCCTTCTGAAAGATCAGTACTGGAGATCACAGAGACACAATTACAGAGTGACTGGATTCCACGGACTGTGTCCTCCTCTCTTTGATGGCTGTAAATAAAGACATGGCTGGTTCCCCGCAGACCAGACCAAGCTAAGAATCTCTCTGCCTATTGAACTTGGCTGTTGACAATGCCTCTGAAGTGGTCAGATCCTCAAGAAAAGAAGGGACCACAGCCTTTAAAGGGGCTTCTAAGTCAGACCAGAGTCTTCTCAAGGTGAGTCCCAAATGACATCCTATTCTCTAAATAGTGCCCTACTTGAGAGAGAGAGAGAGAGAGAGAAAGAGAGAGAGAGGCAGACAGACAGAGAGAGAGACAGACAGAGAGAGAGAGAGACAGACAGAGAGAGGGAGA
This sequence comes from Coregonus sp. 'balchen', assembly GCA_902810595.1. Classification (NCBI taxonomy): domain Eukaryota; kingdom Metazoa; phylum Chordata; class Actinopteri; order Salmoniformes; family Salmonidae; genus Coregonus; species Coregonus sp. 'balchen'. Next base: position 50,090,529 of record LR778275.1, on the reverse strand, counting down.
GACAGAGAGATAGAGATTGAGACAGACAAAGAGAGAGAGAGAGAGAGAGAGAGAGAGAGAGAGAGAGAGAGAGAGAGAGAGAGAGAGAGACAGAGACAGAGACAGAGACAGAGACAGAGACAGAGACAGACAGACAGACAGACAGACAGACAGACAGACAGACAGACAGACAGACAGACAGACAGACAGACAGACAGACAGAGAGAGAGACAGACAGACAGACAGACAGAGTAGTGAGAGTAGTACACTATGTAGGGAATAGGGTGCCATTTGGGGCGCAGGCTCTACTCTGTCAGCTCTGCCCTGTCAGCTCTGCCTGTGGATGGCAGGGGTTCAGACAGCAGCCCAACCATCCACCATCCAGGCCCTTCCTTTTAGCGGAAGCCCATTGATGTTACCAAGAGTTATTAATTCACCCAGAGATGTAAGAGGACGGCCAGGCCAAGACAGAGGTAGATGGTGCCAGCCGGAGGAGTCGACTTCTTCCTCTTTTCATCTGACTGTCAGTGGGGTGAGCCAGGCGCACTGGGTCTTCACATGGGCACCAGGATTACCCACGGCAACCCACCACGGCCTAACCAAGAAAAGGCTGCTAGGCGAGAGCAGGAGAGGGAGAGGGAGAAGGATCAAAAAGAGAGAGGACACACGGACGTATTAGCTGATAAACAACTCTGTTTTCAGTTGTTTTCTTCTCTGGAATGGTGTTTTTTTGTATGCTGTGGTCGGTGAGCTGGTCGGTGGGATTGGTGGTGTGAGTTACAACAGCTCTCTTACAGCTACTTCCTGGTCCTGTTGTCCTTACCAACCTCTGGGAAGCTGTTGGACTTCCTGGTCCTGTTGTCCTTACCAACCTCTGGGAAGCTATAAGGTGAATGCACCAATTTGTAAGTCGCTCTGGATAAGAGCGTCTGCTAAATGACGTAAATGTAAATGTAAATGTAAGCTGTTGGTGAGAGCCTTGACAAATACCTTAAGAAACCATGACATTACCTCATAAAACCTTCTCCAAGAGCTTAGTTTTTTTTATTTCTTAAATTGTCTCAGTTCACTGAGAGTGACCTGAAGTGTCACCAGAAGAGCTTTGTTTAGTTAGTATGTGTTACCTCAGGCCAGGTGAGCTCTCTCAATCAGTTCCTTGGGAGTAATTTCTCACATTCAGTGTCGAATTATATTCAACTTTGAGGTCCATTGCGGTCCATTGTAGTCCATTGCGGTCCCATTGAGGTCCATTGAGGTCCATTGAGGTCCCATTGAGGTCCATTGAGGTCCACTGCGGTCCATTGAGGTCCATTGAGGTCAATTGAGGTCCATTGAGGTCCATTGCGGTCCCATTGAGGTCCATTGAGGTCCATTGCGGTCCCATTGAGGTCCATTGAGGTCCCATTGCGGTCCATTGTAGTCCATTGCGGTCCCATTGAGGTCCATTGAGGTCCATTGAGGTCCCATTGAGGTCCATTGAGGTCCACTGCGGTCCATTGAGGTCCATTGAGGTCCATTGAGGTCCATTGAGGTCCATTGCGGTCCCATTGAGGTCCATTGAGGTCCATTGCGGTCCCATTGAGGTCCATTGAGGTCCCATTGAGGTCCATTGAGGTCCATTGAGGTCCGTTGCGGTCCCATTGAGGTCCATTGAGGTCCATTGAGGTCCATTGCGGTCCATTGAGGTCCATTGCGGTCCCATTGAGGTCCATTGAGGTCCATTGAGGTCCATTGCAGTCCCATTGAGGTCCATTGAGGTCCATTGAGGTCTGTTACGGTCCCATTGAGGTCCATTGAGGTCCATTGAGGTCCATTGCGGTCCCATTGAGGTCCATTGAGGTCCATTGCGGTCCCATTGAGGTCCATTGAGGTCCGTTGCGGTCCCATTGAGGTCCATTGAGGTCCATTGAGGTCAGTTTCGATCCCATTGAGGTCCATTGAGGTCCATTGAGGTCCATTGAGGTCCATTGCGGTCCCATTGAGGTCCATTGAGGTCCATTGCGGTCCCATTGAGGTCCATTGAGGTCCGTTGCGGTCCCATTGAGGTCCATTGAGGTCCGTTGCGGTCCCATTGAGGTCCATTGAGGTCCGTTGCGGTCCCATTGAGGTCCATTGAGGTCCATTGCGGTCCCATTGAGGTCCATTGAGGTCCGTTGCGGTCCCATTGAGGTCCATTGAGGTCCGTTGCGGTCCCATTGAGGTCCATTGAGGTCCATTGAGGTCCATTGAGGCCCATTGAGGTCCATTAAGGTCCATTGAGGCCCATTGAGGCCCATTGAGGTCCCAGTGTTTTCATAAGCTGAGAGAGGAGCTACTGGAGCTGTCTTAAACATAGTGTCGATGACAGTGCAGATCAGCCAATGGTCCTTCACTCAGTAGCAGCTCAGACTAGTATGACTAGTATAGGTTTAGGCAGTCCCATCCAGTCAGAGTCCAGTCCAGAGTAGACAGGGAAAAAAGAATACAACCAGAAATGTATAAAAGCAGAAGCAGCTAAAAGTGTCCTGAGCTAGCAGCCTGCAATGAAAACAAAGCACGGCCCAGGGGACAAGCTCACAGCCGGACCACTGGGCAGTGTGGATCAGAGTCGCCGCAGCCTCCCGCCAGCCCTCCTCTCATACGTCCAGTCAGGCTGCCAAACGACTGTAATTGAGGCCTGAAGACAAATCTATACTACAGCTCTGAATAACTCAATGCGCACCGCTTCAATAGCGGCCGGATGGAAGGTTCTGATCCTCTTACTGACACTTTTACGACCGTTCCTTCTACCCCCTCTCCTCTCGCAGCCTCTCACCAAATTATCAAGACTTTTAGTTTCAATTCAGTTTTTATGATCTAGCAAGCATACTGCATCTTAGACACTGACAGAGATGAGTCGTGAATTGCAACCTGCCATCACCAGGTCTGAACAAGCTCGTTTCAAGTTCTGCTAAGTCTTCCTCAACATTGCCAAGACAATAAGGTGACTCAATATTGGGCCGACGTAGAGGAAGATGAAGAAGCAGATGATGACAGTGTGTGTTAACAGGGTGAGGGTGCAGGAGACGATGATGATGATGATGTGGTGGTGGTGAAGATGAAGGGGAAACATACAGTGGGGAAAAAAAGTATTTAGTCAGCCACCAATTGTGCAAGTTCTCCCACTTAAAAAGATGAGAGAGGCCTGTAATTTTCATCATAGGTACACGTCAAGTATGACAGACAAAATTAGAATTTTTTTCCAGAAAATCACATTGTAGGATTTTTTATGAATTTATTTGCAAATTATGGTGGAAAATAAGTATTTGGTCAATAACAAAAGTTTCTCAATACTTTGTTATATACCCTTTGTTGGCAATGACACAGGTCAAACGTTTTCTGTAAGTCTTCACAAGGTTTTCACACACTGTTGCTGGTATTTTGGCCCATTCCTCCATGCAGATCTCCTCTAGAGCAGTGATGTTTTGGGGCTGTTGCTGGGCAACACAGACTTTCAACTCCCTCTAAAGATTTTCTATGGGGTTGAGATCTGGAGACTGGCTAGGCCACTCCAGGACCTTGAAATGCTTCTTTACGAAGCCACTCCTTCGTTGCCCGGGCGGTGTGTTTGGGATCATTGTCATGCTGAAAGACCCAGCCACGTTTCATCTTCAATGCCCTTGCTGATGGAAGGAGGTTTTCACTCAAAATCTCACGATACATGGCCCCATTCATTCTTTCCTTTACACGGATCAGTCGTCCTGGTCCCTTTGCAGAAAAAACAGCCCCAAAGCATGATGTTTCCACCCCCATGCTTCACAGTAGGTATGGTGTTCTTTGGATGCAACTCAGCATTCTTTGTCCTCCAAACACGACAAGTTGAGTTTTTACCAAAAAGTTCTATTTTGGTTTCATCTGACCATATGACATTCTCCCAATCCTCTTCTGGATCATCCAAATGCACTCTAGCAAACTTCAGACGGGCCTGGACATGTACTGGCTTAAGCAGGGGGACACGTCTGGCACTGCAGGATTTGAGTCCGTGGTGGCGTAGTGTGTTACTGATGGTAGGCTTTGTTACTTTGGTCCCAGCTCTCTGCAGGTCATTCACTAGGTCCCCCCGTGTGGTTCTGGGATTCTTGTGATCATTTTGACCCCACGGGGTGAGATCTTGCGTGGAGCCCCAGATCGAGGGAGATTATCAGTGGTCTTGTATGTCTTCCATTTCCTAATAATTGCTCCCATAGTTGATTTCTTCAAACCAAGCTGCTTACCTATTGCAGATTCAGTCTTCCCAGCCTGGTGCAGGTCTACAATTGTGTTTCTGGTGTCCTTTGACAGCTCTTTGGTCTTGGCCATAGTGTAGTTTGGAGTGTGACTGTTTGAGGTTGTGGACAGGTGTCTTTTATACTGATAACAAGTTCAAACAGGTTCCATTAATACAGGTAACGAGTGGAGGACAGAGGAGCCTCTTAAAGAAGAAGTTACAGGTCTGTGAGAGCCAGAAATCTTGCTTGTTTGTAGGTGACCAAATACTTATTTTCCACCATAATTTGCAAATAAATTCATTAAAAATCCTACAATGTGATTCTCTGGATTTTTTTCTTCTCAATTTGTCTGTCATAGTTGATGTGTACCTGTGATGAAAATTACAGGCCTCTCTCATCTTTTTAAGTGGGAGAACTTGCACAATTGGTGGCTGACTAAATACTTTTTTCCCCACTGTATGATGTATATTGTATTGCTCTCTGCCTGTTTATGGCTCCCTGCATGCTCCCCTCCCACGCCCCCCCTCCTCTCCTCTCCTCTCCTCTCCTCTCCTCTCCTCTCCTCTCCTCTCCTCTCCTCTCCTCTCCTCTCCTCTCCTCTCCTCTCCTCTCCTCTCCTCTCCTCTCCTCTCCTCTCCTCTCCTCTCCTCTCCTCTCCTCTCCTCTCCTCTCCTCTCCTCTCCCCCTCCCTCCCCTCCCCTCCCCTCCCCACCTCACCTCACCCCCCCTCTCCGAACCCTCTCCTCTCCCTACCCCCCTCCCCTCCCCTCTCCTATTCCGAACCCTCTCCTCTCCCCTTCCCACCTCTCCCCTCCCCACCCCCCTCCCCTCCTCTCCCTACCCCCCTCCCCTCTCCCCTCTCCCCTCTCCCACCCCACCCCACCCCACCTCCTCTCCTCTGTCCTCTCCTCTCCCTCTCCTCTCCTCTCCTCTCCTCGTCCTCTCCTCTCCTCTCCTCCTCTCCCTCCCTCCTCTCCTCTCCTCTCCTCTCCTCTCCTCTCCTCTCCTCTCCTCTCCGCCCCGCCCCACCCTCGACGCCCCCTCTCCAGCACCCTCTCCTCTTCCCTACCACCAACCCCCTCCCCTTCCCTCCTCCTAGTCCGAACCCTCATCCTCTCCCCCTCCCCACCTTTCCCCGCTCCACCCCTCCCCTCCCCTCCCACAACCCCTCCCCCACCCCACCGCCAACCCCCTCTCCCCCTCTCCCTCCTCCTCCTCTCCTCTATCACTCTCCTCCTCCTCTCCTCTCCTCTCCTCTCCCTCCTCTCCGCTCCTCTCCTCTCCCTCTCCATCTCACTCTCCTCCCTCTCCTCTCCTCTCCTGCTCCATCTTCCTCTCCTCATACTCCTCTCCTCCTCGCCTCGCTCCTCCTTCTCCTCTCCTCTCCCTCTCCTCTCTCTCCTCTCCTCTCCTCTCCTCTCCTCTCCTTCCCTCTCCCTCCTCTCCCCTCCTCTCCTCTCTCCTCCTCCTCCTCCTCGCCACCCCCTCTCCTCCCTCTCCTCTGTCAGGCCATAGAGAGAGAGAGAGAGAGAAGCCTGTACTTTTTGCATGCGTGCCACGATGTGGTCTCTGCGGCGATGTTTCACTGCTCAGAATGGAATCACCAGCTCAAAACAGTCTTATTATATTTATATTTCACCACACCACCACTGCCTCTGCCAGCTGTGCTGTCGCTGGATAACAGCCTGCTTCCTTTATATAGGCTGTGACAATATGATTACCCTCCTAAAAACAAAGGTCAACATCAACACGGCTGTAACTGTGTTGTTACACAGACCTCAAATAAACAACGATGAACTTTCGTTTCTGCATTGATGAGAACTGAGTAAGATGTGGCTAAAAAAAAAAATGCTGAAAATAAGAGTTGGATATAGAGATGGAGAAGAGTGAGAAAGAGAGAGATGTGTGAGGGGCGAGAGAGCAGACTAGCTTTTGGCTTTTTGTTAAGTGATATCATGGGATGGATCTTCACATGCACAGCCAGTGTCCATTTAAACACACCTCCAGACAGGTCATCCAAGATCTGGCAATAGATTCACATCTGACCTCTCTAAACTGTAGTCAACAACAGAAGAAGAAACATAGGTAGGAAAATAGAAAAGGATCTCAACCTCCTGCCTGTTGATTTCAGATGGATAGTCAACCTCCTGCCTGTTGATTTCAGACGGATAGTCATCCTCCTGCCTGTTGATTTCAGACGGATAGTCAACCTCCTGCCTGTTGATTTCAGATGGATATATTCTGTACTGACATCCCCTCTGGCCTCAACCTCCTGCCTGTTGATTTCAGATGGATACAGTGGGGAGAACAAGTATTTCATACACTGCCAATTTTGCAGGTTTTCCTACTTACAAAGCATGTAGAGGTCTGTAATTATCATAGGTACACTTCAACTGTGAGAGACGGAATCTAAAACAAAAATCCAGAAAATCACATTGTATGATTTTTAAGTAATTAATTTGCATTTTATTGCATGACATAAGTATTTGATCACCTACCAACCAGTAAGAATTCCGGCTCTCACAGACCTGTTAGATTTTCTTTAAGAAGCCCTGTTCTCCACTCATTACCTGTATTAACTGCACCTGTTTGAACTCATTACCTGCATAAAAGACACCTGTCCACTCTGGATAAGAGCGTCTGCTAAATTACTAAAATGTACGTTTGCCAATGACCATCTGGATGATCCAGAGGAGGAATGGGAGAAAGTCATGTGGTCTGATGAGACAAAAATAGAGCTTTTTGGTCTAAACTCCACTCGTCGTGTTTGGAGGAAGAAAAAGGATGAATACAACCCCAAGAACACCATCCCAACCGTGAAGCATGGAGGTGGAAACATCATTCTTTGGGGATGCTTTTCTGCAAAGGGGACAGGACGACTACACCGTATTGAGGGGAGGATGGATGGGGCCATGTATCGCGAGATCTTGGCCAACAACCTCCTTCCCTCAGTAAGAGCATTGAAGATGGGTCATGGCTGGGTCTTCCAGCATGACAACGACCTGAAACACACAGCCAGGGCAACTAAGGAGTGGCTCCGTAAGAAGCATCTCAAGGTCCTGGAGTGGCCTAGCCAGTCTCCAGACCTGAACCCAATAGAAAATCTTTGTAGGGAGCTGAAAGTCCGTGTTGCCCAGCGACAGCCCCGAAACCTGAAGGATCTGGAGAAGGTCTGTATGGAGGAGTGGGCCAGAATCCCTGCTGCAGTGTGTGCAAACCTGGTCAAGACCTACAGGAAATGTATGATCTCTGTAATTGCAAACAAAGGTTTCTGTACCAAATATTAAGTTCTGCTTTTCTGATGTATCAAATACTTGTGTCATGCAATAAAATGCAAATGAATTACTTAAAAATCATACAATGTGATTTTCTGGATTTTTGTTTTAGATTCCGTCTCTCACAGTTGAAGTGTACCTATGATAAAAAATTACAGACCTCTACATGCTTTGTAAGTAGGAAAACCTGCAAAATCGGCAGTGTATCAAATACTTGTTCTCCCCACTGTACATTCTGTACTGACATCCTCTTTGGCCTCAACCTCCTGCCTGTTGATTTCAGATGGATAGTCAACCTCCTGCCTGTTGATTTCAGATGGATATATTCTGTACTGACATCCTCTCTGGCCTCAATCTCCTGCCTGTTGATTTCAGATGGATATATTCTGTACTGACATCCACTCCGGCCTCAACCTCCTGCCTGTTGATTTCAGATGGATAGATTCTGTACCGACATCCTCTCTGGCCTCAACCTCCTGCTTGTTGGTTTCAGCACAGTACGCGGTGGCAGTGGGACAGGGTGACACAACTGATGTTGACAAGTGTCTGGAACAGAAGAGAGAAAAGGGGGATAGAGAGAGAGAGAGGAGAGAGAGAGAGAGAGAGAGAATGAGCCGATATGAGTGAGAGAGAGGAGATTGACGGTCGACTAGCATGATCCTTGACATCGTCTCTCCTCGCTCGCTCTCCTGCTCGTCTTGGTTTTTGTTTCCCTGCTTTCCTACTTTCTTTCTACGGCTCTACGTCACACCTCTCCACTCACAGACGCGACTCTAGAAAAGATTGAACGAATTCCAGAGTGAGAGTAGGCAGAACAACAGCAGGAGAGAGACATATGAGGGAAAGAGAGACCATGAGGGTAGAAGAGAGAGACATAGAAGGGGAAAGAGAGAGACATAGAGGGGTAAAAAGACATAGAAGGTGAAAAGAGAGACATCATAGGAGAAAAGAAGAACATAATGGGGAAAGAGAGAGACAGAGGGTGGAAAGATATAGACAATAGTAGGTAAATAGAGATACATATAGATGAAATAGATACCATATATGGAAAGAGAGAGACATAGAGTTGTAAAAGATATACAATGGTTAATGAAGACCATATGGTGTGAATAGAAGACATAGAGGTGAAATAGATAACAATGACATAGACATCGGGTTGACAAGAGAGAGTACATAGAGGGGGCTTAAGAGAGAGGTTTTTTCGCATCAATAGAGAGAGAGGAATAGCCTAAGCCTGCATGTCCCTGTTCTTCTGGTTGTCTCCTGATACCCTGTGGGACACCACAGTAACCCCGGCTGTGGCTGGGCGCTGTGGTGTCGCTGTGGTGCTGCCCCAGGCTTCAAAGGCCCCAGGCCCAGACACAGACTTAATTAGAGGGGCCAGGCCCGGACCAGGACCAGGACCCTGCGTGTGCTGGGGACAAGCAAGTGGAAACTGTGCACAAGTGCACGCTACACTACACTACAGTGCAGCAAGGCAGGCTAGGGAAAACTGACATGGGGCTGACATATGTACGTATGCATAGGTCGAAAGAGAGGATGGAGGAGTTGACGGCAGCTACCCTGTCTGTCTCTGTCTCATCAGTCACTACACTCTTAGAAGGGTTCCAAAAGGGTTCTTTGGCTCTCACTATAGGAGAACCCCTTTCTGGTTTCAGGTAAAACCTTTTTGGTTTCCATGTAGAACCCTCTGTGGAAAGGGTTTTACATGGAACCAAAAGGGTTCTACTTGGAACCAAAAGGGTTCTACCTGGAACCAAAAGGGTTCTACTTGGAACCAAAAGGGTTTTACATGGAACCAAAAGGGTTCTACTTGGAAGCAAAAGGGTTCTACCTGGAACCAAAAATGGTTATTCAAAGGGTTTTCCTATGGGGACAGCCAAAGAACCCTTTTAGGTTCTAGATAGCACCTTTTTTTCTAAGAGTGTATTGTGACCCTGACGGGGCTGGAGAGGTCTCTAGGAAAGCTAATGGTATATTAGATAGTTGAGGTGGTTTTTTTCAGTAGCCACACATTGAGCTGTGTAACGTTACGGCTATTCTGAAAGGCCACATCTTGAGCTGTGTAATGTTACGGTTATTCTGAAAGGCCACATCTTTGAGCTGTGTAACGTTAAGGCTATTCTGAAAGGCCAAAACACAAAGGCCACACCTGAAATCATTATGAATTAATCCCTTCACATAAATAGAGTATACTGGTTGTTGAGAAAATGATGCTCAACTTAACTTCAAGACTAATACAGACATCTGGGCCACTGTTCCCATAGAGATGTGGGGTGGTACAGCTTATGGGCCTGTTCCCATAGAGCTGTGGGGTGGAACAGCTTATGGGCCTGTTCCCATAGAGCTGTGGGGTGGAACAGCTATACAGGCAATACGAGTCTCATAGACAGTTGGAGAGGAAGGAAAATGGAGCGTTCTTATTGAACAAACCTTCTGTTTAGAGGAGATTGAACAAACGTTCTGTTTAGAGGAGATTAATAAAGTAATAATGGCGACTCCTAAAGGGGTTTGTGTTTGTGAGATGTGTGTTTCAATCACGTTCATTTTGGTCATTGTGAAGGGTTCCTACTTAAGTTGAAGTTTGTCGTCAGAAAATATTTCACTGAAATGATGTAAATAAAAACATTATTTAGTTTAATTTTACAAATTTTGTAGAGCAAAGTGTTCCACAAAACATAATGACGTGATATAAAAGTGTATCTGATGTGTGGAATCAAACCGCTGTCAAACGTAAACCTCAGAGCACATATCAGCCTCAAACAAAGACAGAAATACGGAGGAAACCATTCGCTCTGGGGTCAGTAAGGAAACCATTCGCTCTGGGGTCAGTAAGGAAACCATTCGCTCTGGGGTCAGTAAGGAAACCATTCGCTCTGGGGTCAGTAAGGAAACCATTCGCTCTGGGGTCAGTAAGGAAACCATTCGCTCTGGGGTCAGTAAGGAAACCATTCGCTCTGGGGTCAGTAAGAGGGTATATATTTGGGACATTTGCGGTTGTCACTCTTACCTACCTTGACCCTCGTACTACCAACATATTTTACATGCATGCATCACCTATTGAAAAAAACAATAATCATAGCAAAATATCAACTTAATTCTTACAAAACATCATTAGACATGTAAATAATGTTATCTGAAATGACCGAAACAGACCGTTATTGATTTGCTTCCTCCACAGCCAGCATTAGCATCGCTGCTAGTGAAACAATGGAGTGGTAGGGTCAGCATTAGCATCGCTGCTAGTGAAACAATGGAGTGGTAGGGTCAGCATTAGCATCGCTGCTAGTGAAACAATGGAGTGGTAGGGTCAGCATTAGCATCGCTGCTAGTGAAACAATGGAGTGGTAGGGTCAGCATTAGCATCGCTGCTAGTGAAACAATGGAGTGGTAGGGTCAGCATTAGCATCGCTGCTAGTGAAACAATGGAGTGGTGGGGTCTAAGGCAGGATGGTTCAAAAAGCGTTACACTAAGTAACTATATATGTAAGGTAATTTTAATTTTGTACACGATCATACCTAGTTATAACCAGTTATAACCAGTTATAACCAGTTATAACCAGTTATAACCAGTGTGAATTGCGGGGGGGGGGGGGGGGGGGGGGGGGGGGGGGGCAAGGGCGGTCTCAGACCCCCTAAATGCAACAAAGTCAAACTTTGGGGTGTCTCTTAAATAATGCTAATTTAACCATTCTCCTATTTGTTTACCATGCAATTTGTACTGCTACAGCGCTAAATATTTAAATAAAAGCTTATTCCAAATTAAATGAACACCCCCACCTCTGTGTAAGTCCATATTGATACAGAAACAATAAATGATTATTTAGATTTACTAAGAACAAGTTGATTGACAAAAAAGTCATGAAACATTGGAAGAATTTAATAAACCACCTTTGGACTATGACCCCAGTCGGTAGTATGAGGGTTAAGATGAATGCATTAACTGTAAGTGGCTTTGGATAAGAGCGTCTTCTAAATAACTCAAATGTACGGTGATAAACATGACCTCCAGGTGGCTCAGTGGTTAAGAGTGTTGTGCCAGTAACCGAAAGGTCGCTGGTTCTAATCCCCGAGCCAACTAGGTGAAAAATCTGTCGATGTGCCCTTGAGCAAGGCACTTAATCCTAATTGCTCCTGTAAGTTGCTCTGGATAAGAGAGTCTGCTAAATAATGTAAATGTAAATATTTTGCCCCTTAAAGTCTGAATTAACCTGTAGTCTCATTGGATATTTAATTGAGTGCCTTCAGAAAGTATTCACACCCCTTGACTTTTTCCACATTTTTTGTTGTGTTACAGCCTGAATGTAAAATTGATCACATTTAGATTTTCTGTCACTGGCTTACACACAATACCCCATAATGTCAAAGTGGAGTTATGTTGTTAAAAATGTTTACAAATTAATCAAAAATGAAAAGCTGAAATGTCTTGAGTCAATAAATATTCAAACCGTTTCTTATGGCAAGCCTAAATAAGTTCAGGAGTAAAAATGTGCTTAACAAGTCACATAATAAGCTGTAAGGACTCACTCTGTGTGCAATAATTGTGTTTAACATGATTTTTTTTATGACTACATCATCTCTGTACCACATACATACAATTATCTGTACGGTCCCTCAGTCGAGCAGTGAATTTCAAACACAGATTCAACCACAAAAGACCAGGGAGGTTTTCCAATGCCTCGCAAAAAAAGGAAACTATTGGTAGATGGGTAAAAATTTTAAAAAAAGCAGACATTGAATATCCCTTTCAGCATGGTGAAGTTATTAATTACACTTTGGATGGTGTATCAATACACTCAGTCACTACAAAGATGCAGGCGTCCTTCCTAACTCAGTTGCAGAGACGAATGAAACCACTCAGGGATTTCACCATGAGGCCAATGGTGAGTTTAAAACAGTTACAGAGTTTAATGGCTGTGATATTAGAAAACTGAGGATGGATGACAACATTGTAGTTT
>LR778275.1:50040061-50077991 GCA_902810595.1 Coregonus sp. 'balchen' | reverse complement strand
AAAAAAACATTCCTCCTTAGTATTTAATGATGTGATATATTCCTTAGAGATACTTATTTAATGTTTTCTTAAATGTTTGACTGTGAACCTTCAAACAACCCTCAAAAACAACATGGGTGATGGATGTGATATACTCCTCAGAGATAATGATGTGATATACTCCTTAGAGATAATGATGTGATATATTCCTCAGAGATAATGATGTGATAATTCCTCAGAGATAATGATGTGATATACTCCTCAGAGATAATGATGTGATATACTCCTTCTTAGAGATAATGATGTGATATATTCCTCAGAGATAATGATGTGATATACTCCTTAGAGATAATGATGTGATATATTCCTCAGAGATAATGATGTTATATACTCCTTAGAGATAATGATGTGATATATTCCTCAGAGATAATGATGTGATATACTCCTTAGAGATAATGATGTGATATATTCCTCAGAGATAATGATGTTATATACTCCTTAGAGATAATGATGTGTATTATTCCTCAGCGATAATGATGTTATATACTCCTTAGAGATAATGATGTGATATATTCCTCAGAGATAATGATGTTATATACTCCTTAGAGATAATGATGTTATATACTCCTTAGAGATAATGATGTGATATATTCCTCAGAGATAATGATGTGATATACTCCTCAGAGATAATGATGTGATATATTCCTCAGAGATAATGATGTTATATACTCCTTAGAGATAATGATGTGATATATTCCTCAGAGATAATGATGTTATATACTCCTTAGAGATAATGATGTGATATATTCCTCAGAGACAATGATGTGATATATTCCTCAGAGATAATGATGGGATATATTCCTCAGAGATAATGATGTGATATATTCCTCAGAGATAATGATGTGATATATTCCTCAGAGATAATGATGTGGTATACTCCTCAGAGATAATGATGTGATATATTCCTCAGAGATAATGATGTGATATATTCCTCAGAGATAATGATGTTATATACTCCTTAGAGATAATGATGTGATATATTCCTCAGAGATAATGATGTGATATACTCCTCAGAGATAATGATGTTGATATATTCCTCAGAGATAAGATGTTATATACTCCTTAGAGATAATGATGTGATATATTCCTCAGAGATAATGATGTTATATACTCCTTAGAGATAATGATGTGATATATTCCTCAGAGACAATGATGTGATATATTCCTCAGAGATAATGATGGGATATATTCCTCAGAGATAATGATGTGATATATTCCTCAGAGATAATGATGGGATATATTCCTCAGAGATAATGATGTGATATATTCCTCAGAGATAATGATGTGATATATTCCTCAGAGATAATGATGTGATATATTCCTCAGAGATAATGATGTTATATACTCCTTAGAGATAATGATGTGATATATTCCTCAGAGACAATGATGTGATATATTCCTCAGAGATAATGATGGGATATATTCCTCAGAGATAAGGATGGGATATATTCCTCAGAGATAATGATGGGTATATTCCTCAGAGATAATGATGGGATATATTCCTCAGAGATAATGATGGTGATATATTCCTCAGAGATAATGATGGATATATTCCTCAGAGATAATGATGTGATATATTCCTCAGAGATAATGATGTGATATATTCCTCAGAGATAATGATGTGATATATTCCTCAGAGATAATGATGTGATATATTCCTCAGAGATAATGATGTGATATATTCCTTAGAGATAATGATGTGATATATTCCTCAGAGATAATGATGTGATATATTCCTCAGAGATAATGATGTGATATATTCCCCAGAGATAATGATGTGATATACTCCCTCAGAGATAATGATGTGATATATCCTCCCAAAATGATTATATCTCAGAGATAATGATGTGATATATTCCTCAGAGATAATGATGTGATATATTCCTTAGAGATAATGATGTGATATATTCCTCAGAGATAATGATGTGATATATTCCTCAGAGATAATGATGTGATATATTCCTCAGAGATAATGATTGATATATTCCTCAGAGATAATGATGTGATATACTCCTCAGAGATAATGATGTGATATATTCCTTAGATGATAGCTATTAACAGAAGATGCATTATGTCCCAACATATTTGTCTATCTAGCTACTCTATGACTGCCAGAATATCTCCATTGAAAGTTACTTTTTACTCCAAGACTAGGCTTAATCCGTGTCCGTAAAACTGGTCCTAAATGTTTAGATCAGCCCTAGTTGTGTCTCTCTGCCAGCTGAGTCGGTTTGTCCCAATGTATTTGTGTAGTTTTATGTACGCTTTGTTATTGTGCATATCACTCACCAGTCTTGAAGATCTCATATCGCAGTGAGAAGCCAGCTCCCTGGTGAGCGTAGTCAGAGACGAACCTGATGAGGAGGACAGGGCCTGAGGATATGATGGCTGGAGGGGCGATGTTGCTGCAGTGTTTACCCAACAGGTCTGCGTTCTCACTGTTACCATCACGGATCTCTATGTAGTCATATCTGGCAAGAAACACATGGAGAGATACAAACATGTTTAGTTTTCGGAAGTCCAAGAAAAACAAGGAGAAAATGTGTCTCTTGTGACAGAAGAGAAAAAAACAAACAAACATGGAAAATGTATAAACACACTTGTTATTGAAGTCCAAGCAGTGTTATCCAAGAAACAGTCATGACATGGGCTTAATCTGTGTGTCCCGAAATGGCATCCTATTCACTATATAGGGCATCACTTAGCCCTATGGGCCCTGATCCAAGTAGTGCACTATGTTGACTGTAAATAGAGTATAGGGTGCCATTCGGACTACTGTTTGCCATTCCAGCTAGTCTCCATTCTTCTCTGGTCCTTTTACCTTTAATGACCTGCTCTATTCTTGTCCGTTTCCTGAGCTTTAGTAACACGACTCCCCTCCATAAGAAACCCTTGGCAACCAGACTAATTGGAAGCACTCCACACAACAATAGAATTTCTCTAGGAGGGAGACTATTGTCTTCAGAGTTTCCGACAGGTGGGGTCACTCAGGTGGGGTCACTCAGGTGGGGGTCACTCAGGTGGGGGGGTCACTCAGGTGGGGTCACTCCTATGCCATTCTAGTTCTGACCAATCAGAGTGGACTAAAGTCGTACTATCTAAGACAATGGGAGAGAGACTGCCATCCTAGGCACCCAATGTCCTGTCATTGTATTGTAAATAGACACAGTGCAGTAGAGTAATTGTTTTATTGTAAATAGACACAGTGGAGTAGAGTAGTTGTTTTATTGTAAATAGACACAGTGGAGTAGAGTAATTGTTTTATTGTAAATAGACACGGGGGGAAGAGAATGGTTGTTTTTTGAAAATAGAAAAGTGGGTAGAGTAATTTGTTTTTTGAAAATAGAAAACAAGGGTGATAGTTGTTTTTTGTAATAGACACAGTGGAAGAAAGAATTTTTTTTATTGAAAATAGCCAGTGGAGTGAGAAAAGGGGTTTTTTGTTTTTGAAATAGACAAGGGGGAAGAGAGTGTTTTTTTTTATTGTAAATAAACCAGTGGAGTAGATTTAGTTGTTTTTTTGTAAAAGCCCAGTGGAGTAGAGTTTTGTTTTTTTTTTGTAAATAGACACGTGGGTAGGTGGGTTTTTTTGTAAATAAAACAGTGGAGTGAGTAGCTGTTTTATTGAAATGGGAACGGGAGTAGAGTAAGGCTGTGGTGCCCCCTTGACCTGTCAATCGTGATCTGATAATGGAGCGCCCCCAAAGACAACCCCCCAAAGTCTTCACTTAATAAGGTTTGTGCGTGGGGTGTGTGAGAAGATCGAATAACTCCAGGTCCCACAGCAAGGGTTTTCTCCCCACGACCCCCCAGTGGGGAACGGGTTACACTGGGTCGTAAGATTTTATGGAATCTCTGGTGTTCGATGGGGTACAGGACCCGGCCCCTGTTGTTGGGGCTGTTGTGTTTTTGTGGTCAGCATAAATTTTCCCAGAGGGAAAAAGTTTCAGGAGTGCGCTGCTTTTTTAATCTCTGTTTCTGTGATACAGAATAAAGGTGTTTTAAAATCAGGGGAAAAAAACCCAACAGTTTTTAAACCCCCCCCCCCCCAAAATACCCTTACGCTATAAGCTTACCTCTACGCTCTACGCCTAGTTCCCAACCAAAGCTTACTTCCTCTACATACGCTTAGCTCTAATTTACCCGCTTCATAAAGCTTACCCCCTTTGTTACGCTTAACTCCTCTGCACTTGCACTCCGCACTCTACAACGTTTAAGCCTACGTTAAAAGTCTACACACGCTTTTTTACCTTACGACGCTTACGCTTCGCTCACATACGCTCACGCCCCAAAAAGCCAGCTCACATGCTCTCTCTACGCACGCTTACGCTCTAAAAAGCTTACCTTAGTACGTTAGTCTAGCTTAACTAGTTTTACGCTTACACTAGTTTACGCTCACATACGTTACTCTCTCGCTAGTTCGTCACGTCTATGCTTAACTCGCTTACCCCCAATAGCTTATGCCTAGTCAACGCTCTAATCGTTAACGCTTACGCTTACGTCTACTTTTACGCTCTACGTTAAACTCGCTCACGTCTACATAGCGTACGCTCGCCCCCGCATCCGCACCAAAGTTAGCTTCGTCATGCTCTACGCCTACTCTTACAAACCTACAAGTCTCGCTAACGTTACCTCCCTCTGCTTACAACGCTTGCACTCGACCCCGCACTTACAGTACGCTTAGTTTACGCTCTATGTTAGTCTAAACGTTACCTTACGCTAAAGTCTCCCCTAGCTCTACTCTCTTGCTGTTCGCTTCCCCTATGCTCTACGTAAAGTCAACAAAGTTACGTTAAAGTTTAAAACGTTTACGTTCACTTCATAGCTCTAGCTTACACTAAAACCCTCGCATCTACATACGTTAGCTATGCTTACTTACGTTACATCGCTCTATCTACCAAAACGCTTACACTACGCTTACGCCGTAACGCTCACATACGCTTAGTTACATCCGCTCTCCTACGTCTGCCTCCGCACTCGCACTTACAGAGTCTCGTTTACGCTTAGTTACGTCAACGCTTACACACGTTCTCTATGCACGTTAGCTTTAAACTCGCTTCCTCTTTTGCTCTACGTTTACACTCGCTCTCTCTCTACAAAACGTTTTAAACGCTCCGCTCATGCTTGCCCCACCCGCTTACGCTCAACATTTTACACTGGGTAAGCTTCGTCTATGTTCGCTAAACGCTCTACACTACGCTTCCTCAACGCTCTACTCCCTTCCGCTTTTACACTTACCTTAATACGCTTAATCGCTCAAATAGCCTCTGCCTCCAACTTACTCGCCACGCTCTACGCTTCCTACGCTCACTCTTACGCTCGCTTCGTTCATAGTTATGCCTACTCTCTACATACGTCTACGCTCGCCAACAGTCTACGCTCTTATACCCCTTACGCTACGCCCCGTCTACAGTTCGCTTCATACGCAACGCTCTACGAAAAACGCTTAGCTTCGCAAAAAGTTAGTTTTACGTCAAAGCTCTAGTAAACCGTTTAGCTTACAATCCTTAGCTAGTCTACACAGCTTACGCTTACAACCTTCGTTTACGTTAATACGCTTACGCTTTTTGGTTTACCACGCTTACATACGTTACACTACGCTTACGCCTACAACCTCTCGCCTAACTCAATACGCCCCCTTTACTACGCTCTAGCTACCTCCCTTTCACATAGCTTACGCTTCACTTACACTCGCTCTAGCTCTACATACGTCTCGCTCTCACTACGTTGCTCCACTACGCTCTCCCTTTACACTCCATCGCCTACATTTTACATCTAACTCTACACTACGCTCACGCTCTCATCAACTACGTTCGTCAACGCTCTCGTCGTTAGACGCTCACTTAATATGCTTCGCCTACGTCAAATACGCTTAGCTAAACGCTTACGTAGTTACGCTACGCTTAATTTAAAATTGTCTCCTCACGCTTACATACCTTACCTCAACGCTTCGTAACGCTTAACTCGCTCTACGCTACGCTCTACATTACATACGTTACGTCTACAATCCGCTTAGCTTACATACGGGCCTTACGCTTACACTACGCCTCACTTACACTTACACTCGCTCAATGCTACGTTACATTTACACACGTCTAGCTCTAACTTCCACTACGCTAAAGTTTGCTTACACTACGCTCTAGCTACGGTTAAATTTTAACTTGCTTCACTCTACCTACGCTCTACGTTTAAACTTACATACGCTTACGTCAACCCTTTCATACCTCGCTACGTTAACTCTACCCCGTTACGCTTACACACCCTTGTTAGCTCTAGCTTAACTACGCTTACACTTACCAGTTACGCTTATGTCAACTACGCTTACACTCGAAACTCTACACTACGCTCAACGCTACGCTCGGACCTCTACACTATCTTCTAAAAAAAAACGCTCTACACTCTACCTAACGCTCTAATACGACGCCTACACCTACACGAACGCTCTACTACGCTCAACGCTCTAACATAAACGGCTCTAAACCGACGCTCTACACTCTACCTACGCTCTAAATACTCAAACGGCCTACACTACGCCTAACAGCTCTATGCTCTAGCGTCTACGCTCTAACACGGTACGCTCGTAACACTCCGACACTACGCTCGACGCTCTATGGCTCTACCTAGACGCTCTAACCCTACACTATGCTCTTCGATCAACGCTCTACACTCAACACTCTACGCTACGCTACGCTCTACACTACGCTCTACACTCTACACTCTACTCTACGCTCAACGCCTACGCTCTACTCTCTACGCTACGCTCTACACTACGCTCTACGCTCTACACTCTACTCTACTATCACGCGCAAACGCTCGACTATACGCTCTAGCGCTCTAAAACGCTCTGCACTCCGCACTCTACACTACGCTCTACTCTCTACGCTACGCTCTACACTACGCTCTACGCTCTACGCTCTATGCTCTACGCTCTACGCTCTACGCTCAACGCTCAACGCTCTACACTACGCTCTACGCTCTACGCTCTACCATGGGTAATGTACCATGGTATCATAACATGTTGTCCCCATTGACGCTCTGTCCCCTGTTCTGAGTGTGCAAGGTGTCATAAAGATGTTGTACTAGAATGGGGAGCTGAGGCGGCAGGCAACATGCTCTGAGCACACAGACTGGAACAGGGAACAGGGAACAGGGAACAGGGAACATGGAACATGGAACATGGAACAGGGAACAGGGAACAGGGAACATGGAACATGGAACATGGAACATGGAACATGGAAAAGGGAACAGGGAACAGGGAACATGGAACAGTGAACAGGGAACAGGGAACAGGGAACAGGAACAGGAACATGGAACAGGGAACAGGGAACATGGAACAGGGAACAGGGAACAGGGAACAGGGCAGGAAGTACACACACACAGACTGTGACAGGGAACATGGAACAGGGAACATGGAACATGGAACAGTGAACAGGGAACAGGGAACATGGAACATGGAACAGGGAACAGGGAACATGGAACAGGGAACAGGGAACATGGAACAGTGAACAGGAACAGGGAACATGGAACATGGAACAGGGAACAGGGAACATGGAACATGGAACAGGGAACATGGGAAGAGGGAACAGGGAACAGGGAACAGGGAAATATGTGTCTCTAATATGGTCATACATTTGGCAGGAAGTTAGAAGTTCAAGCTTAGTTTCCACCGCTCATTTTGTGGGCATTGTGCACATCGCCTGTCTTGAGAGCCAGGTCTGCCTACGGCGGCCTTTCTCAATGCAAGGCTATGCTCACTGAGTCCTATACATAGTCAAAGATTTCCTTAATTTTGGGGTCAGTCACAGTGGTCCAGGTATTCTGCCACTGTGTACTCTCTGTTTAGGGCCAAATAGCATCTAGTTTGCTCTGTTTTTTAATTATCTTTTTGTTTTCTCATGATTTGGTTGGGTCTAATTGTGTTTTGTAAGTCCTGGGGCTCTGTGGGGTCTGTTTTGTGTTTGTGAACAGAGCCCCAGGACCAGCTTGCTTTGGGGACTCTTCTCCCAGGTTCAATCCTCTCTGTAGGTTGATGGCTTTGTTATGGAAGGTTTGGGAATCGCTTCCTTTAAGATGGTTTGTTAACGCTCTTTTCTGGATTTTGATAATTAGTGGGTATCGGCCTAGTTTCTGCTCTGCATGCATTATTTTGTGTTTTACGTTGTACTCATTTTGTGAATTCTTGGTTGGTTGAGCGGACCCCAGACCTCACAACCATAAAGGGCAATGGGTTCTATAACTGATTCAAGTATTTTAGCCAGATACTAATTGAGTTTTATGTTCCTTTTGATGGCATAGAAGGGCCATCTCTCTCTCTCTCTCTCTCTCCTCTCTCCTCTCCTCTCTCTCTCTCATCTCTCTCCCATATCCCTCTCTCTCTCCTCTGTAACAGACTAATCTGCTGCGGGGCACATAACTGGTGGCTCTGTGTCAGGTAGAGGTGGTGGGGGTGGAGGAGAGAACCTGACACTTATCTCAGCACCCCCCCCCCCCCCCCTCTGACAGACACAGACAGGTGTCCTCCCCCCCCCCCCACCTCCTCCTCACCAGTTGAGTAAAAAGTACTTAAGTAAAAAATACTTTATAGTACTACTTAAGTAGTTTTTTTGGGGTATCTGTACTTTAATTTACTATTTATATTTTTGACACTACAATTTTTACTTTTACTTCACTACATTTATAAAGAAAATGATGTACTTTTTACTCCATACATTTTCCCTGACACCCAAAAATACTAATTACATTTTGAAATGCTTAGCAGCACAGGATGCTGGTCCAATTCACACACTTAAACTGTCACGGTTTCGGCCGAGGCGGCTCCATCCTCCTTGTTCGGGGCAGGTTTCGCCGGTCGTCGTCTCCGGAGTCTAGCTGCCACCGCTCTATGTTTCTTGTTTGTTTGGTTTTGTCTGTTAGTCACACCTGTTTTGTGTTAGGTCTCATTTAGCAACCCTATTTAGTTTCCTTGTTGTTAGGTTAGTGTTGTGTGTAATTGTTCATGTCGTGGTTGCGCTACCCGTGTCGGTACGCTATTTTCCTTAGTTTCCTCCTTGTGTGTTAGGAGAGTTTTACGCACCTGGTGTGTGCGCTCGCATTTACGCCCAGTGTGCGTCCTTTTGCCTCCGGGCTGTTTTGGATCTATTTTTTGTGCTTAAGTAAAGTCTTGTTGGACTTATCCTCTGCTGCCTGCGCCTGATTCTACACCTCACCATTACACAGCAACGTGACAGAATTACAACACCTTGACATGGAATCAGCAGGAGCACCCGTCGACCCCATGGAGGAGCGTCTCCTTGGTCAAGAGCACCGGATCAACCGAATCGGGCACGCCTTGGAGGGCGTCATGGACAACCCTTCGTCGATGGGAGACCAGCGGGGTTTCCCCACAGCCCCACCTATCGCACCATCACCACCGACAGCCAGCCCGTCCATCGACCGGAACCCAGTGGGATTCGGCTCCTCGCTCCCGAGGGGCGTACGACGGCACCGCTGCCGGGTGTCAGGGGTTCCTCTTACAAGTGGAGCTCTACATTGCCACCATACAACCCGGCGCCCTCGGGATACGAGAGCGTTTCCGCCCCTCATCTCCTGTCTCAACCGGCAAGGCGTTGGGAGTGGGCCAACGCCGAATGGAGGGGAATAGACGCCGCCACAGTCACCTATGCAGAGTTCTCTCCCCGTCGCTTCCGTGCGGTCTTCGACCATCCACCAGAGGGAGAGCGGCGGGGGAACGTCTATTCCACCTCCGACAGGGGATGAGGAGCGCTCAGGCGTTTGCGCTGGAGTTTCCGGACTCTAGCGGCTGATGCGGGGTGGAATGAGAGGGCCCTCATAGACCACTTCAGATGTAGCCTTCGGGAGGACGTCCGCAGGGAGTTAGCCTGCAGGGACACTACACTAACATTTGACCAGCTGGTGGACATGGCCATTCGACTGGACAACCTGCTGGCGACCCGCGACGTCCCAGGTGGGGGCCCCCCATTCCACCCTCCAGCGCCTCCGAGCAGTGTCCGATGGAGCTTGGAGGTGCTGGCGCTAGAGGGAGAAGAGGTAGGAGCCCGAGGGGGGCAGTCTCCTGCACCAAGTGTTGGGCGCGGAGGGCACAACCGCGGCTAGGTGCTGGGGAGGGTCCCCTGGTGAGGGAGAGAGCAGGTCATACAGTGGGGAGTCCACCCAGGTGAGTAGGCGCCCTACTTACCCAGAGCTTTCTGTCGTACACATTACCTACCTGTTGTTTCCCACAGGTTGCACCTCGGTCCCAGCATAAGGCGCTAGTCGATTCAGGCGCAGCTGGGAATTTTGTAGATCGGAGATTCTGTGTTAAGTTAGGATTCCCCTCCTTCCAGTCGAAAAAACCCTTTCCTGTACATGCCTAGATAGTCGTCCGTTAGGATCTGGGTTGATTGGGGAGGTCACAGCGCCACTTAGGATGATGACGCAGGGGGGTCATGAGGAGACGATTCAACTCTATCTGATCGACTCTCCTGCGTATCCGGTGGTACTGGGGCTTCCCTGGTTGATGACCCATGATCCTACTATTTCGTGGCGAGAGAAGGCTCTTAAAGGGTTGGTCTGCTCAGTGTGAGGGGTTATGTCTGGGTGTTTCCGTAGGGGCGACCTCGGTGGAGAGTCCGAACCAGATGCCAGCACTGCACATTCCTCCTGAGTATGAGGATTTGGCGCTCGTGTTCAGTAAGACCAGAGCGGCACAATTGCCACCTCATAGACAAGGAGATTGTGCGATAGACCTCCAGACAGGAGGCAGCGCTTCCCGCGGAGCCATGTGTATCCTTTGTCACAGGAGGAGAAAAGGGCAATGGAGACTTACATTGCCGAGTCTCTGAGACAGGGATACATACGGTCCTCCACTTCTCCCGCGTCCTCGAGCTTCTTTTTTGTGAAGAAAAAGGATGGAGGTTTGCGTCCGTGTATTGATTACCGCGGTCTCAATCAGGTGACGGTGAAGTACAGCTATCCACTTCCTCTGATTGGGACCATGACGGAGTCCTTACACGGGGCAAGGTTCTTCACAAAATTGGATCTCAGGAGCGCATATAACTTGGTGCGCATTAGGGAGGGCGATGAGTGGAAGACAGCATTTAGTACTACCTCCGGCCATTACGAGTATCTTGTCATGCCATATTGGGTTAATGAATGCTCCATCAGTCTTCCAATCGTTTGTAGACGAACTTTTTCCGGGACAATGCAGGCGCAGGGAGTAGTGGTGTACATAGATGATATTCTTGTGTACAGTGCTAACTCGGGGCCGAGCATGTAGCCCTGGTGCGCAGGGTATGGAGGAGACTGTTGGAGCATGACCTGTATGTCAAAGCTGAGAAATGTCTGTTCTTCCAGGAGTCAGTTCCTTTTGGTTACCAGTTGTCTGCGTCAGGGGTGAGAATGGGAGGTGGACCGAGTGTCCCGCCGTGCGTAATTGGCAAACCCCAACTACGGTTAAAGAGGTGCAGCGGTTCTTGGGTTTTGCGAATTACTACCCGGAGGTTTTATTCCGGGTTTTGGACAGGTGGCAGCTCCCATAACGTCTCTTCTGAAGGGGGGTCCGGTGCGCTTGCAGTGGTCAGCTGAGGCGGACAGGGCCTTTGGGAGACTGAAGGACCTGTTTACCTCGGCGCCGGTGTTTGGCAGCACCCGGATCCCACTTATAACCCTTCCAAGTTGAGGTGGACGCGTCTGAGAGGCCGGTATCGGGGGCAGTTCTTTCTCAACGATCCGGTACACCACCTAAGCTCCGCCCCTGTGCTTTTTATTCTAAGAAGCTCAGTCCGGCGGAGCGGAATTATGACGTAGGGGACAGGGAGTCTGTTAGCCGGAGTAAACAGGCCCTAAAGGTGTGGAGACATTGGCTTGAGGGGATCAGCACCCTTTGCCTCATTCGGACGACCATCGTACCTGTAATACATGCGGGCAGCTAGAGACTGAATCCTCGCCAGCTCGATGGAACGATGTTTTCTCGCCCGGTTTGGGTGTCAGATCACTTAACAATCCATGGTCCAAAGAACGGGAAGGCAGATGCGCGGCTCCCGTCGTTGATGACACAGAGGAGAGTTGCGTGGAGTCCATCATTCCCATACTAACGGAGGCTTGTCCTGGTGGCAACCGGTGGTGTGGGAGGGAAAAATCGATAGCGGAGATCGAGCGGGGCGTTGGGCAGCCGAGCATAGTCCGCCACAGTGTCCCGGTGGGGGGTCGGTGTAACGTCCCCGCTCGGGTCCGGAATCGGCTGATTGAGTGGGCTCACACGTCCCCCTCCGCTGACATCCGGTATTGGCCGGGACAGTGCACTGCCTTAGTAAGAAGTACTGGTGGCCAACGTTAGCCAGGATGTGAGGGTTTTATTTCTCCTCCTGCCTCAGTGGTGTTGCCCAGTTAAGCGCCCAGAGGACCTTGGCCCAGGGGTAAATTACAGCACCTGCCGGCGCCCTTCCACAACGACCCGGGTCCACCTCTCGGTGGATTTGTTACCATCTGCCCTCCTCACGGGGAATACCGCCACCTGGTCGTTGTGGATCGGGTCTCGAAGGCCTGGGTCGGCTCCGTCCCCATGCCCGGTCTTCCTACGGCCCTACAGACCGCTGAGGCTCTATTACTCATACGTCCCCTTTTTTCCGGGCATTTTACGGGTGACGGGATATAGGTGTCCGATCGAGGCCCCAGCAGTTACCCACTCCAGAGTCGGATAAGCATTTATGGAACGAGTTTGGGGGTCCGGTGAGCCTTACCTCGGGTTACCCCCGGAGAGTAATGGGCAGGGAACGAGTCAACCATGATGTTTGGTAGGTTTCCCTGAGGTTCAGTATTGTCAGGGCCGGCCGGAGGAGTGGGCGAGAATATGTTGCCATGGGCCCCAGATGGCACAGAACGCTCTCCGCCACTCCTCCACCCAACTAAACCCTTTCCAGTGTTATTAGGGTACCAGCCGGTTCTGGCACCGTGGACCATGAGAGCCAGATCGAGGCCCCCGCGGTGGATGAGTGGTGCCGCG
Source organism: Coregonus sp. 'balchen' (assembly GCA_902810595.1). Taxonomy (NCBI): domain Eukaryota; kingdom Metazoa; phylum Chordata; class Actinopteri; order Salmoniformes; family Salmonidae; genus Coregonus; species Coregonus sp. 'balchen'. Next base: position 50,064,952 of record LR778275.1, on the reverse strand, counting down.
CTCGGAGGAGACCGTGGTACGCTGCACAAGCCCATCTGCAGCGGGGCCATACGGCGACAGAAGACGAGCGCCGACCTAACAACAAACCGCAGTGAGGGGCCAGTGACGCACCGGAGATCGAGTCTGGCTCTTCAAAACAGAAACCTGCCCCTCCACGACTGCACTGCCCGGAAGCTGGGTCGGTCGGTTTGGTGGGCCTTTTAAAGTTCCGGAGAGATGGAAGAGGTGAGTTACAGGTTAGAACTACCTATTGATTACAAGAATATTAACCCTCGTTCCATTGTCCTCTCCGCAGGGGCCGGTGGTAAGTCTTGTCCACTCCAGGACGTTGAGATTGAGGAACTCCTCCGCCCCCGTTGGACATCGGGGGGCCTCCGGCGTACACGGTTCGGACCATCCTGATTCGAGAACGCCGGATGGGGGGTCCCAATATCGCGTGGAGTGGAGGGGTACGGTCCGGAGGAGCGGTGCCTGGGTGCCAAGAGGGACAGTCTGGATCCGTCCCTGATGACCGAATTCCTCGTGGTCATCTCTCGGCCCGCTCCGCGCCCCCTGTTCTTTCCCCGAGGCCGGAGTCGGCGCGCGGCTGTGAGCCGCGCAGCCAAGGGGGGGGTTACTGTCCACGGTTTTCGGCGAGGCGGCTCCTCAGCCTTTTTCGGGGGCAGGTTTCCCGGTCGTCGTCTCAGGGTTCTAAGCTGTCCATCCGCTCTATGTTTCTGTTTGTTTGGTTTGGTCTGTTAAGTCATCACCTGTTTTTGTGTGAGGTCTCAGGTAGAGCACCCTATTAGTTTCCTTGTTGTTTAGGTTAGTGTTGTGTGTAATTGCGTGTCGTGGTTGCGCTACCCTGGTCGGTTCGCTATTTCCTTTTTCTAGTTTCCTCCTTGTGTGTTAGGAGAACGCTTACTCTACTTTTACTTTAAATTTAACTCTACTTAAAAAAGCCCCCAACGCTTTTTTACCGCTCTACCCCCCTCTAGGGCTACGCCTACACTACCTCTCCCCCCCTTTTCCCTTACCCAACCCCCCGACTTTTTACGTCAACCCCTCTACGCTTTCACCCCTCAACGCTCTGCCTCCGCCACCTTCCCCCACTCCCCCTTCCCCCCTACCCCCCCAAAATAACCCAAACATACGTCTACGCTCAAAACGCTTTTGTCTACCCCTTCCTTACGCTCAACGTTTCACGCTCTACACTCGCCTAAGCTTCCCTTAAAAATGGGAAATGTACCGGGTATCATAACGTTGTCCCCATTGATGCTTTCCCCCTGTTTAGTGTGAAAGGTGTATAAAGATGTTTACTAGAATGGGACGAGGCGGCAGGCAAAGCTCTGACACACAACGGGAACGGGGAACGGGGAAAGGGGGGAACAGGGACATGAACAGGGAACTGGAACAGGGAACGGGAAGGGGAAACGGGAACATGGAACTTGAACGGAACATAAAAAAGGGAAAAGGGGAACAGGGAACTGGAAACATGAACGGGAACGGGGACGGGAACAGGGAACGGGAACTAACAGGGAAAGGAACTGAACAGGGAACGGAACGGGGAACAGGCAGGAAGGTACACCACACCGACGGCGGGACTGGACAGGGAACAGGAACATGGAACAGTAAACGGGGAACAGGGCTGGAACATGGAACAGGAACAGGAACATGGAACAGGGAACAGGGAAAGGAACAGTGAACAGGAACAAGGAACATGGAACATGGAACAGGTACAGGGAACAGGGAACATGGAACAGGGAAGGGGGAGGACAGGGAACATGGAACATGGAAATGAACAGGGAACAGGGAACATGTAACATGAACAGGACATGGGAAGAGGGAACAGGGAACAGGGAACAGGGAAATATGTGTCTCTAATATGGTCATACATTTGGCAGGAAGTTAGGAAGTTCAGCTTAGTTTCCACCTCATTTTGTGGGCAGTGTGCACATCGCCTGTCTTGAGAGCCAGGTCTGCCTACGGCGGCCTTTCTCAATAGCAAGGCTATGCTCACTGAGTCTATACATAGTCAAAGATTTCCTTAATTTTGGGTCAGTCACAGTGGTCAGGTATTCTGCCACTGTGTACTCTCTGTTTAGGGCCAAATAGCATTCTAGTTTGCTCTGTTTTTTAATTATCTTTTTGTTTTCTCATGATTTGGTTGGGTCTAATTGTGTTGTAGTCCTGGGGCTCTGTGGGGTCTGTTTGTGTTTGTGAACAGAGCCCCAGGACCAGCTTGCTTTGGGGACTCTTCTCCAGGTTCATCTCTCTGTAGGTGATGGCTTTGTTATGGAAGGTTTGGGAATCGCTTCCTTTAAGATGGTTGTTTAACGGCTCTTTTCTGGATTTTGATAATTAGTGGGTATCGGCCTAGTTCTGCTCTGCATGCATTATTTTGTGTTTTACGTTGTACTCATTTTGTGAATTCTTGGTTGGTGAGCGGACCCCAGACCTCACAACCATAAAGGGCAATGGGTTCTATAACTGATTCAAGTATTTTTAGCCAGATACTAATTGAGTTTTATGTTCCTTTTGATGGCATAGAAGGCCATCTCTCTCTCTCTCTCTCTCCCTCTACCTCTCTCTCTCTCGTCTCTCTCTCTCTCCCCATATCCCTCTCTCTCTCCTCTGTAACAGACTAATCTGCTGCGGGGCACATAACTGGTGGCTCTGTGTCAGGTAGAGGTGGTGGGGGTGGAGGAGAGAACCTGACACTTATCTCAGCACCCCCCCCCCCCCCCCCTCTGACAGACACAGACAGGTGTCCTCCCCCCCCCCACCTCCTCCTCACCAGTTGAGTAAAAAGTACTTAAGTAAAAATACTTTATAGTACTACTTAAGTAGTTTTTTGGGGTATCTGTACTTTAATTTACTATTTATATTTTTGACACTACAATTTTTACTTTTACTTCACTACATTTATAAAGAAAATGATGTACTTTTTACTCCATACATTTTCCCTGACACCCAAAAATACTAATTACATTTTGAATGCTTAGCAGCACAGGATGCTGGTCCAATTCACACACTTAAACTGTCACGGTTTCGGCCGAGGCGGCTCCTCCTCCTTGTTCGGGCAGGTTTCGCCGGTCGTCGTCTCCGGAGTTCTAGCTGCCACCGCTCTATGTTTCTTGTTGTTTGGTTTTGTCTGTTAGTCACACCCTGTTTTTGTGTTAGGTCTCATTTAGCACCCTATTTAGTTTTCCTTGTTGTTAGGTTAGTGTTGTGGTGTAATTGTTCATGTCGTGGTTGCGCTACCCGTGTCGGTACGCTATTTTCCTTAGTTTCCTCCTTGTGTGTTAGGAGAGTTTACGCACCTGTGTGTGCGCTCGCATTTACGCCAGTGTGCGTCCTTTTGCCTCCGGGCTGTTTTGGATCTATTTTTGTGCTTAAGTAAAGTCTTGTTGGACTTATCCTCTGCTGCCTGCGCCTGATTCTACACCTCACCATTACACAGCAACGTGACAGAATTACACACCTTGACATGGAATCAGCAGGAGCACCCGTCGACCCCATGGAGGAGCGTCTCCTTGGTCAAGAGCACCGGATCAACCGAATCGGGCACGCCTTGGAGGGCGTCATGGACACCCTTCGTCGATGGGAGACCAGCGGGGTTCCCACAGCCCCACCTATCGCACCATCACCACCGGACAGCCAGCCCGTCCATCGACCGGAACCCAGTGGGATTCGGCTCTCGCTCCCGAGGGCGTACGACGGCACCGCTGGCCGGGTGTCAGGGGTTCCTCTTACAAGTGGAGCTCTACATTGCCACCATACACCCGGCGCCCTCGGGATACGAGAGCGTTTCCGCCCTCATCTCCTGGTCTCCCACCGGCAAGGCGTTGGAGTGGGGCCAACGCCGAATGGAGGGGAATAGACGCCGCCACAGTCACCTATGCAAGTTCTCCCCGTCGCTTCCGTGCGGTCTTCGACCATCCACCAGAGGGGAGAGCGGGCGGGGGAACGTCTATTTCCACCCTCCGACAGGGGATGAGGAGCGCTCAGGCGTTTGCGCTGGAGTTCCGGACTCTAGCGGCTGATGCGGGGTGGATGAGAGGGGCCCTCATAGACCACTTCAGATGTAGCCTTCGGGAGAGACGTCCGCAGGGAGTTAGCCTGCAGGGACACTACACTAACATTTGACCAGCTGGTGGACATGGCCATTCGACTGGACAACCTGCTGGCGACCCGCGGACGTCCCAGGTGGGGGCCCCCCATTCCACCCTCCAGCGCCTCCGAGCAGTGTCCGATGGAGCTTGGAGGTGCTGGCGCTAGAGGGAGAAGAGGTAGGAGCCCGAGGGGGGCAGTCTCCTGCACCAAGTGTGGGCGCGGAGGGCACACCGCGGCTAGGTGCTGGGGAGGGTCCCCTGGTGAGGGAGAGAGCAGGTCATACAGTGGGGAGTCCACCCAGGTGAGTAGGCGCCCTACTTACCCAGAGCTTTCTGTCGTACACATTACCTTTACCTGTTTGTTTCCCACAGGTTGCACCTCGGTCCCAGCATAAGGCGCTAGTCGATTCAGGCGCAGCTGGGAATTTTGTAGATCGGAGATTCTGTGTTAAGTTAGGGATTCCCCTCCTTCCAGTCGAAAAAACCCTTTCCTGTACATGCCCTAGATAGTCGTCCGTTAGGATCTGGGTTGATTGGGGAGGTCACAGCGCCACTTAGGATGATGACGCAGGGGGGTCATGAGGAGACGATTCAACTCTATCTGATCGACTCTCCTGCGTATCCGGTGGTACTGGGGCTTCCCTGGTTGATGACCCATGATCCTACTATTTCGTGGCGAGAGAAAGGCTCTTAAAGGGTGGTCTGCTCAGTGTGAGGGGTTATGTCTGGGTGTTTCCGTAGGGGCGACCTCGGTGGAGAGTCCGAACCAGATGCCAGCACTGCACATTCCTCCTGAGTATGAGGATTTGGCGCTCGTGTTCAGTAAGACCAGAGCGGCACAATTGCCACCTCATAGACAAGGAGATTGTGCGATAGACCTCCAGACAGGAGCAGCGCTTCCGCGGAGCCATGTGTATCCTTTGTCACAGGAGGAGAAAAGGGCAATGGAGACTTACATTGCCGAGTCTCTGAGACAGGGATACATACGGTCCTCCACTTCTCCCGCGTCCTCGAGCTTCTTTTTGTGAAGAAAAGGATGGAGGTTTGCGTCCGTGTATTGATTACCCGCGGTCTCAATCAGGTGACGGTGAAGTACAGCTATCCACTTCCTCTGATTGGGACCATGACGGAGTCCTTACACGGGGCAAGGTTCTTCACAAAATTGGATCTCAGGAGCGCATATAACTTGGTGCGCATTAGGGAGGGCGATGAGTGGAAGACAGCATTTAGTACTACCTCCGGCCATTACGAGTATCTTGTCATGCCATATGGGTTAATGAATGCTCCATCAGTCTTCCAATCGTTTGTAGACGAACTTTTCCGGGACATGCAGGCGCAGGGAGTAGTGGTGTACATAGATGATATTCTTGTGTACAGTGCTACTCGGGCCGAGCATGTAGCCCTGGTGCGCAGGGTATTGAGGAGACTGTTGGAGCATGACCTGTATGTCAAAGCTGAGAAATGTCTGTTCTTCCAGGAGTCAGTTTCCTTTTTGGGTTACCAGTTGTCTGCGTCAGGGGTGAGAATGGAGGTGGACCGAGTGTCCGCCGTGCGTAATTGGCAAACCCCAACTACGGTTAAAGAGGTGCAGCGGTTCTTGGGTTTTGCGAATTACTACCGGAGGTTTATCCGGGGTTTTGGACAGGTGGCAGCTCCCATAACGTCTCTTCTGAAGGGGGGTCCGGTGCGCTTGCAGTGGTCAGCTGAGGCGGACAGGGCCTTTGGGAGACTGAAGGACCTGTTTACCTCGGCGCCGGTGTTGGCGCACCCGGATCCCACTTTACCCTTCCAAGTTGAGGTGGACGCGTCTGAGGCCGGTATCGGGGCAGTTCTTTCTCAACGATCCGGTACACCACCTAAGCTCCGCCCCTGTGCTTTTTATTCTAAGAAGCTCAGTCCGGCGGAGCGGAATTATGACGTAGGGGACAGGGAGCTGTTAGCCGTAGTACAGGCCCTAAAGGTGTGGAGACATTGGCTTGAGGGGGCTCAGCACCCTTTCCTCATTCTGACCGACCATCGTAACCTGGAATACATTCGGGCAGCTAGGAGACTGAATCCTCGCCAGGCTCGATGGACTATGTTTTCTCGCCCGGTTTGTGTTCAAGATCACTTACATCCCTGGGTCCCAGAACGGGAAGGCAGATGCTCTGTCCCGTCGGTATGACACAGAGGAGAGGTGCGTGGAGTCCATTCCCATACTACCGGAGTCTTGTCTGGTGGCACCGGTGGTGTGGGAGGTCGATGCGGAGATCGAGCGGGCGTTGCGCACCGAGCCTAGTCCTCCACAGTGTCCGGTGGGTCGGGTGTACGTCCCGCTCGAGGTCCGGGATCGGCTGATTTATTGGGCTCACACGTCCCCCTCCTCTGGACATCCGGGTATTGGCCGGACAGTGCACTGCCTTAGTACGAAGTACTGGTGGCCAACGTTAGCCAGGGATGTGAGGGTTTATGTCTCCTCCTGCTCAGTGTGTGCCCAGTGTAAGGCGCCCAGACACTTGCCCAGGGGTAAATTACAGCCCCTGCCCGTTCCACAACGACCCTGGTCTCACCTCTCGGTGGATTTTGTTACCGATCTTCCCTCCTCACAGGGGAATACCACCATCCTGGTCGTTGTGGATCGGTTCTCGAAGGCCTGTCGTCTCCTTCCCATGCCGGGTCTTCCTACGGCCCTACAGACCGCTGAGGCTCTATTTACTCACGTCTTCCGGCATTACGGGGTGCCCGAGGATATAGTGTCCGATCGAGGCCCCCAGTTTACCTCCAGAGTCTGGAGAGCATTTATGGAACGTTTGGGGGTCTCGGTGAGCCTTACCTCGGGTTACCACCCGGAGAGTAATGGGCAGGTTGAACGAGTCAACCAGGATGTGGGTAGGTTTCTGAGGTCATATTGTCAGGGCCGGCCGGAGGAGTGGGCGAGATATGTGCCCTGGGCCGAGATGGCACAGAACTCTCTCCGCCACTCCTCCACCCAACTAACCCCTTTCCAGTGTGTATTAGGGTACCAGCCGGTTCTGGCAACCGTGGCATGAGAGCCAGATCGAGGCCCCCGCTGTGGATGAGTGGGTGCGGCGCTCGGAGGAGACGTGGGACGCTGCACACGTCCATCTGCAGCGTGCCATACGTCGACAGAAGACGAGCGCCGACCTACACCGCAGTGAGGGGCCAGTGTACGCACCTGGAGATCGAGTCTGGCTCTCAACCAGAAACCTGCCCCTCCGCCTGCCCTGCCGGAAGCTGGGGTCGGCGGTTTGTGGGGCCTTTTAGAGTCCTGAGGAGATTGAACGAGGTGAGTTACAGGTTAGAACTACCTATTGATTACAAGAATATTAACCCCTCGTTCCATGTGTCTCTCCTCAGGCCGGTGGTAGCTGGTCCACTCCAGGACTTTGAGATTGAGGAGACTCCTCCGCCCCCCGTTGGACATCGAGGGGGCTCCGGCGTACACGGTTCGGACCATCCTGGATTCGAGACGCCGGATGGGGGGTCTCCAATATCTCGTGGAGTGGGAGGGGTACGGTCCGGAGGAGCGGTGCTGGGTGCCAAGGAGGGACATTCTGGATCCGTCCCTGATGACCGAATTCCATCGTGGTCATCCTGCGCGCCCTGCTCCGCGTCCCCCTGGTCGTCCCCGAGGCCGGAGGCGGCGCGCGGCTGGAGCCGCGCATCAAGGGGGGGGGTACTGTCACGGTTTCGGCCGAGGCGGCTCCTCCTCCTTGTTCGGGCAGGTTTCGCCGGTCGTCGTCTCCGGAGTTCTAGCTGCCACCGCTCTATGTTTCTTGTTTGTTTGGTTTTGTCTGTTAGTCACACCTGTTTTGTGTTAGGTCTCATTTAGCACCCTATTTAGTTTCCTTGTTGTTAGGTTAGTGTTGTGTGTAATTGTTCGTGTCGTGGTTGCGCTACCCGTGTCGGTACGCTATTTTCCTTAGTTTCCTCCTTGTGTGTTAGGAGAGTTTACGCACCTGTGTGTGCGCTCGCATTTACGCCAGTGTGCGTCCTTTTGCCTCCGGGCTGTTTTGGATCTATTTTTGTGCTTAAGTAAAGTCTTGTTGGACTTATCCTCTGCTGCCTGCGCCTGATTCTACACCTCACCATTACACAGCAACGTGACATAAACTTACAAATGTCATTCATGTTTGTTGTCAATCCGTTTAGTTTTCTTAGTGAATACACTATATATACAACAGTATGTGGACACACCTTCAAATTAGTGGATTCTGCTATTTCAGCCACACCCGTTGCTGACAGGTGTATAAAATCGAGCACACAGCCATGCAATCTCCATAGACAAACATTGGCAGTAGAATGGCCTTACTGAAGAGCTCAGTGACTTTCAACGTGGCACCGTCATAGGATGCCACATTTCCAACAAGTCAGTTTGTCAAATGTCTGTCCTGCTAGAGCTGCCCCGGTCAACTGTAAGTGCTGTTATTGTGAAGTGGAAACGTCTAGGAGCAACAACGGCTCAGCCACGAAGTGGTAGGCCACACAAGCTCACAGAACGGGACCTGCTGAGTGCTGAAGCGCGTAAAAATCATCTGTCCTCGGTTGCAACACTCACTACTGAGTTCCAAACTGCCTCTGGAAGCAATGTCAGCACAAAAAAACTGTTTGTCCAGAGCTTCATGAAATGGGTTTCCATGGCCAAGCAGCCGCACACAAGCCTAAGATCACCATGCGCAATGCCAAGCGTCAGCTGGAGTGGGGTAAAGCTCGCCGCAATTGGTCTCTGGAGCAGTCGAAACACGTTCTCTGGAGGTATGAATCACGCTTCACCATCTGGCAGTCTGACGGACGAATCTGGGTTTGGCGGATGCCAGGAGAACGCTACCTGGAGTGGAGGCTGTTATAGCAGCAAAGGGGGGGACCAACTCCATATTAATGCCCATGATTTTGGAATCAGATAATCGACAAGCATGTGTCCACATACTTTTGTAGTGTATCAAGAGAACATCCCTGGTCATCCCTACTGCCTCTGATCTGGTAGACTCATAGACTCACTAAACACACATGCTTCATTTGTAAATGATGTCTGCGTGTTAGTGTGCCTCTGGCTATCAGTAAAAAAAAATGTTTTTAAAGAAAATGGTGCCGTCTGGTTTGCTTAAAATAAGGAATTTGAAACTATTTATACTGTTACTTTCAATATTTAAGTACAGTATATTTAAAACCAAATACTTTTAGACTTTTACTCAAGTAGTATTTTACTGTGTGATTTTCACTTGAGTCATTTTCTATTAAGGTATCTTTACTTTTACTCAAGTATGACAATTGAGTACTTCTTCCACCACTGCTCCTCACCACCCTCTCCTCCACCCTGAGCCAGCAATGCTCCTCACCACCCTCTACACCTCCTTCCACCACTGCTCCTCACCACCCTCTCCTCCACCCTGAGCCAGCAATGCTCCTCACCACCCTCTACACCTCCTTCCACCACTGCTCCTCACCACCCTCTCCTCCACCCTGAGCCAGCAATGCTCCTCACCACCCTCTACACCTCCTTCCACCACTGCTCCTCACCACCCTCTCCTCCACCCTGAGCCAGCAATGCTTCCCAGCCTGTTTCCTCTCTACTCAGTAGGCAACAGGTAGAGATAGACAGAGACAGAGACAGAGACAGAGACAGAGACAGAGAGAGACAGAGAGAGACAGAGACAGAGACAGAGACAGAGACAGAGACAGAGACAGAGAGAGACAGAGAGAGACAGAGACAGAGACAGAGACAGAGACAGAGACAGAGACAGAGATTTACACCACCGGTCAAAAGTTTCAGAACTACTCATTCCAGGGTTTTTCTTTATTTGTACTATTTTCTACATTGTAGAATAATAGTGAAGACATCAAAACTATGAAATAACACATATGGAATCATGTAGTAACCAAAAAAAAGTGTTAAACAAATCAAAATATATTTTAAATTTGAGATTCTTCAAATAGCCACCCTTTGCCTTGATGACAGCATATGTGTTTTTTTATAGTTTTGATGTCTTCACTATACAGTGAGGGAAAAAAGTATTTGATCCCCTGCTGATTTTGTACGTTTGCCCACTGACAAAGACATGATCAGTCTATAATTTTAATGGTAGGTTTATTTGAACAGTGAGAGACAGAATAACAACAACAAAAATCCAAAAAACGCATGTCATAAATGTTATAAATTCATTTTGCATTTTAATGAGGGAAATAAGTATTTTACCCCTCTGCAAAACATGACTTAGTACTTTGTGATTGCCAGCAAGGGTTTTGCCAGGTGGTAGTAGTAGTAGTAATGATGATGGTAGTAGGGGTGATGGTAATGATAGCAGTTTAATGATGGTGGTGGTAGTAGTAGTAGTAATGATGATGGTAGTAGGGGTGATGGTAATGATAGCAGTTTAATGATGGTGGTGGTAGTAGTGGTAGTAATGATGATGGTAGTAGGGGTGATGGTAATGATAGCAGTTTAATGATGGTGGTGGTAGTAGTGGTAGTAATGATGATGGTAGTAGGGGTGATGGTAATGATAGCAGTTTAATGATGGTGGTGGTAGTAGTATAGTAATGATGATGGTAGTAGGGGTGTGGATGGTAAGGCTAGGTTTAATGTTTATGTGGTGTGGTTTTGGGGGTTTTAGTGGTAGTAATGATTTGATGGTAGTGGGTGGGGAGGTAAGATAGGGGTTTAAGAGGGGTGGGAGTGTAGTAGTAAATATGGGGGTAGTAGGGGGTGTGGTAGATAGAGTTTAAGAGGTGGGGGGTTGTAGAGAGTAAATATGTGGTAGTGGGGGGTTGGGGATGGTAAATGATAGAAGTTTAATGATGGTGGTGGTGTAGTAGTAGAAATGATGGGGGGTAGGGGTGATGGAATGATAGCAGTTTAATATGGTGGTGGTAGTATTTAGTATTTAAATGATGATGGTGTGGGGGTGATGGTAATGATAGATTTTAATGATGGGGGGGGGTAGTAGTAGTATTAATGATGATGGTAGTAGGGTGAGGTAATGATAGCATTTTAGATGGGGTGGTAGTAGTATTTGTAATGATGATGGTAGTAGGGTGATGGTAATGATACCATTTTAATGATGGTGGGAGTAGTAGTAGAATGAGATGGTAGTTGAGTATGATAAACAGATAATTAGTTATAGTTTAATTTTCCATGTTTAGCCTTTTCTATTTATTGTATTTCTACTATTGACCGTTAACATTTTATTGTTGTTATTATTATTTACTACCATTTGATATTGTTATTCTTTATTATTTTATTACAATGTATATTGTAAACACAAACAGACCCCACAGAGCCCCAGGACAGCAACACAATTAGACCCAACCAAATCATGAGAAAACAAAAAGATAGTTACTTGACACATTGGAAAGAATTAACATTAAAACTGAGCAAACTAGAATGCTATCTGGCCCTAAACAGAGAATACACAGTGGCAGAATACCTGACCACTGTGACTGACCCAAACTTAAGGAAAGTTTTGACTATGTACAGACTCAGTGAGCATAGCCTTGCTATTGAGAAAGGCCGCCGTAGGCAGACCTGGCTGTCGAGAGAAGACAGGCTATGTGCACACTGCCCACAAAATGAGGTGGAAACTGAGCTGCACTTCCTAACCTCCTGCCAAATGTATGACCATATTAGAGACACATATTTCCCTCAGATTAAACAGATCCACAAAGAATTCGAAAACAAGCCCAATTTGGATAAACTCCCTTATCTACTGGGTGAAATACCACAGTGTGCCATCACAGCAGCAAGATGTGTGACCTGTTGCCACAAGAAAAGGGCAACCAGTGAAGAACAAACACCATTGTAAATACAACCCATATTTATGTTAATTTATTTTCATTACAACACTGTATATAGACATAATATGACATTTGAAATGTCTTTATTCTTTTGGAACTTCTGAGTGTAATGTTTCCTGTTCATTTTTTATTGTTTATTTCACTTTTGTTTATTATCTACTTCACTTGCTTTGGCAATGTTAACATACGTTTCTCATGTCAATAAAGCACTTAAATTGAAATTGAATTGAGAGAGGGAGGGAAAGAGAGAGAGGCCTGTATTCTAATGAGATGGTTGTAGGTGCAAATTGTGCCTCTGTGCCTGGAGTTCAACCCGTCAGACTAGGTGATGACTCGGTGCGTCTCTCGTCTCAGCGCGAAGCCTTCGATCAAAAGCACGAGGGGAGATTAGTAGAGCTCATCTCTCTATCTATCTAGTGCTCTCTCTCGACTTTGATCTCCCTCGTCCTCTCTACTCCTCTGCTCTCTCTCTCTCTCTCTTCTCTCTCCTCTCCTCCCTCGCTCCCTCTTCCTCTCTGTGTTTGATTTGTCGCTCCACACTGTGTGATGATGCAGGCTGCCAAGGTCACTGAGAGTATAGCATCCATCAGACACATCAGCTCCCTCTCCGCTCCACCGTCAGCACAGCATTCATGCCAGCAGGAGGGATAGATATGCAGCACTTCCCAAATGGCACCCTATTCCCTATATAGTGCACTGCTTTTCATAGGGCAATGGTTAAAAATAGTGCACTATATAGGGACTAGGGTGCCATTTGGAACGTACAGTTGCATAAGCCAAGCCTCACTAGTGTTGTTTACACTATGACCTCACAACAGTAGAGATGTGTTGTTGTTTACACTATGACCTCACAACAGTAGAGATGTGTTGTTGTTTACACTATGACCTCACAACAGTAGAGATGTGTTGTTGTTTACACTACGACCTCACAACAGTAGAGATGTGTTGTTGTTTACACTATGACCTCACAACAGTAGAGATGTGTTGTTGTTTACACTATGACCTCACAACAGTAGAGATGTATTTACAAAACAGGCACGTGCACAGATAGGGCTTTGGTATAATATTAGAGTCTATTAGTATAATATTAGAATCTATTAGTATTAGTACTATTAGTACATTGACGGTTGAATTTGAATTTGAGAGAGACAGAGAGAGAGAGACAGGGAGAGACAGAAAGAGAGCGAGAGGAGAGAAAGAAAGAGAGAGAGTGGAAAGAGGGAGGGAGAGAGAGAGACAGGGAGAGCGGGAGAGAGAGAGCTGGTTGTCCAATCCACCAAACTTCCAGGTGTGAAACAGGAAAGGGACTCAGGAGGTATGCTAATTTGGTATAGAGCAGACCTAACTCACTCTATTCAATTAATCAAAACAGGAACATTTTACATTTGGCTAGAAATTCAAAAGGAAATGATCTCAAAAGAGAAGAAAAGGAAAGAAAAGAAGAGGGGAAAAGGGAGGGGAGAGAGAAAATAGAGGGGGAAAGAAAGAGAGTGGGAGAAAGGGGAGAGGAGAGGAGGGGGAAAGAAAGAGAGGGGGAGAGGAGGGGAGGAAAACGGGAAAGAGGGGGAGAAAGGGGAAAGAGAGGAGGAGAGGGGAGAGAAAAGAAGGGAGAGGGAAAGGGGAGGGGGGGAAAAGAGCGAAAAGAAAAGGGAGAGAGAGGAGAGAGGGAGCCGGGGAAAAGAGAGAAAAAAAAGAGAAAAAAAGGGGGGAAAAGAGAGGGGAGAAGAGGAGGAAAAAAGAAAGAGGGGGGGGGAAAAAAGGAAAAAAAAAAAGAAAAAAGGAGATTCCCAAATGAGAAAAAAATCTAAAAAAGGGTCATTGAAAAATTTTAAAATTCTAATCAAAAAAACAGAAAAACCCAGAACAAAAATAAAAAATTAACCCCCCTTCAACATGGGGAAACACGGGAAAGGGAATAAAAAAACCCACCCCAAAAGGGGAAAAAAAAAAAGGCCCCGAAAATTAGAAAAAAGTGGATGAAATAAAGGAACCCAAATAGAATCAAAACCACTTTGGGAAAATTGGGAAATAAATTAAAAAAACCCTCAAAAATGGGGAAATTGGCTACCCAAAAGGGGGGGAATGGGGAAAGAAATAAACTTTGCAAACCTCACAGCAATAAAACCAAAAGACCCCAAAAAAAAGAAAAAAAGGGATTTTACAGGGAAACCAAATTAAAAAAAATCCTGAAATAAAAGCAGTCAAAACAAATCAGAACCCCTGGGATACCCCAAGTTCCAGAAAAAATAATTTTTGGAAAAAAAACTTTTGCACTCTCCAAAAAAAAAAGGCTGTGGGGCTGATGGTTTTTTAAATGAAATGATCAAAAATTCGGGCCCAAAAAATTCAAATTGGCTTTACTAAAAACTCTTAACATTATCCTAACTGAAGGATTTTCCCCGTTTTTGGAAAACCAAAAAGATAGATACCCCAAATTATAAAAAATGGAGCCCAAATTTTGGACCCAAAAATTACAGAGGAATTTGCTTTAAAATGCAATTGGGGGAAAAATTCTCTGCAGTATCATAAACAGCAGATTTAAATCTTTTCCTGGATGAACACAACGCCCTAAGCGAACCCAAAGATTGGATTTTTTTTTTTTTATTGAACAAAGGGCCCAAACAAAAATTTAAAACCCCCTCCCCCACACTCAAAAATGACAAAAAAAAGTAAAAAAAAAAAAAAGGCAAAACTACAGGGGGTTTTTTTTGATTTTCAGAAAAAAAATTGATTAAAAAATTTGGAAAAACGGAATTGTTTTTTTAAAAATGGCCCCCCCCAAAAACAGGACCTTTCCCGGGGCCGTGGGTGAAACGGGGCTGCCCAAAAAGCCCCAACAATTTAACATTTTACTTTAATAAATTTGGAAAAACCCATTAAAAAAAATGGGGAAAGCACCTGGTCTAAACCCTACACAAACTGAAATCAATTTGTCTGTTTTGTACGCAGATGAACCTGGTGCACGTTCTCCCACAAGGAGGGGGTACGGGCAGCATCTGGGATCATCTCCCACAGATTCGTCGACCGGGGCCCGGGCCCTTTAAATCAAAAAAAAATCCTGAAATAATGATTTTCCCAAAAAAAAGGTCGGAAACGGGATGACAAATATAAATTATTTTTTGGGCACAGTTCTATTAAAACCCCAACCCAAAAAAATTACACCTATCTAGGACTAAATACAGCAAAAAAGGGTAGTTTCACATGGCTGTGAAGGCTGAGGGGACAAAAAAAAGGGCAAAAAGGGAGCATTCTACGCCTTTTTAAAAGGAAATATTAAAATCAAAAATTCCAATTAGAATCGGGCCCCTCAAAATTTTCCAACAGTTAAAAACCCAAATTTGCTCTAAAAGGGGCCGCGAAGTAGGGGGGTCCGTCTCAAAAATAAATTTTCCCAAAAGGGGAAAAAAATTTCCAATCTAAATACTATGCAGATTTTTTGAAAAAGATTTGATTGCAAGGGGCAAAGAAAAAACTCCAAAAAAAACGAGTAGACCCAAAAAAATTTGGGAAAATTTACCCCCTCCTTATTCGAATAAAAAAAAGAGCCATAAAATTGTAAAAACCATCAAAAAACCCAAGTGCCCCCAAAACTTTCCACCCCACAGCAATAGTTAAAAGAGTTTTGAAACAAAAAGGAGTCCCTCCCCAGCTGGTTCTGGGGGCCCATTTCCCAAACCCCAAAAACCAAAAACCCTCATGGGAAGGCCTCGGGGACAGCGTTTCCAGAAAATTTGGGCCCCAAACCCCAAAATTCTCAAAAACCCAAAAAGGGAAATAATTTTCCCTAGGGAAAAGACCCCACAAATTTTTTTTGAGAGGGTTTTCAAATTTACTTTTCCCCAAATTTTATTGTTATTCTCATTAAATTTTTGGTTGTGGGTGGGTAATGGTAATCCCTTTCCATTTACAAATATTTTTATGATGGGGGGCCCACCATTTTTTATATGTAAAATTTGGACAATGTGAGTAATTTAATTTTGCCATACAAAAAAGGGTCTATTAAATTTGAATTGGGGAGAGGGAGAGAGAGAGGGGGAGAGATGGGGGAAGAAAAGAGAAAACGGAGAGAGAGAGACAAGGAAAGAGAAAACCCAGAAAGAAAAAAGCAAAAGAAAAAAGAGAGGGAAAAAGAGAAGAGGAAGGGAGAGGGGGGAGGGAGGGAGGGGGAGGGGGGGGGGAGGGGGAAAAAAAGAGAGAGAGAGAAAGAAAAAGAGGGGGGGAAAAAGGGAAAGGGAGGGGAAGTTTTAATTTACGGGTTTAATTTTTTTGGGTTATTTCACTTTTTGTTTATTATTATTTCATTTGCTTTGGGCCCCAAAATGTTAACCTACGTTTCCCCCCGATCCCAATTTAAAACCCCTTAAAGGAAAAAATTTTAAAAATTGAAATTGAAAGAAAAAGAAAGAGAGCGAAAAGGGGTGGGGGAGGAGGGGGGTGGGGGGGGGGGTGGAAGGGAAGGGGTGAGGGGGAAAGGGGAGGGTAAAAGGAAGGGGGGGTGGGGGAAAAAGGTGAGGAGGGGGGGGTGGGGGGAAAGGGGGGTAAAAGGTGGAGGGGGGAAAAGGGGGAGGGAGAGGAAAAGGGGTGAGGAGGGGCCCGGGAGTAGGAAAGGAGGTTAGGAGGGGAAGGGGGGGAGGAGGAGGAAGGGGGGGGGTTGGGGGAGGGGGGAAAAGGGGTAAAGGAAAAGGGAGGAGGGTGAGGGGGGGCAAAAAAAAAAGGAAAAAAAAAAGGGGGGTAGAGGGGGGGGGAAAAAAGGGAAGGGGGGGAAAGGAAGGGGTGGGGGAAAGGGGGAAAGGAGGGGGGGTGGGGAAAGGGGGAAGGGGAGGGGGGAGGAGGGTTGGGGGGGGAGTGAGGGAGGGGGGGGGTTTGGGGGGAGGGGGGGTTTTTGAAGGAAAGGGGGGGGTGAGGAGGGGGAAGGGGGTGAAAAAGGGGTGAGGGGGAAGGGGAGGGGGTGGAGAAAGGGGAGGAGGTGGGGGGGTGGGGGGGTGAGGAGGGGGGGAGGAGGGGGGGTGAGGAGGGGGTGGGAGGGGGGGGAGGAGGGGGGGTAGGAGGGGTGAGGAGGGGTGAGGGGGGTAGGGGGGTTGAGGGGGGGCCCGGGGGGGTGGGGGGGGGGAAACTTTGGGTTACACGGACTTTTTCCCCGGCCCACGTCGGGACTCCGGGCTTTTCCCGAGGACGTTTCTCCCCTCCAAAACCCCGACACCCCACGCACACAGCAAAAGCCACCCCCCAAAACACACACACACGCACAAAAACACACAGCCCACGTTTCGAATAAAAGCCAGGGGGGGTTTGGTGCTCGGGAAAAAAGGGGTTGACAGGGGAAAAGAAATTTGGGAAGGTTGAACCCCAGGCGGGTTTTGTGGGGGGCACGGAAAGTTGCAGGGGGTTGGTTTTTGAGGGCACAAGGGGGGGGGGGCCCAAAGCCAAAGAGGGGTTGCATTTAGCCCCAAGGGGAAAGGGTTTCAAGTCCCGGGGATTAGGACCTGAAACCGGGGGGTTTAGGAAAAGGGGTTCTTTACTCTACGGATTATAGAGCTTTGGAAACCTCCCGGAGCGAGTCACTGTTTGGGTTTTTTTTTGCCAAACACCGGGAAATTTTTGTCAACCGTTGATAAAAAGGAGGTTTTTTTTAAAGGAAAAAGCGGGCAGCCCTTCCCCGGGAGGAAAAAAAGAGCTCTGTCTTGTCGGGGTTTTAAAGTTGAGGGGTGGTGGGAACCCGAATCCAAGTGAGATATCTGCCAGGCCCCCGCAGAAAATTCGTTGTCCCCACCGGGGGTTTTGCAAAAAGCGGGGAAACAAAAAAAAAAAAGGGGGGAATTTTGTCTGGGCCTCCAACAAAAACGATAAGAAAAACCATGTGATGATATGAGGGAAAACCCCCGAGGGACTTGGTGATTAGATAGATCGGGAAAGAGGGCCTAAAACGGGCCCCGGGGGAAGAAAAAACCAGAAAGTGGGGGGTACGTGGGAAAGACAAAAACCCTTTCCAAGCCCGGTGGGAGGGGCCCCCCCCTTGGAGGTAGGATGCAATCCAAGAGCTTTGCGGGGGCCTGGGGACCCCCACCCCGGGCGGGGGGGAAAAGGGGGGAAATCTGAGGGTTCAGGTTTTCAAAGGCAGCGGGATAGATCTGGAGGATGAGAACAAAAGGAGGAGAGTTAGCTTTGGCAAGAGCGGAGACCCCTCCGTGACACAGAAAAAAGGGGGAAAAATTTTCTGGGTTTGAGTAAACCCAGTCTTGAACCCCGACTGGTTGGGCCCAAAAGATAATTTGAGAAAAAGGGGGAAAGGAGGGGTTGGTCAGGGGAAAAGGCACGTAAAGGGTTTTTTGGGAAAAAAAAAAGGGGAACAGAAGGGACGCGGGGGTCTGTAGTTTTTTAAACCGTCAGATGGTCGATTTTTGTTCTTGGGAGGGGAGCAAAACTCTCCCTTTTTTGAAGTCAGGGGGACATGCCCGGGTGGTCGGGGGTTTGATTTGATGGGGAAGTGGGGAAAATGGGAGAAAGGGAATTTTTCTCCAGGGTGGTCGGGAGAAGGGAAGGGGTGATGGGGTCAAGCGGGCGGGTTTGTGGGTGGCCAGCCCCCTCCCCTAGTAAAAGGAAATGTAAATGGGGATAGAAAAAGGGGGAAGGAAAAAGGGGGGTCAAGGCGAAAAGGGAGGGGTTATTTAAATTGTGTGAGGGGGGACCAGGGGAAACTCAATAGGCTGGTTAATGAGAAAACTTTTTTTAAAAAGGGGTTTAACAAAGTCTCCGCAGAGGGGGAAAGGGAAGGGGAAAGGGGAAAGGGGGTTTGGACGTTTAAAAGGGGGAAAGGAAAAAGGGTGGAAAAGATTTTTCCTGGGTTAAAAGCAGAAGCTTAAAAATTTAGTGTGATAGAAAAAACAAGGGGCCTTTTAAAGGGCGGGGGTTTCCAGAGGAAGTTAAGGTAAGAGGGGAAGTGGAAGGTGTCGGGAAAAAAAATTTTTTCCCCCCGTTAATCAATGCCCCCCCGCCTGGTCGGGTAAGCTCGAAAAAGAGTCACTCAGCCAAGGGGGGGGGAGGGGGGGAAAGGGGAAGGGGGAAGAGGGGCCAAAAAAAATTTGGGCCCCCGGGGAAAAGGGGACGGCCATTTGGGGGGGAAAAAAGGGGAAAAAAGGAAAAAAAAATGGGGGGAGGGGAAAAAAAAGGGTCAAAAGGGAAAAAAATTAAAAAAGGAAAGGGAGGGGTTTAACAAATGGGGGGGGGGGGGGGGGGGCCCCAAACAAAAAAAAACCAAAAAAAAGGAAAAGGGGAGGGATAAAAAAAGGTGGTTAATAAAGGAAAAGAGAAAAACCAACAGAGATGCTATTGTCCACAGGGAAAAGCCTGACAAAAACATGGGAAAAGGCTGTGCCCAAAAATCCCTCTCTGTCTCTATAAAAATCCTAAATCTCTATCTTTCTTTTCTTTTTTTCTTCCTCTTTGAATTCTTCTCTCTTTCTTCTTCCTCTATCTTTCTCCTATCAATGCCCCGGGTCCCTCTCTCTCTCTTATCACCCCTTTCTCCCTCTTCTTCTTTTCCTCGAAATTTCCGCTCCGGGCCCCTCTCTCTCTCCCCCAACTCTCCCCCCTGGCCCCTCCTGCCCAAAGGCCCCTCCTTCTCTCTCCCCCTCTCTCTCTCTCCTGTACTCCTGCTACGGGTCCCTCTCTCTCTCTCCTCGTACTCCTGCTACGGGTCCCTCTCTCTCTCTCCCTCCTCGTACTCCTGCTACGGGTCCCTCTCTCTCTCCCCCCTCTCTCCCTCCTCGTCCTCCTGCTCCAGGGCCCTCTGCAGTTTCTGTCACATCTTATCTGTCACCTCAGACGTGATGTCACAACAGGGACAACACGACCTCACAAGGCCTCCAGCACCAGAGACAGCATGTGTACTCTACTGTACTCTACTGTACTCTGCTGTACTCTACTCTGTAGTACTCTGCTGTACTCTGCTGTACTCTACTCTGTTGTACTCTGCTGTACTCTACTCTACTGTACTCTGCTGTACTCTACTCTGTAGTACTCTGCTGTACTCTGCTGTACTCTACTCTGTTGTACTCTGCTGTACTCTACTCTACTGTACTCTACTGTACTCTACTCTGTAGTACTCTGCTGTACTCTGCTGTACTGTACTCTGCTGTACTCTGCTGTACTCTACTCTGTAGTACTCTGCTGTACTCTGCTGTACTCTACTCTGTAGTACTCTGCTGTACTCTGCTGTACTCTACTCTGTTGTTCTCTGCTGTACTCTACTCTACTGTACTCTACTGTACTCTACTCTGTAGTACTCTGCTGTACTCTGCTGTACTGTACTCTGCTGTACTCTGCTGTACTCTACTCTGTAGTACTCTACTCTGCTGTACTCTACTGTACTCTGCTGTACTCTACTCTGCTGTACTCTACTGTACTCTGCTGTACTCTACTCTGTAGTACTCTGCTGTACTCTACTCTGTAGTACTCTGCTGTACTCTACTCTGTAGTACTCTGCTGTACTCTACTCTGTAGTACTCTGCTGTACTCTGCTGTATTCTACTCTGTAGTACTCTGCTGTACTATGCTGTACTCTGCTGTACTCTACTCTGTAGTACTCTGCTGTACTCTACTCTGTAGTACTCTGCTGTACTCTACTCTGTAGTACTCTGCTGTACTCTACTCTGTAGTACTCTGCTGTACTATGCTGTACTCTACTCTGTAGTACTCTGCTGTACTCTGCTGTACTCTACTCTGTAGTACTCTGCTGTACTATGCTGTACTCTGCTGTACTCTACTCTGTAGTACTCTGCTGTACTATGCTGTACTCTGCTGTACTGTACTCTGTAGTACTCTGCTGTACTATGCTATACTGTGGAACAGAGGATTTGAGCACAGTAGAGCAACACTTCTTAATCCTAAAGGGCAAATAGACTCTCACCACTCTACAGTGGCTTGTGAAAGTATTCATCCCCCTTGGCATTTTTCCTATTTTGTTGCCTTACAACCTGGAATTAAAATGGATTTTTTGGGGGTTTGTATCATTTGATTTACACAACATGCCTACCACTTTGAAGATGCAAAATGTTTTTTGGGCGTGAAACAAACAAGAAATAAGAAAAAAAAATAGAAAACTTGAGCATGCATAACTATTCACCCCCCCCAAAGTCAATACTTTGTAGAGCCACCTTTTGCAGCAATTACAGCTGCAAGTCTCTTGGGGTATGTCTCTATAAGCTTGGCACATCTAGCCACTGGGATTTTTGCCCATTCTTCAAGGCAGAACTGCTCCAGCTCCTTCAAGTTGGATGGGTTTCGCTGGTGTACAGCAATCTTTAAGTCATACCACAGATTCTCAATTGGATTGAGGTCTGGGCTTTGACTAGGCCATTCCAAGACATTTAAATGTTTCCCCTTAAACCACTTGAGTGTTGCTTTAGCAGTATGCTTAGGGTCATTGTCATGTTGGAAGGTGAACCTCCGTCCCAGTCTCAAATCTCTGGAAGACTGAAACAGGTTTCCCTCAAGAATTTCCCTGTATTTAGCGCCATCCATCATTCCTTCAATTCTGACCAGTTTCCCAGTCCCTGCCGATGAAAAACATGCCCCCAGCATGGTGGTGGCAGCATCATGGTGTTCTCGGGGTGAAGAGAAGTTTTGGGTTTGAACCAGACATTCGGTTTTCCTTGATGGCCAAAAAGCTCAATTTTAGTCTCATCTGACCAGAGTACCTTCTTCCATATGTTTGGGGAGTCTCCCACATGGCTTTTGGCGAACATCAAATGTGTTTGCTTATTTTTGTCTTTAAGCAATGGCTTTTTTCTGCCCACTCTTCCGTAAAGCCCAGCTCTGTGGAGTGTACGGCTTAAAGTGGTCCTATGGACAGATACTCCAATCTCCGCTGTGGAGCTTTGTAGCTCCTTCAGGGTTATCTTTGGTCTCTTTGTTGCCTCTCTGATTAATGCCCTCCTTGCCTGGTCTGTGAGTTTTGGTGGGCGGCCCTCTCTTGGCAGGTTTGTTGTGCTGCCATATTCTTTCCATTTTTTTATAATAGATTTAAATGGTGCTCCGTGGGATGTTCAAAGTTTCGGATATTTTTTTATAACCCAACCCTGATCTGTACTTCTCCACAACTTTGTCCCTGACCTGTTTGGAGAGCTCCTTGGTCTTCATGGTGCCACTTGCTTGGTGGTGTTGCAGACTTTCACAACAGGTGTATATATACTGAGATCATGTGACACTTAGATTGCACACAGGTGGACTTTATTTAACTAATTATGTGACTTCTGAAGGTAATTGGTTGCACCAGATCGTATTTAGGGGCTTCATAGCAAAGGGGGTGAATACATATGCACTCACCACTTTTCCGTTATTTATTTTATATAATTTTTTGAAACAAGTTATTTTTTTCATTTCACTTTTCATTTCACTAAATAATTAAAACCCACTGTTTTGCAAAGAAGGTCTACAGTAGCCTCAACAGCACTCTGTAGGGTAGCACCATGGTGTGGCCGGAGGACAGCTAGCTTCCATTCTCCTCTTGGTATATTGACTTCAATACAAAACCTAGGAGGCTCATGGTTCTCACCCCCTTCCATAGACTTACACAGTAATTATGACAACTTCCGGAGGACGTCCTCCAACCTATCAGAGCTCTTGCAGCATGAACTGACATGTTGTCCACCCAAAACAAAGGATGAATCTAGTACTGAAACAATAAGATACAGCTAGCTAGCACTGCAGTGCATAACATGTGGTGAGTAGTTGACTCAAAGAGAGAGAAAGACAATAGTTGAACAGTTTTCACCAAATTAATTTGAGAGATTGTCTTTTTTTTCAGTTTCACTTACTTAGCTAGCAAATGCAGCTAGCTAGTTTAGCCTACTGAAACACCTTGCTCAAACAGAGGTTTGTTAGCTAGCTGGCTATGACTATCCAACACAACACTGGAACTCTTCCAAGCCGAGTTAAGCTTTTGGTTTAATTTATTTGTTGTTTACTGACTGTACACTGTAACGTTACTGCATGATTGTAGCGGGTTTACTAACGCGGTAGTTGAATTAGCTATGTTGACTATGACGTTACTTTAACTAATATGGGGACAACGATGTAGGCTGTGTGTAGCGGTTATGACATGGTTTGGCTTGGAAAGGTTTTTTCGCCTGGTCACATACAGCTGATGTGTTGTGCATTGAAGTCCACAAGCGAAGGGAAAAGGTGAGAGGAGGAGAGTGCATAGATGCGAGAAGGAATACAACGTGGCTGCTATGAAAGTTAACTGTGTTTACTCGTGATCAGGGGTGTATTCATTCCACTGATTCTGTTGAAAAACGTTTCTTAAACAGAAGCAAACGAAACGGGGAGAAAAATACCTGAATTTGTCTAATAGAAACTCTCGTTTGCAACTGTTGGACTAATGATTACACCCTAGATAAGCTAGATGCAGGCAAGAGTGTGCCAGGCGGTATTGAATGTCACTGTCTGTCACCTCAAATTTGTCTCTCGACCTGTGTGCACTACGTTGTGAACTGTCATTCATATGCTAGGTTGTAGCAACCTCATGATGGGTATAGGGAAAATGTGAGTTTCATGTAGTAGCCTAAACCTATCGCTGTTACATTGAACTGGGTGAATGGAATACGAATGAGAGTCATCCAATATGATGTAATAGAAATAAGGCCGTGCTCATGAAAAATAAAAATCTTCCTCCCTCATCTTAAACTGCACCGAACGCCCCTGCTGTCATCATAGATAGACTCTCACCTAGGAGAACAGTACTACATTGGACACATAATGAACTCCTTCTATCAGCCGTCTGTTGAACTAGTAGCTCCTCCACTACTAAGTCAACATGGAGCTCTGTCTCTACTCTAGAAGGGTATGTGTGTGTCTGTGTATGTGTGTGTGTGTGTCTGTGTGTGTGTACACACATACACATACACACACACACAGAGACTGAGGGGGAGAGATAGGGGGATGGTGGAGGAGACTGAGGGGGAGGAGATAGGGGGATGGTGGCGAGACGAGGGGGGGAGAGAGATAGGGGGATGGTGGAGAGGACTTGAGGGGGAGGGAGAGTAGGGGGAGGTGGAGAGAACTGAGGGGGGAGGGATTAGGGGGAAGGTGGGAGGACTTGGGTGAGGAGGACTGATGGGGGACGGGAGAGACTGAGGCGGGAGGACTGGGAGAGAATGAGGGGGGATAGGGGGAGGTGGAGAGGACTGGGGGGAGGGAGATCTACGGGGTAGGGTATAGTGGAGAGACTGAGGGGGGAGGAGTAGATAGGGGGAGTGGGAGAGGACTGAGGGGGGGGAGAGAGCTAGGGGGAGGTGGAGAGACTGAGGGGGGAGAGGAGAAGAGTATAGGGGTAGGTTGGAGAGGGACTGATGGGGGGAGAGGATAGGGGGAGGTGGAGAGGCCTGAGGGAGGAGGAGATAGGGGGATGGGGAGGACTGAGGGGGGGAGGGGGGAGAGGGGGAGGTGGAGAGACTGAGGGAGGAGAGATAGGGGGAGGTGGAGAGAATGAGGGGGAGATAGGGGGAGGTGGAGAGAGAGGGGGGAGATAGGGGGAGGTGGAGAGACTGAGGGGGAGGAGATAGGGCGGGAGAGATAGGGGGAGGTGGAGAGACTGAGGGGGAGAGATAGGGGGGGGGGGGGGAGAGACTGAGGGGGAGAGATAGGGGGGGAGGTGGAGGAGACTGAGGGGGAGAGAATAGGGGGAGGTGGAGAGAATGAGGGGGGAGAGAGATGGGGGAAGGTAGGAGAGGGAGAGGGGGAGAGATAGGGGGAGGTGGAGAGTGACTGGGGGGGAGAGAGATAGGGGGAGGTGGAGAGACTGAGGGGGGGAGAGATAGGGGGAGTGGAGAGACTGAGGGGGAGAGAGTAGGGGGAGGTGGAGAGACTGAGGGGGGAGGAGATAGGGGGAGGTGGAGAGACTGAGGGGGAGAGATAGGGTTAGGGGGAGGTGGAGATGGACGGAGGGGGGAGGGAGATAGGGGGGAGGTGGGAAGAGACTTGAGGGGGAGGAGAGCCTAGGGGGGGTG
>LR778275.1:50015061-50035061 GCA_902810595.1 Coregonus sp. 'balchen' | reverse complement strand
TTTTCCCTTTGTGTTTGTGGGTTTTTGTTCCGTGTTCGGTCATTGATACCGTTGGACGTCACGAGTCGTTTCTTGTTTTGTATTGTGTTTAAACTTTAACTAATTAAAGTATGTTTGTTCATCACGCTGCGCCTTGGTCTGTTCCATATGACGATCGTGACATTAACAAAGGCATCCCTCTTAAGTCTGTAACGCATATCCACCTCATCTGCTCATTAAAACGTATCCCTCCTCTGGCCCATTAAACTCAACTCCACGATACGATGGAGTTGAGTGGCGACGTCAGAAGGAGTTGAGATGGAGAGTCGCCTTGTTAACGCAGAGAGGAAGAGAGCGAAACGACAGGATTCACTCTCACCAAAATCTGTCCAAAATACGCCCAATGCGTTTCTATGGGCTTATTTTGGACCTAAACTTGACGCCTGCCTTCCCGTCTTTGGGACAACGGCTCCCATTGTTAGGGCGGGGACATGACCATCTGGTCATTACAGATCTCTGGGTAACGTCCAAAAGGCATGACCATCTGGTCATTACAGATCTCTGGTTAACGTCCAAAAGACATGACCATCTGGTCATTACAGATCTCTGGTTAATGTCCAAAAGGCATGACCATCTGGTCATTACAGATCTCTGGTTAACGTCCAAAAGACATGACCATCTGGTCATTACAGATCTCTGGTTAACATCCAAAATACATTACCATCTGGTCATTACAGATCTCTGGTTAACGTCCAAAAGACATGACCATCTGGTCATTACAGATCTCTGGTTAACGTCCAAAAGACATTACCATCTGGTCATTACAGATTTCTGGTTAATGTCCAAAAGACATGACCATCTGGTCATTACAGATCTCTGGTTAACGTCCAAAAGACATGACCATCTGGTCATTACAGATCTCTGGTTAACGTCCAAAAGACATGACAATCTGGTCAATACAGATCTCTGGTTAACGTCCAAAAGACATGACCATCTGGTCATTACAGATCTCTGGTTAACGTCCAAAAGACATGACCATCTGGTCATTACAGATATCTGGTTAACGTCCAAAAGACATTACCATCTGGTCATTACAGATCTCTGGTTAACGTCCAAAAGACATGACCATCTGGTCATTACAGATCTCTGGTTAACGTCCAAAAGACATGACAATCTGGTCATTACAGATCTCTGGTTAACATCCAAAAGACATGACCATCTGGTCATTACAGATCTCTGGTTAACGTCCAAAAGACATGACCATCTGGTCATTACAGATCTCTGGTTAACGTCCAAAAGACATGACCATCTGGTCATTACAGATCTCTGGTTAACGTCCAAAAGACATGACCATCTGGTCATTACAGATCTCTGGTTATCGTCCAAAAGACATGACCATCTGGTCATTACAGATCTCTGGTTAACGTCCAAAAGACATGACCATCTGGTCATTACAGATCTCTGGTTAAGTCCAAAAGACATGACCATTGGTCATTACAGATCTCTGGTAACTCCAAAAGACAGACCAATGGCATGACAGATCACAGGCTGGTCATTACAGATTCTGGTGAAGTCAAAAGACATGACAACATCTGGTATTACAGACTCTGGTACGTCCAAAAGACAGACCATTGGTCATTAGCAAGATTCTGTTTGTCCAAAAGACATGACCATAGTGGTCATTATTACAGATCTATGGTTATAGTCAAACATGACATGGTACCATTGGTCATTAAGATTGACTGGTTAACACTCTTAAGAAGACATGACCATCTGGTTCGTAGGACTGGTCATTCCTAGCGAGAAGTCTCCTCTGTATGACAGCTGTTTAGCTAGAAGTACCGGAAAAGGAAAAGGGTTCACTCTAGTTGGAAAGTGCTGTATTACAGATTCAGTGGTTGAATAGTAGAAGGGAATGAGCTATCTGTTCATTACTAGATGGAAAGAGAGGAAGGTCTCCCTTGCTTGAGCAGTCTGTTTAGACCTCAGGAGGAAGAGGGAGGAGGTCTCCCTCTGCTATGGAAGCAGTCTGTTTCAGACCTCAGGAGGAAGAGGGAGGAAGGTCTCCTCTGCTATGGAAGCAGTCTGTTTCAGCCCTCAGGAGGAAGAGGGAAGGGAAGGTCTCCCTCTGCTATTGGAAGCGTCTGTTTAGACCCAGGAGAAAGGAAAGGGGAGGGAAGGTCCCTCTGCATGGAAGCAGTCTGTTTCAGACCTCAGGAGGAAGAGGGGAGGGAAGGTCTCCCTCTGACTATGGAAGCAGTCTGTTTCAGACCTCAGGAGGAAGGAGGGGAGGGAAGGTCTCCTTGCTATGGAAGCAGTCTGTTTCAGACCTCAGGAG
This sequence comes from Coregonus sp. 'balchen', assembly GCA_902810595.1. Lineage (NCBI taxonomy): Eukaryota > Metazoa > Chordata > Actinopteri > Salmoniformes > Salmonidae > Coregonus > Coregonus sp. 'balchen'. The sequence continues at coordinate 50,032,744 of LR778275.1, read as the reverse complement.
GAAAGAGGGGAGGGAAGGTCTCCCTCGCTAGGAAGCAGTCTGTTAGACACTCAGGAGGAAGAGGGGATGGAAGGTCTCCCATGCTATGGAAGCAGTCTGTTTCAGACCTCAGGAGGAAGGAGGGAAGGGAGGTCTCCCTCTGCTTGGAAGCAGATCTGTTTCAGACCTCAGGAGGAAGAGGGAAGGGAAGGTCTCCTTGCTATGGAAGCAGTCTGTTTCAGACCTTCAGGAGGAAAGGGGAGAAGGTCTCCATCTGCTAGGAAGCAGTCGTTTGACTAGGAGAGAGGGAGGAGGTCTCCCTCTGCTATGGAAGCAGTCTGTTTCAGACCTCAGGAGGAAGGAGGGGGAGGAAGGTCTCCCTCTGCTATGGAAGCAGTTGTTTCAGACCCTCAGGAGGAAAGAGGGGAAGGGAAGGTCTCCCTCTGCTATGGAAGCAGTCTGTTCAAGACCTCAGGAGGAAAGAGGGGAGGGAAGGTCTCCCTCTGCTATGGAAGCAGTCTGTTTCAGACCTTCAGGAGGAAGGAGGGAAGGTCTCCCTCTGCTATGGAAGCAGTCTGTTTCAGACCTCAGGAGGAAAGAGGGGAGGGAGGTCTCCCTCTGCTATGGAAGCATTTGGGTTCAGACCTCAGGAGGAAAGAGGGGAGGGAAGGTCTCCCTCTGCTATGGAAAGCGTCTGTTCAGCACTAGGAAGGAAGAAGGGGAGGGAAGGTCTCCTTGCTATGGAAGAGTCTGTTCAGACCTCAGGAGGAAAAGAGGGGGGGGGGAAGGTCTCCCTCCTGTTTGGAAGCAGTCTGTTTCAGACCTCAGGAGGAAAGAGGGGAGGGAAGGTCTCCCTCTGCTATGGAAGCAGTCTGTTTCAGACCTCAGGAGGAAAGAGGGGAGGGAAGGTCTCCCTCTGCTATGGAAGCAGTCTGTTTCAGACCCTTCAGGAGGAAGGAGGGAAGGGAAGGTCCCTCTGCTATGGAAGCAGTCTGTTTCAGACCTCAGGAGGAAAGAGGGGAGGGAAGGTCTCCCTCTGCTATGGAAGCAGTCTGTTTCAGACCTCAGGAGGAAGGAGGGAAGGGAAGGTCTCCCTCTGCTATGGAAGCAGTCTGTTTCAGACCTCAGGAGGAAAGAGGGGAGGGAAGGTCTCCCTCTGCTATGGAAGCAGTCTGTTTCAGACCTCAGGAGGAAAGAAGGGAGGGAAGGTCTCCCTCTGCTATGGAAGCAGTCTGTTTCAGACCTCAGGAGGAAGGAGGGAAGGTCTCCCTCTGCTATGGAAGCAGTCTGTTTCAGACCTCAGGAGGAAAGGAAGGGAGGAAGGTCTCCCTCTGCTATGGAAGCAGTCTGTTTCAGACCTCAGGAGGAAGGAGGGAAGGTCTCCCTCTGCTATGGAAGCAGTCTGTTTCAGACCCTTCAGGAGGAAGGAGGGGAGGGAAGGTCTCCCTCTGCTATGGAAGCAGTCTGTTTCAGACCTCAGGAGGAAAGAGGGGAGGGAAGGTCTCCCTCTGCTATGGAAGCAGTCTGTTTCAGACCTCAGGAGGAAAGAGGGGCACAATGCTGTTGAAGCTCTGTCCCAACTCAAAGCTGTTATGAGCTAGATTTCTACATGCTGGGTGAAGTATGAATGTTTTCATTCTGACTGGGTAATGTATGAATGTTTTCATTCTGACTGGGTAATGTATGAATGTTTTCATTCTGACTGGGTAAAGTATGAATGTTTTCATTCTGACTGGGTAAAGTATGAATGTTTTCATTCTGACTGGGTAAAGTATGAATGTTTTCATTCTGACTGGGTAAAGTATGAATGTTTTCATTCTGACTGGGTAAAGTATGAATGTTTTCATTCTGACTGGGTAAAGTATGAATGTTTTCATTCTGACTGGGTAAAGTATGAATGTTTTCATTCTGACTGGGTAAAGTATGTCTTTATTTTTTTTCTCCAATGCCTAATCAGTGTGTCTTGTTTTCAACGAAACTGTCCCTGTTTGCAAATAATTAAATCAGAGACGTCCCTAGGAATCTGAGCATGGTACTTTATAAAGTTAGGCCTACCTTTCCACCCCAGACAGCGTAGGCCTACCGACGCAGACAAAATGTAAGCTTTAACTGCTGACTACTCTTCTTCCGTGGCTTAACCCAACGAGAAAAGGTTACAAGTGTTTTGCTAAAAGCTGTCTCAGTTTAGGAGTTAGTCTTGGTTTGAACTTAACAGTCCTTCACTGACACAGAGGTAGGCTATTTAAAGAGTGCTTGGTGGGTGGAGGAATTGACCGACAAATCTATGGATATAGGAGCCTATAGCCTCATTTCATCTGTCAAACAGGAAGGCCTACAGTGAGGGAAAAAAGTATTTGATCCCCTGCTGATTTTGTACGTTTGCCCACTGACAAAGACATCATCAGTCTATAATTTTAATGGTAGTTTATTTGAACAGTGAGAGACAGAATAACAACAAAAAAATCCAAAGAAACGCATGTCAAAAATGTTATAAATTGATTTGCATTTTAATGAGGGAAATAAGTATTTGACCCCTCTGCAAAACATAACTTAGTACTTGGTGGCAAAACCCTTGTTGGCAATCACAGAGGTCAGACGTTTCTTGTAGTTGGCCACCAGGTTTGCACACATCTCAGGAGGGATTTTGTCCCACTCCTCTTTGCAGATCTTCTCCAAGTCATTAAGGTTTCGAGGCTGACGTTTGGCAACTCGAACCTTCAGCTCCCTCCACAGATTTTCTATGGGATTAAGGTCTGGAGACTGGCTAGGCCACTCCAGGACCTTAATGTGCTTCTTCTTGAGCCACTCTTTTGTTGCCTTGGCCATGTATTTTGGGTCATTGTCATGCTGGAATATCCATCCACGACCCATTTTCAATGCCCTGGCTGAGGGAAGGAGGTTCTCACCCAAGATTTGACGGTACATGGCCCCGTCCATCGTCCCTTTGATGCGGTGAAGTTGTCCTGTCCCCTTAGCAGAAAAAACACCCCCAAAGCATAATGTTTCCACCTCCATGTTTGACGGTGGGGATGGTGTTCTTGGGGTCATAGGCAGCATTCCTCCTCCTCCAAACACGGCGAGTTGAGTTGATGCAAAAGAGCTCGATTTTGGTCTCATCTGACCACAACACTTTCACCCAGTTCTCCTCTGAATCATTCAGATGTTCATTGGCAAACTTCAGACGGACCTGTATATGTGCTTTCTTGAGCAGGGGGACCTTGCGGGCGCTGCAGGATTTCAGTCCTTCACGGCGTAGTGTGTTACCAATTGTTTTCTTAGTGACTATGGTCCCAGCTGCCTTGAGATCATTGACAAGATCCTCCCGTGTAGTTATGGGCTGATTCCTCACCGTTCTCATGATCATTGTAACTCCACGAGGTGAGATCTTGCATGGAGCCCCAGGCCGAGGGAGATTGACAGTTATTTTGTGTTTCTTCCATTTGCGAATAATCCCACCAACTGTTGTCACCTTCTCACCAAGCTGCTTGGCGATGGTCTTGTAGTCCATTCCAGCCTTGTGTAGGTCTACAATCTTGTCCCTGACATCCTTGGAGAGCTCTTTGGTCTTGGCCATGGTGGAGAGTTTGGAATCTGATTGATTGATTGCTTCTGTGGTCAGGTGTCTTTTATACAGGTAACAAACTGAGATTAGGAGCACTCCCTTTAAGAGTGTGCTCCTAATCTCAGCACGTTACCTGTATAAAAGACACCTGGGAGCCAGAAATCTTTCTGATTGAGAGGGGGTCAAATACTTATTTCCCTCATTAAAATGCAAATCAATTTATAAAATTTTTGACATGCGTTTTTCTGGATTTTTTTGTTGTTATTCTGTCTCTCACTGTTAAAATAAACCTACCATTAAAATTATAGACTGATCATGTCTTTGTCAGTGGGCAAACGTACAAAATCAGCAGGGGATCAAATACTTTTTTCCCCTCACTGTACATCTTATTTCTTAAACAGGAAGAAATAGACTCCAACACAAAGCCCTCTTGTTAGTAAAGTCTAATTAAAATGAAGATGGTTCAAATGAATTATGCTTAATCGAATTTTCCAACTTCCAGCACCATGTCCATTTCTGATTGATTGTGCCACGGCTGCTGCTTCAAGTTTCAGAACCACAATTTAAGTTACGAGAATCTGGCTTCTTTTGTGAGGTCAATAACTCTGATAAAAACACTATGGGCAAGAAACATATTGTTTTTATTCAAATCAATTGTAGTAGTATCAAACTATCAAAGTTGACCTCCAGTCCTCCTTCTCATCTTGGCGCGCTCCTTGTCAAACTGAACTGATCATAGGCTATAGGATAGACCGCGCGCAAGAGAGTACATTATTTGGACGAGGCCTAATCAAAAACTATTTTCGGAAGAAGCCTTTGACTCTCCTCCTGAACTGTCACCGTTGGCCTACACAGCACAGCCATTGGTCAAGCAGCACACAAAAACGTTTTTGATCAACAAGAGCAGAGCAGGCCGGGGCTCAGGGTGGGAATATCCACTGCAGTGTGTAATGCAGCCTAGTTTTACTTACACCATCCCAGCAGCTATCTTAGAAATATAACTTTGCTCTGTGCTTCTCCCAGCATGCACTTGGTAGCCTATAGCCTATTGGCTTTGGATCATTTGACTGAGACCACACTAAATAGCCTATAGGTGCACTTGATATTGCGCGCCCAGCGGAGAATCACAGATGAGGGGTGGCATCGGGCACACGCTGATCTATAGCCTGATAAGCAACTCATTCTAAAACATAGAGAGAAATATTGAAATTTCATCAATTACTAATTACATTACCTTCCCCTGGACTAAATTTTTTTTTTAAATACAAAACCCTCCCCTTGACTGAAATTGAAAACGCATGACCCTCCCCCATTTTCCTCCAGGTAACCATTCTGTACATTGCAATCCATCCCTAACATATTAATGTAGGGATATTGACTTGGTAACATATTGAATGTCCCTTAGGGAGATTTACTTGGTAACATACTGAACGTCCCTTAGGGAGATTTACTTGGTAACATACTGAATGTCCTCGAGGGAGATTTACTTGGTAACATACTGAATGTCCTCGAGGGAGATTTACTTGGTAACATACTGAATGTCCTCGAGGGAGATTTACTTGGTAACATACTGAATGTCCTCGAGGGAGATTTACTTGGTAACATACTGAATGTCCTCGAGGGAGATTTACTTGGTAACATACTGAATGTCCTCGAGGGAGATTTACTTGGTAACATACTGAACGTCCCTTAGGGAGATTTACTTGGTAACATACTGAATGTCCCTTAGGGAGATGTACTTGGTAACATTACTGAATGTCCCTTAGGGAGATTACTTGGTAACATACTGAATGTCCCTTAGGGAGATTTACTTGGTAACATACTGAACGTCCCTTAGGGAGATTTACTTGGTAACATACTGAATGTCCCTTAGGGAGATTTACTTGGTAACATACTGAATGTCCCTTAGGGAGATTTACTTGGTAACATACTGAACGTCCCTTAGGGAGATTTACTTGGTAACATACTGAATGTCCCTTAGGGAGATTTACTTGGTAACATACTGAATGTCCCTTAGGGAGATTTACTTGGTAACATACTGAATGTCCCTTAGGGAGATTTACTTGGTAACATACTGAACGTCCCTTAGGGAGATTTACTTGGTAACATACTGAATGTCCCTTAGGGAGATTTACTTGGTAACATACTGAATGTCCCTTAGGGAGATTTACTTGGTAACATACTGAACGTCCCTTAGGGAGATTTACTTGGTAACATACTGAATGTCCTCTAGGGAGATTTACTTGGTAACATACTGAATGTCCCTTAGGGAGATTTACTTGGTAACATACTGAACGTCCTCTAGGGAGATTTACTTGGTAACATACTGAACGTCCTCTAGGGAGATTTACTTGGTAACATACTGAACGTCCTCGAGGGAGATTTACTTGGTAACATACTGAATGTCCCTTAGGGAGATTTACTTGGTAACATACTGAACGTCCCTTAGGGAGATTTACTTGGTAACATACTGAATGTCCTCTAGGGAGATTTACTTGGTAACATACTGAACGTCCTCGAGGGAGATTTACTTGGTAACATACTGAACGTCCCTTAGGGAGATTTACTTGGTAACATACTGAATGTCCCTTAGGGAGATTTACTTGGTAACATACTGAATGTCCTCGAGGGAGATTTACTTGGTAACATACTGAATGTCCCTTAGGGAGATTTACTTGGTAACATACTGAATGTCCCTTAGGGAGATTTACTTGGTAACATACTGAATGTCCCTTAGGGAGATTTACTTGGTAACATACTGAATGTCCCTTAGGGAGATTTACTTGGTAACATACTGAACGTCCTCGAGGGAGATTTACTTGGTAACATACTGAACGTCCCTTAGGGAGATTTACTTGGTAACATACTGAACGTCCTCTAGGGAGATTTACTTGGTAACATACTGAACGTCCCCGAGGGAGGGAGACAGACAGACAGACAGAGAGAGAGACTGAAAGAGACAGAAAGCAAGAATGGAAAGAGAGATGGATGTGGGGTCTGAGTGGGGTGAGGGTTCTAGCTGGCAGTGATCAGCTAAGGACTTATGGCTGTAGTCACCTTTGACCCCTCAGCACCCTGCTGTACCCCTCAGCTAACAGCTCAATTTCAGACCAGTCAGTCCAGCCAACCCTGCCCCAGCCCCTACACCAGGGTGCATCCCAAATGGTTCCCTAGTCCCTATATATTACCTCAGGGCTCAGGTTAAAAGTAGTGTACTACATAACGCACATTGGCTCCTGCCCTGTCTCCTACAGATAGGGCCTCAATCAGGCCTGGAATAGCCGTCTTCCACAGGACCACACAGCACACTCAGATGTCATGACTACTAACTAACATGACATATGGCAACATCATTAAACTTAATACAGACAGAAATGAAGAATTGCAACACTTGAAGAGGTGTGAATGTACAACATGCCATGTTTTTATTTTGGGGTTTTCATATTTGTTGGTTTTCAAATTGAGAAACTCCTGACTCCTGTCCTGACTCCTAACTCCTAACTCCTGACTCCTGACTCCTGACTCCTAACTCCTGACTCCTGACTCCTAACTCCTGACTCCTGACTCCTGACTCCTAACTCCTGACTCCTAACTCCTGACTCCTGACTCCTGACTACTAACTCCTGACTCCTGACTCCTAACTCCTGACTCCTGACTCCTAACTCCTGACTCCTGACTACTAACTCCTGACTCCTAACTCCTAACTCCTGACTCCTGACTCCTGACTCCTAACTCCTGACTCCTAACTCCTAACTCCTGACTCCTGACTCCTGACTCCTGACTCCTGACTCCTGACTACTAACTCCTGACTCCTGACTCCTAACTCCTGACTCCTGACTCCTAACTCCTGACTCCTGACTACTAACTCCTGACTCCTGACTCCTAACTCCTGCCTCCTAACTCCTGACTCCTAACTCCTGACTCCTGACTCCTGACTCCTGACTCCTAACTCCTGACTCCTAACTCCTAACTCCTGACTCCTGACTCCTGACTCCTGACTCCTAACTCCTGACTCCTAACTCCTGACTCCTGACTCCTGACTACTAACTCCTGACTCCTGACTCCTAACTCCTGACTCCTGACTCCTAACTCCTGACTCCTGACTACTAACTCCTGACTCCTAACTCCTAACTCCTGACTCCTGACTCCTGACTCCTGACTCCTAACTCCTGACTCCTAACTCCTAACTCCTGACTCCTAACTCCTGACTCCTGACTCCTGACTACTAACTCCTGACTCCTGACTCCTAACTCCTGACTCCTGACTCCTGACTCCTGACTCCTGACTCCTAACTCCTGACTCCTGACTCCTGACTCCTGACTCCTGACTCCTGACTCCTAACTCCTGACTCCTGACTCCTAACTCCTGACTCCTGACTACTAACTCCTGACTCCTAACTCCTATCCTGACTCCTAACTCCTATCCTGACTCCTGACTCCTAACTCCTGACTCCTGACTCCTAACTCCTGACTCCTAACTCCTGACTCCTAACTCCTGACTCCTGACTCCTGACTCCTGACTCCTAACTCCTAACTCCTGACTCCTAACTCCTGACTCCTGACTCCTAACTCCTAACTCCTGACTCCTAACTCCTGACTCCTGACTCCTATCCTGACTCCTAACTCCTATCCTGACTCATAACTCCTGTCCTAACTCCTAACTCCTAACTCCTAACTCCTAACTCCTAACTCCTGACTCCTAACTCCTATCCTGACTTCCAACTCCTGACTCCTGACTCCTGATTCCTGATTCCAAACTCCTGACTCCTGATTCCTGATTCCAAACTCCTGACTCCTGATTCCTGATTCCTGATTCCAAACTCCTGACTCACTTGAGGCTGATAAAATAACCATTCCATTCTGTTCCAAAAAGCTCAACCTGCCCTTACAGCTTACAGTCATAACTACTAACTAACATTAAATATGGCAACATTGTTAATCAAAAACAGCCATAAGGAATGAAGGACAGTAACCCTTAATAGGTGTGAAATACAAGTATACATTATGGAATGTTGTTTTCGGTTTAATTTGATGTTTTTTAACTTGAGAATCCTGTCCTTACTCACTGGAGGCTGATAAAATCAACCATTCCATTTCAACACACATCCGTTCCAAAAAGCCCAACCTGCCCTTTCGGCGGGGTAAATAAATAAGACTGTACGTGTTTGGTACTTGTGATTTCTAATGGACCCACCAAACAGCTCTGTTCCTCCTGGGATGTTCAGCTTTAAAAGGATGGGTGATGTACTGAGATCAAGCAGTTGGCTCTAGCTCAACACACATTGTGTGTGTGTGTGTGTGTGTGTGTGTGTGTGTGTGTGTGTGTGTGTGTGTGTGCGTTGTTGGCTTGGTTTACTCCATGCATGAGATTGAGGTGAGTTGGGAAGAGAGAGAGAGAGGAGAGAGAGAGAGAGAGAAGAGGAGAGAGAGAGAGAGAGAGAGAGAGAGAGAGAGAGAGAGAGAGAGAGAGAGAGAGAGAGAGAGAGAGAGAGAGAGAGAGAGAGAGAGAGACCAGACAACAAAATGCAACATCTAGCCTTAATGCACAGCTGCCCCATTAGAGAGAGAGAGAGAGACAGAGAGACAGAGAGACAGAGAGACAGAGGGAGAGATGTAGAAAATCTTTATTTCATGCCTCTGATTCGGAAGCAGAGAAGCAGAGTGGTACAGTGCGCCTTTCAACAACAGCTGCTAAAAGATTCATGTTTCCGATTCCAACAAAAGTCTGTCAGGACGTATCCTGACCCATAAATCTCTCTTTAGAAACATATCCTTGTATTATTGATGGAGTTAAAATGTAAATAAATGGCAGGACAGTCCAAGGGCAACGTGGAGAGAGGCTGTGCGTTTCTGAATGCCAAATGGCACCCTATTCACTATATAGTTGTAGTTGTATGTGGTGAATAGGGCGCCATTTGGGATGCAACCACTGTCTGAATGCATGGCTAAGCTTTACTAGGGATGTCTTGTCTTCTCTCACTGGAGACCCATGTCTTCAGACCGTGTACATGTGATCGAGGAACCGACAGTGTTATGAACGCATAGGACAGCAGATATAAAAACAAAAAAAGTATGTTGCCTAATACCTGGTGTATATGGGGCTCGGTGCCCAGCGATACATTGCTATTCTATGTGAAGTATGGAGAGTTGGACATCGGTCAATCCCTTCCCAAAATAATGGACTGTCTGGAATCTGGCTGCACTTCTCTGATTTACCAATAGAGGGCAGAGCAACCAGAATTTACGTCAGGGCATATGGAATGAAATATTGATTACTCCCAACACTCCACTGATTTTGGAGGATTCTAGAATTCTGTGTAGGGTAGATGTTGTTGTTGTTGTTGTTGTTATTGTTGATGATGATATGGAATTTGATTATAGAGCGCTGGGGAATATGGTGTGGAAGATTACAGAGAGATAACTCCAATAGCTTGTTATGAGAGACACTGAGCCAGAAACAGCAGGGAGCTGGAAATGGTGTGGATATAGTGTCAGGAAATAGACAGTCACAAGCAGACTGCTCACTGTGGTGTTGGAAATACACAGTACAGGTCTCACTGTGAAAGATATGGTGTAGATATGTTGGTGGGAAATACACACAGCACTGCTCTCACTGTGAGACTGATTGGAAGTGGCTATTCAGAGAGGACCAGGGAATAATCAATATGGTAGGATATGTGGCCAGGGTGTACCTTAGTAATAATCAATATGGTAGGATATGTGGCCAGGGTGTACCTCAGTAATAATCAATATGGTAGGATATGTGGCCAGGGTGTACCTCAGTAATAATCAATATGGTAGGATATGTGGCCAGGGTGTACCTCAGTCTCTTTCATTTGGATCGGAAACAATAGGAAATATCACATTTGGAAAATGTTGTGTGAATCCCCCAGCACCTCTCCCTCCCTCCCTCCATCCCTCTTCCCCTCCCCTTCTCTCTCTCACCTGCAGTCCAGCTTCTCCAGTTCAAAGTGTGGGTTGAAGTTGAGGATGATACGTTGGGAGGGTTCTGGGGCGGTGATGAGCCAACGACAGTTCAGGTGGGGGGGGTACTCAAGAGGGTACCCTGGGGTGGTGATGTACCCGGCGTCGCTGGCATCAACTTGTCCGCAAGTGGCTCAGGGATAAAATGAACGTTGGGCATGGTTTGGATGCTAAACAGAGTTATAATGAGGTATTGTATTGGGTTGGGAATAGATTACGAGGGTATTTTGAAATTTGGCTCGAAGAGTTTCAAAGCAATAGTTATAGATATGATTAAAGTTAAGGTATAAGTATAGGGGTATGGAAATAGTTATGAAAAAGTATAAGTATATAGATTATAAGTTGGTTATAGATATAAGTATAGAGGTATATGATATATAGATATAGGGTATATAGATATAGCGGTATATAGATATAGAGGTATATAGATATATAGATATTAGAATAGAGGTATATAGATATAGAGGTATATAGTTTTATAGCGTATATAGATATATAGATATAGAGGTATATAAGATATATAGATTTTATAGATATAGCGGTATTTTAAAATTAGATATAGAGGTATATAGATAATAGATATAGAGCTATATAGATATATAGATATATAGATATAGAGGTATATAGATATATAGATATATAGATATAGAGGTATATAGATATAGAGGTATATAGATATATAGATATATAGATATAAGATATAGCGGTATATAGATATATAGATATATAGATATAGAGGTATATAGATATAGAGGTATATAGATATATAGATATAGAGGTATATAGATATATAGATATACAGATATAGAGGTATATAGATATATAGATATACAGATATAGAGGTATATAGATATATAGATATATAGATATAGAGGTATATAGATATAGAGGTATATAGATATATAGATATATAGATATAGAGGTATATAGATATATAGATATATAGATATATAGATATAGAGGTATATAGATATATAGATATAGAGGTATATAGATATAGAGGTATAGAGGTATATATATATATAGATATAGAGGTATATAGACATAGCGGTATATAGATATAGAGGTATATAGATATATAGATATAGAGGTATATAGATATAGAGGTATAGAGGTATATAGATATATAGATATAGAGGTATATAGATATAGAGGTATATAGATATAGAGGTATATAGATATATATATATAGAGGTATATAGATATATAGATATATAGATATAGAGGTAGATAGATATATAGATATAGAGGTATATAGATATAGAGGTATATAGATATAGCGGTATATAGATATATAGATATATAGATATAGAGGTATATAGATATAGAGGTATAGAGGTATATAGATATAGAGGTATATAGATATAGCGGTATATAGATATATAGATATATAGATATAGAGGTATATAGATATAGAGGTATAGATGTATATAGATATATAGATATAGAGGTATATAGATATAGAGGTATATAGATATAGAGGTATATAGATATATAGATATAGAGGTATATAGATATATAGATATAGAGGTATATAGATATATAGATATAGAGGTATATAGATATAGAGGTATAGAGGTATATAGATATATATATAGAGAGGTATATAGATATAGAGGTTTATAGATATAGCGGTATATAGATATATAGATATAGATGTAAATAGATATAGAGGTATAGAGGTATATAGATATATAGGTATATAGATATATAGATATAGAGGTATATAGATATAGAGGTATAGATGTATATAGATATATAGATATAGAGGTATAGAGGTATAGAGGTATATAGATATAGCGGTATATAGATACAGTGAGGGAAAAAAGTATTTGATCCCCTGCTGATTTTGTACGTTTGCCCACTGACAAAGAAATGATCAGTCTATAATTTTAAATGGTAGGTTTATTTTAACAGTGAGAGACAGAATAACAACAAAAAAATCCAGAAGAACGCATGTCAAAAATGTTATAAATTGATTTGCATTTTAATGAGGGAAATAAGTATTTGACCCCTCTGCAAAACATGACTTAGTACTTGGTGGCAAAACCCTTGTTGGCAATCACAGAGGTCAGACGTTTCTTGTAGTTGGCCACCAGGTTTGCACACATCTCAGGAGGGATTTTGTCCCACTCCTTTTTGCAGATCTTCTCCAAGTCATTAAGGTTTCGAGCCTGATGTTTGGCAACTCGAACCTTCAGCTCCCTCCACAGATTTTCTATGGGATTAAGGTCTGGAGACTGGCTAGGCCACTCCAGGACCTTAATGTGCTTCTTCTTGAGCCACTCCTTTGTTGCCTTGGCCGTGTGTTTTGGGTCATTGTCATGCTGGAATACCCATCCACGACCCATTTTCAATGCCCTGGCTGAGGGAAGGAGGTTCTCACCCAAGATTTGACGGTACATGGCCCCATCCATCGTCCCTTTGATGCGGTGAAGTTGTCCTGTCCCCTTAGCAGAAAAACACCCCCAAAGCATAATGTTTCCACCTCCATGTTTGACGGTGGGAATGGTGTTCTTGTGGTCATAGGCAGCATTCCTCCTCCTCCAAACACGGTGAGTTGAGTTGATGCCAAAGAGCTCCATTTTGGTCTCATCTGACCACAACACTTTCACCCAGTTCTCCTCTGAATCATTCTAATGTTCAATGGCAAACTTCAGACGGGCATGTATATGTGCTTTCTTGAGCAGGGGGACCTTGCGGGCGCAGCAGGATTTCAGTCCTTCACGGCGTAGTGTGTTACCAATTGTTTTCTTGGTGACTATGGTCCCAGCTGCCTTGAGATCATTGACAAGATCCTCCCGTGTAGTTCTGGGCTGATTCCTCACCGTTCTCATGATCATTGCAACTCCACGAGGTGAGATCTTGCATGGAGTCCCAGGCCGAGGGAGATTGACAGTTATTTTGTGTTTCTTCCATTTGCGAATAATCGCACCAACTGTTGTCACCTTCTCACCAAGCTGCTTGGCGATGGTCTTGTAGCCCATTCCAGCCTTGTATAGGTCTATAATCTTGTCCCTGATATCCTTGGAGAGCTCTTTGGTCTTGGCCATGGTGGAGAGTTTGGAATCTGATTGATTGATTGCTTCTGTGGACAGGTGTCTTTTATACAGGTAACAAGCTGAGATTAGGAGCACTCCCTTTAAGAGTGTGCTCCTAATCTCAGCTCGTTACCTGTATAAAAGACACCTGGGAGCCAGAAATCTTTCTGATTGAGAGGGGGTCAAATACTTGTTTCCCTCATTAAAATGCAAATCAATTTATAACATTTTTGACATGCGTTTTTCTGGATTTCTTTGTTGTTATTCTGTCTCTCACTGTTCAAATAAACCTACCATTAAAATTATAGACTGATCATTTCTTTGTCAGTGGGCAAACGTACAAAATCATTAGGGGATCAAATACTTTTTTCCCTCACTGTATATAGATATATAGATATAGAGGTATATAGATATAGAGGTATAGAGGTATATAGATATATAGATATAGAGGTATATAGATATAGAGGTATATAGATATAGAGGTATATAGATATATAGATATATAGATATAGAGGTATAGAGGTATATAGATATAGAGGTATATAGATATATAGATATAGAGGTATATAGATATAGAGGTATAGAGGTATATAGATATAGAGGTATATAGATATAGAGGTATATAGATATAGCGGTATATAGATATATAGATATATAGATATAGAGGTATATAGATATAGAGGTATAGAGGTATATAGATATATAGATATTTAGGTATATAGATATAGAGGTATATAGATATATAGATATAGAGGTATATAGATATATAGATATATAGATATAGAGGTATATAGATATATAGATATAGAGGTATATAGATATAGAGGTATAGAGGTATATAGATATAGAGGTATATAGGTATAGAGGTATATAGATATATAGATATAGAGGTATATAGATATATAGATATAGAGGTATATAGATATATAAATATATAGATATAGAGGTATATAGATATATAGATATATAGATATAGAGGTGTATAGATATATAGATATATAGATATAGAGGTGTATAGATATATAGATATAGAGGTATGTAGATATAGAGGTATATAGATATATAGATATAGCGGTATATAGATATAGAGGTATATAGATATATAGATATAGAGGTATATAGATATATAGGTATATAGATATAGAGGTATATAGATATATAGATATAGCGGTATATAGATATAGAGGTATATAGATATAGAGGTATATAGATATATAGATATAGAGGTATATAGATATATAGGTATATAGATATATAGATATAGAGGTATATAGATATAGAGGTATATAGATATATAGGTATATAGATATATAGATATAGAGGTATATAGATATATAGATATATAGATATAGAGGTATATAGATATAGAGGTATAGAGGTATATAGATATAGAGGTATATAGGTATAGAGGTATATAGATATATAGGTATATAGATATATAGATATAGAGGTATATAGATATAGAGGTATATAGATATATAAATATATAGATATAGAGGTATATAGATATATAGATATATAGATATAGAGGTGTATATATATATAGATATATAGATATAGAGGTGTATAGATATATAGATATAGAGGTATGTAGATATAGAGGTATATAGATATATAGATATAGCGGTATATAGATATAGAGGTATATAGATATAGAGGTATATAGATATATAGATATATAGGTATATAGATATAGAGGTATATAGATATATAGATATAGCGGTATATAGATATAGAGGTATATAGATATAGAGGTATATAGATATATAGATATAGAGGTATATAGATATATAGGTATATAGATATATAGATATAGAGGTATATAGATATAGAGGTATATAGATATATAGGTATATAGATATAGAGGTATATAGATATATAGGTATATAGATATATAGATATAGAGGTATATAGATATATAGATATATAGATATAGAGGTATATAGATATAGAGGTATATAGATACAGTGGGGGGAAAAAAGTATTTAGTCAGCCACCAATTGTGCAAGTTCTCCCACTTAAAAGATGAGAGAGGCCTGTAATTTTCATCATAGGTACACGTCAACTATGACAGACAAATTGAGAATTTTTTTTTCAAGAAAATCACATTGTAGGATTTATAATGAATTTATTTGCAAATTATGGTGGAAAATAAGTATTTTATATCTGCTCTTGCTGATCAAAAACGATTTTGTGTGCTGCTTGACCAATGGCTGTGCTGTGTAGGCCTACGGTGGCAGTTCAGGAGGAGAGTCAAAGGCTTCTTCCGAAAATAGTTTTTGATTAGGCCTCGTCCAAATAATGTACTCTCTTGCGCGCGGTCTATCCTATAGCCTATGATCTGTTCAGTTTGACAAGGAGCGCGTCAAGATGAGAAGGAGGACTGGAGGTCAACTTTGATAGTTTGATACTACTACAATTGATTTGAATAAAAACAATATGTTTCTTGCCCATAGTGTTTTTATCAGAGTTATTGACCTCACAAAAGAAGCCAGATTCTCGTGACTTAAATTGTGGTTCTGAAACTTGAAGCAGCAGCCGTGGCACAATCAATTGGAAATGGAAATTTTGCTGGAAGTTGGAAAATTCGATTAGGCATAATTCATTTGAACCATCTTCATTTTAATTAGACTTTACTAACAAGAGGGCTTTGTGTTGGAGTCTATTTCTTCCTGTTTAAGAAATAAAGATGTACAGTGAGGGGAAAAAAGTATTTGATCCCCTGCTGATTTTGTACGTTTGCCCACTGACAAAGACATGATCAGTCTATAATTTTAATGGTAGGTTTATTTGAACAGTGAGAGACAGAATAACAACAAAATAATCCAGAAAAACGCATGTCAAACATTTTATTAATTGATTTGCATTTTAATGAGGGAAATAAGTATTTGACCCCCTCTCAATCAGAAAGATTTCTGGCTCCCAGGTGTCTTTTATACAGGTAACGAGCTGAGATTAGGAGCACACTCTTAAAGGGAGTGCTCCTAATCTCAGTTTGTTACCTGTATAAAAGACACCTGACCACAGAAGCAGTCAATCAATCAGATTCCAAACTCTCCACCATGGCCAAGACCAAAGAGCTCTCCAAGGATGTCAGGGACAAGATTGTAGATCTACACAAGGCTGGAATGGGCTACAAGACCATCGCCAAGCAGCTTGGTGAGAAGGTGACAACAGTTGGTGGGATTATTTGCAAATGGAAGAAACACAAAATAACTGTCAATCTCCCTCGGCCTGGGGCTCCATGCAAGATCTCACCTCGTGGAGTTGCAATAATCATGAGAACGGTGAGGAATCAGCCCAGAACTACACGGGAGGATCTTGTCAATGATCTCAAGGCAGCTGGGACCATAGTCACTAAGAAAACAATTGGTAACACACTACGCCGTGAAGGACTGAAATCCTGCAGCGCCCGCAAGGTCCCCCTGCTCAAGAAAGCACATATACAGGCCCGTCTGAAGTTTGCCAATGAACATCTGAATGATTCAGAGGAGAACTGGGTGAAAGTGTTGTGGTCAGATGAGACCAAAATCGAGCTCTTTGGCATCAACTCAACTCGCCGTGTTTGGAGGAGGAGGAATGCTGCCTATGACCCCAAGAACACCATCCCCACCGTCAAACATGGAGGTGGAAACATTATGCTTTGGGGGTGTTTTTCTGCTAAGGGGACAGGACAACTTCACCGCATCAAAGGGACGATGGACGGGGCCACGTACCATCAAATCTTGGTTGAGAACCTCCTTCCCTCAGCCAGGGCATTGAAAATGGGTCGTGGATGGATATTCCAGCATGACAATGACCCAAAACACACGGCCAAGGCAACAAAGGAGTGGCTCAAGAAGAAGCAGACTAAGGTCCTGGAGTGGCCTAGCCAGTCTCCAGACCTTAATCCCATAGAAAATCTGTGGAGGGAGCTGAAGGTTCGAGTTGCCAAACGTCAGCCTCGAAAACTTAATGACTTGGAGAAGATCTGCAAAGAGGAGTGGGACAAAATCCTCCTGAGATGTGTGCAAACCTGGTGGCCAACTACAGAATGTCTGACCTCTGTGATTGCCAACAAGGGTTTTGCCCCCAAAGTATAAGTAGTTTTTTAGAGGGGGGCAAAACTTATTCCCCCA
>LR778275.1:49975521-50014961 GCA_902810595.1 Coregonus sp. 'balchen' | reverse complement strand
TAGGGCTAGTAGTGTCTGGGTTAGGTAGGGTCTAATGTTAGTGTCTGGGTCTGGGTAGGGCCTAAGTTAGTGTCTGGGTCTGGGTAGGGTCTAATGTAGTGTGGTCGGGTAGGTCTAATGTTAGGTCGGGTTGGGTGGGTCTAATGTAGTAGGTTGGTTGGGTAGGGTCAATGTAGTGTCTGGGTCGGGTAGGGTCAAATGTATGTTAGTCTGGGTCTGGGAGGGTCTAAGTGTGTCTTTTCTAATGTTTTTTAGGCTTTTTCTGGGTCTGGAGGGTTAATGTAGTGGGTCGGGTGGTTAATGTAATGTTGGTCTGGGTTGGGTAGGGTTAAGTAAGTAGTGTCTGGGTCGGGTAGGGTCTAATGTAAGTAGTGTTGGGTTGGTAGGGCCTATGTAATGTTAGTGTCTGGGTAGGGCCTAATGTTATGTTAGTGTCTGGGTCTGGGTGGGGTCTAATGTTAGTGTCTGGGTCTGGGTGGGGTCTAATGTTAGTGTCTGGGTCTGGGTAGGGTCTAATGTAATGTTAGTGTCTGGGTCTGGGTAGGGTCTAATGTTAGTGTCTGGGTCTGGGTAGGGTCTAATGTAATGTTAGTGTCTGGGTCTGGGTAGGGTCTAATGTAATGTTAGTGTCTGGGTCTGGGTAGGGTCTAATGTAGTGTCTGGGTCTGGGTAGCGTCTAATGTTAGTGTCTGGGTCTGGGTAGGGTCTAATGTAATGTTAGTGTCTGGGTAGGGTCTAATGTTAGTGTCTGGGTCTGGGTAGGGTCTAATGTTAGTGTCTGGGTCTGGGTAGGGTCTAATGTTAGTGTCTGGGTCTGGGTAGGGTCTAATGTTAGTGTCTGGGTCTAGGTAGGGTCTAATGTTAGTGTCTGGGTCTGGGTAGGGCCTAATGTTAGTGTCTGGGTCTGGGTAGGGTCTAATGTAATGTTAGTGTCTGGGTCTGGGTAGGGTCTAATGTTAGTGTCTGGGTCTGGGTAGGGTCTAATGTTAGTGTCTGGGTCTGGGTAGGGTCAATGGACCATGTGTCTAGGTTTATAGTCAGGAATCTCAACCCCTCTGCTGGGTAGCTAGTTATCTGGCTGGGTGTCTGTCTGCCTGGCTGGCTGGCTGCCTGGCTGGCTGGCTATCTGACTGTCTGTCTATCTGCCTGGGTGGCTGGCTGGCTGGCTGGCTGGCTGTCTATCTGGCTGGCTGTCTATCTGCCTGGGTGGCTGGCTGGCTGGCTGGCCGGCCTTGAGAAGGAACCGGATAGTGAGATGTCTCTGCATTGTCTGTTCTCTGAGCATTAACAGCCTGTCTCTCTCTGACTGTCTCTGTCTCTGTGAGGAATACAGTCAGAGAGCTTTGCATAGCTGGGATGTTTATGATAGATCAGCTCTCATTGGGGCACTGTGGTCCATTCATCATAGCAGGGCCGTGCCTGGTCTGGGCTGTTGACTGGCTGGTAAATATGGCATGTGTTAATGCCTTCCAACTATCCCTCATCAGCCGTAGAACACACACACACACACACACACGCGTACACACACACACACACACTCTCTCACACACACACACACACACACACACACACACACACACACACACACACACACACACACACACACACACACACCACACACACACACACACACCACACACACACACACACACACACAAACACACACACACACACACACACACACACACATCCCTCCTAGCTCTCACCCAGGCTCATAACACCCTCAGCCCTTGTCAGAGTGCCAGCTCCGAGGCTTTATATGATTAGTTCGGTCTCATCTGGCCGTGGATCCATGGATATGCTCGTGATATGCGGACATGAAAGAGAGCGCTCTAATCCGCTGTTTACAAATCTGAGGGTTATCCTCTCCGAGGTACAGAACTGATCAGACGGCTAACGCGGCAAAGCGGGGAGAGAGCGGACAGTAGCCTTGAACTTGTGAGCGTTCCTGCTGAGCTCCCCTCATCCAGTCAGACAAACAGATACAGGAGTTAGACAGTTGGACATATAACATCAGAGGGGTCCATTCATACCAAAGACACAAAAAAATTGGACCCTATGCCTCTGCTTGGCAATCTGCATTAAGGAGTGTACATTAAGCTGCCTCGCGGAGATAGGCTGCTGCCCTACGGACCAGGCTACTTACTTTGTAAGTTCAGAGAGATGGGTTAGTGTGAGCTAACTAACCAGCAGAGCCCCAGGGCAGGCAGGCTGTCCTGTCTAAACAGAACCACACCCTGTTCCTGCCTGCACCAGCCACAGCTATGCTCAGATGGAATTAGCCTCCTGTCTCTCTGAACAGATTTACCATTAAGTTACATTCCATCAGTGTAAAAGTTAAAATAGTTATTATGGTCTGTTACACAGCACAGCAGAAATGAAAATATCTATTAGAAATGTAGATAGAGGGGAGATCTAAAGATGCAACAACTAGCATTGGTTGCTAATATGACTAGGATTGTGCCTTTGGCTACTGGACAATTAAAGAAAGTTGATTTGAAAACAAATAGAACATGAGAGAAATGGGCTGCTGGTTCCTAATGGTATTTGGAAGTCTTAATAAAATAATTGCCTCCACGAATATTGTCGGATTTTGGCTAGGGTACTTCGGAGCGAGGTAAGACATGTCTCATAAAATGAAGTAAAACGTTCAGGTTTCAAACAATTTAAAGTATATTTTCAAAATGCATCCTGCCTCCAGCTCACATTGCAACGTGGTGTGTGACGCGCTGATGAAGCCTGCCTATGCATTAGAATGGGAAGCAAGCTTCAATTACAAGTTGAGAAATAAAAAACGTTACCAACATTTAATTGTTGCCATCAAAACTGTTTTTAACACGCAATTGCATTTAGAATTGTTGTGCAATGATTGGGCTCATTTCACTCCAGCAGCAACAAAGAGCTGTTTGAGGAGCTTTCTGACCGATTTTCTACTCAAAGGCACTTTATCTGTACGCTGTGCCAATTTAATTCCACAAAATCATGCAAATTTACTTATAGACCGAAAAGCATGACATTCTAATGTAGTTCCATCAACTGGTATTTCCATCAATGAATTGGGCCAAAAATCATTATTTTCCAATGGGATTTTTTTTCCCTTCTCCCTTCGCCAATATAATTGATCAGCTTTTGCAGTCAGGAGAGGAGAAAATGTGCATCTTTAAACGGTTATTCAAACACTGTGCTATTCGAACGGTTATTATGGTGAACGCGGTCATTCGGCTGACCAATAACTGTCATCAGAAACAACACAGCTATTGACTTGTTTCTATAGATCCCTCAGAAACAACACAGCTATTGACTTGATACCATAGAGCCCTCAGAAACAACACAGCTATTGACTTGATAATATAGAGCCCTCAGAAACAACACAGCTATTGACTTGATACTATAGAGCCCTCAGAAACAACACAGCTATTGACTTGATACTATAGAGCCCTCAGAAACAACACAGCTATTGACTTGATAATATAGAGCCCTCAGAAACAACACAGCTATTGACTTGATACTATAGAGCCCTCAGAAACAACACAGCTATTGACTTGATACTATAGAGCCCTCAGAAACAACACAGCTATTGACTTGATACTATAGAGCCCTCAGAAACAACACAGCTATTGACTTGATACTATAGAGCCCTCAGAAACAACACAGCTATTGACTTGATACTATAGAGCCCTCAGAAACAACACAGCTATTGACTTGATACTATAGAGCCCTCAGAAACAACACAGCTATTGACTTGCACTATAGCCTATTTATTGCCTTACCTCCATAACTTGCTACATTTGCACACACTGTATATATATTTTCTGTTGTATTTCTGACTTTGTTTTTTTTACCCCATATGTAACTCTGTGTTGTTTTTATTGCACTACTTTGCTTTATCTTGGCCAGGTCGCAGTTGTAAATGAGAACCTGTTCTCAACTGGCTTACCTGGTTAAATAAAGGTTAAATAAAAAAAAATAAAAAATAAATAGAGCCCTCAGAAACAACACAGCTATTGACTTGATACTATAGAGCCCTCAGAAACAACACAGCTATTGACTTGATACTATAGAGCCCTCAGAAACAACACAGCTATTGACCTGATACTATAGAGCCCTCAGAAACAACACAGCTATTGACTTGTTTCTATAGAGCCCTCAGAAACAACACAGCTATTGACTTGATACTATAGAGCCCTCAGAAACAACACAGCTATTGCCTTGATACTATAGAGCCCTCAGAAACAACACAGCTATTGACTTGATACTATAGAGCCCTCAGAAACAACACAGCTATTGACTTGATACTATAGAGCCCTCAGAAACAACACAGCTATTGACTTGATACTATAGAGCCCTCAGAAACAACACAGCTATTGACTTGATACCATAGAGCCCTCAGAAACAACACAGCTATTGACTTGATAATATAGAGCCCTCAGAAACAACACAGCTATTGACTTGATACTATAGAGCCCTCAGAAACAACACAGCTATTGACTTGATACTATAGAGCCCTCAGAAACAACACAGCTATTGACTTGATACTATAGAGCCCTCAGAAACAACACAGCTATTGACTTGATACTATAGAGCCCTCAGAAACAACACAGCTATTGACTTGATACTATAGAGCCCTCAGAAACAACACAGCTATTGCCTTGATACTATAGAGCCCTCAGAAACAACACAGCTATTGACTTGATACTATAGAGCCCTCAGAAACAACACAGCTATTGACTTGATACTATAGAGCCCTCAGAAACAACACAGCTATTGACTTGATACTATAGAGCCCTCAGAAACAACACAGCTATTGACTTGATACTATAGAGCCCTCAGAAACAACACAGCTATTGACTTGATACTATAGAGCCCTCAGAAACAACACAGCTATTGACCTGATACTATAGAGCCCTCAGAAACAACACAGCTATTGACTTGTTTCTATAGAGCCCTCAGAAACAACACAGCTATTGACTTGATACTATAGAGCCCTCAGAAACAACACAGCTATTGCCTTGATACTATAGAGCCCTCAGAAACAACACAGCTATTGACTTGATACTATAGAGCCCTCAGAAACAACACAGCTATTGACTTGATACTATAGAGCCCTCAGAAACAACACAGCTATTGACTTGATACTATAGAGCCCTCAGAAACAACACAGCTATTGACTTGATACCATAGAGCCCTCAGAAACAACACAGCTATTGACTTGATAATATAGAGCCCTCAGAAACAACACAGCTATTGACTTGATACTATAGAGCCCTCAGAAACAACACAGCTATTGACTTGATACTATAGAGCCCTCAGAAACAACACAGCTATTGACTTGATACTATAGAGCCCTCAGAAACAACACAGCTATTGACTTGATACTATAGAGCCCTCAGAAACAACACAGCTATTGACTTGATACTATAGAGCCCTCAGAAACAACACAGCTATTGCCTTGATACTATAGAGCCCTCAGAAACAACACAGCTATTGACTTGATACTATAGAGCCCTCAGAAACAACACAGCTATTGACTTGATACTATAGAGCCCTCAGAAACAACACAGCTATTGACTTGATACTATAGAGCCCTCAGAAACAACACAGCTATTGACTTGATACTATAGAGCCCTCAGAAACAACACAGCTATTGCCTTGATACTATAGAGCCCTCAGAAACAACACAGCTATTGACTTGATACTATAGAGCCCTCAGAAACAACACAGCTATTGCCTTGATACTATAGAGCCCTCAGAAACAACACAGCTATTGCCTTCAGGTTAGTGCCAGAGCCACTGTAGAGTGAGAGTGCGTGAAGCAACCACTAGAGCGAGCGGCTCCCTCTGCGGCCCGAAACAAGCACAACCCCTTGACTATAAATATTGTAAATGCCAAAGATTTGGCTACATTGTATCTCATGTTCTCCCACGTTTCAGGTCGGCAACACAGGGAACGAAAAATGAGCAAAAAAAACGGTACGATTAATACAGAAAGTATTACCCCTTTTTCATAGCAACTATTTCCCATTTTCTTTGATGTTACAGACAAATTAGGACTAAGAATAGTAGCCTGTCTCTGAATTATAAGTAACTTCCCCAAACTGGTATATACATTCATCAATATAATACCAACCAACCTATTTTGACCTTGGGGGTATTTATGTAATGCATTATACTGCCATTGTACTATGGTAACGCACAATTAATAAAGATGATACCATATGATCATTTGTGGTACCATTTACATGTATCATAATTATGCGTTACCATGGTACAATGTATAATCCAAATTACTATCGTGGTATTTCTATGATCCACATCTATACCTTGGTGAAAGTTAGGCAATACCACGGTATTATTTAGGTGCATGGCAGTACCATCATACTTCAAAGCTAAAACCATGGTACATTTTCATGATTCAGATCTATACCATGGTGTAAATGATGCAATACCATGGTAATAGGGTGGCAGGTAGCTTAGTGGGTAAGAGCGTTGTGCCAGTAACCGAAATGTCGCTGGTTCTAATCCCCGAGCCGACTAGGTGAAAAAATCTGTCGATGTGCCCTTGAGCAAGGCACTTAACCCTAATTGCTCCTGTAAGTCGCTCTGGATAAGAGTGTCTGCTAAATGACTAAAATGTAAAATGTAAATGTAATATTTAGGTACAATGGCAGTAACATGGTAGTACCATCATACTTACCATCAAGCTAAAAACATGGTACATTTCCATGATTCAGACTACACCATGGTATGAATAAAAATACCATAGTAGGACCATGGTGCATTTTTGTAAGGGTAAACACACACTATATCAATTAAAATCTAAGTTTATTTGTAGCATGCACAGGATACAGGAGGTGCTAGCTAAACAATGAACCGGCATAATCCCAACTCATACTACTACCAATACAAACATTGTCATAGCTGTAGTCCCCTGTAGCTCAGTTGGTAGAGCATGGCACTTGCTAACGCCAGGGTTGTGGGTTCGTTTCCCACGGGGGGCAGTATGAAAAATGTATGCACTCACTAACTGTAAGTCGCTCTGGATAAGAGTGTCTGCTAAATGACTCAAATGTAAAAATGTAAAAATAAAATAAAAAAGGAATCTGCAGGTAGCTAAAACTAACCAACTAGGTTCAATGTTAGCTAGCTAACATTAGGTTAAAGCTAGCAATGCAAATGAGTTTCTGATTCTAATAATATTACTACGCAGATCATACACGAGCCAGCAAGCTAGCTAGCTAACAGTACGCTTTAACTTGCATTGAAAACCACTTTCATACAAAATTAGAAACGTATAATATCTGAAAATGTAGCTAGACTCTTACCCTTATACAATTGAGGTCGGAAGTTTACATACACTTAGGTTGGAGTCATTAAAACTCATTTTTCAACCACTCCACACATTTCTTGTTAACAAACTATAGTTTTGGCAAGTCGGTTAGGACATCTACTTTGTGCATGACACAAGTAATTTTTCCAACAATTGTTTATTTCACTTATAATTCACTGTATCATAATTCCAGTGGGTCAGAAGTTTACACACACTAAGTTGACTGTGCCTTTAAACAGCTTGGAAAATTCCAGAAAATGATGTCATGGCTTTAGAAGCTTCTGATAGGCTAATTGACATCATTTGAGTCAATTGGAGGTGTACCTGTGGATGTATTTCAAGGCCTACCTTCAAACTCAGTGCCTCCTTGCTTGACATCATGGGAAAATCAAAAGAAATCAGCCAAGACCTCCACAAGTCTGGTTCATCCTTGGGAGCAATTTCCAAAAGCCTGAAGGTACCACGTTCATCTGTACAAACAATAGTACACAAGTACGAACACCATGGGACCACGCAGCCATCATACCGCTCAGGAAGGAGACGTGTTCTGTCTCCTAGAGATGAACGTACTTTGGTGTGAAAAGTGCAAATCAATCCCAGAACAACAGCAATGAACCTTGTGAAGATGCTGGAGGAAACAGGTACAAAAGTATATATATCCACAGTAAAACGAGTCCTATATCGACATAACCTGAAAGGCTGCTCAGCAAGGAAGAAGCCACTGCTCCAAAACTGCCATAAAAAAGCCAGACTACGGTTTGCAACTGCACATGGGGACAATGATCGTACTTTTTGGAGAAATGTCCTCTGGTCTGATGAAACAAAAATAGAACTGTGGCCATAATGGCCATCGTTATGTTTGGAGGAAAAAGGGGGTTGCTTGCAAGCCGAAGAACACCATCCCAACCGTGAAGCACGGGGGTGGCAGCATCATCCTGTGGGGGTGCTTTGCTGCAGGAGGGACTGGTGCACTTCACAAAATAGATGGCATCATGAGGAAATGCTACCAAATACTGAATGAGTGTATGTAAACTTCTGACCCACTGGGAATGTGATGAAAGAAATAAAAGCTGAAATAAATCATTCTCCCTACAATTATTCTGACATTTCACATTCTTACAATAAACTGGTGATCCTAACTGACCTAAGACAGGGAATTTTAACTAGGATTAAATGTCAGGAATTGTGGAAAAACTGAGTTTAAATGTATTTGGCTAAAGGTGTAGGTAAACTTCCGACTTCAACTGTACATGGATGAACGCTTCACAGCATACTGGAACCATTTAACTCTGTTATGTTTGTAGTTTGTTAAGTCAGTATTGTGTCAAGTCACTCCGGTTCACACTGACCGTGGCGTGTGCAGAAAGTAGACCATCACTTTTTCCTGCTGATCTGTTGATATCGCCTGCTAAATTCAGGACATCAATGTTGTTGAGAAAAGTAGCAAAACGTTTGTATTTCTCGATGGCTAACATTATATCTTTCTGAAATGCCACGGTAGAAAAGACAATCAACACATACTGAGCAGCTCACGTTATATGTGGTCCTCTGTAGCTCAGCTGGTAGAGCACGGCGCTTGTAACGCCAAAGTAGTGGGTTCGATCCCCGGGACCACCCATACGTAAAAAATGTATGCACACATGACTGGAAGTCGCTTTGGATAAAAGCGTCTGCTAAATGGCATTTCTTTCTCTTCTTTATATACAGAAGCATTCTACATGACAGACCAATCCAAACTCATCTCCCAGCATGTCCAGCCCACCCATTATCTCAGCCGGTAATGGCTAGCAGGAAGGTTCCTGTCTTTATCCATGGCTAAACCAACTAGGCTCATAATTTAACAATTGTATTTGTATTTACAGATGGAATACAAGTTTGTTATTAAGGCACATTAAAGATCACATGTTCCAGAATGCATTCCTGCCCCCCCCCCCCCCCCCCCACCCAAAAAAATGTATTTTGATAAAATAAAAAAAGTTCAAATTCCTCTCCTGTGAAGTAGTGACACGCGACATAGGCCTAGCTTCCTGAAACGGGTCACAAATGATCCCCCAAGACAGAGAATACAACAGAATGGATTTTATCTTAAGATTATTTACTTTTATTTGTGTGTGTGGATTTGCTCTTTGACAGTTTATTGGATTTCATGGGAATGTTGATTTTTTTTTACACGCCTAACCTGACCATAGCACTGCCTTTGTCCGCCTACTGCACAGTCACAGAGAAGACACCAGGCATAGAATAATACATTATATTGGACAGTTTCCAGAGATGATTTGCTCATTTATCTGTGTCAGAGCCTGGAGAAACGTTCCGCTTCAGAGGAGGCAAAATCATCATCATGAATATTTATGAGCTGATAAATGTCTTCGTTGGTCACAGCTCTCCCTCTAGTTATCATCACAGCACCCTCTCTCCCTTCCTCCTTCCCTCCTTTCCTTCCTCCCTCCATCATCCCTACTTCCCTCCATCCATCCAGTCATGTGTGAGCTAAGCCATGGCTTCTAAAGGCTCCTCCGTTGTCATTGTTCAAACCGAAAAGCAGTAGGCCTGGTCAGAGTTATCCTGGTCAGAGTTATCCTGGTCAGAGTTATCCTGGTCAGAGTTATCCTGGTCAGAGTTATCCCGGGCAGAGTTATCCCGGTCAGAGTTATCCTGGTCAGAGTTATCCTGGTCAGAGTTATCCCGGTCAGAGTTATCCCGGTCAGAGTTATCCCGGTCAGAGTTATCCTGGTCAGAGTTATCCTGGTCAGAGTTATCCTGGTCAGAGTTATCCCGGGCTGATTCTGGAGATCTGGCTTTATCCAGACGAAGCCACATGGTCAGTGAGCCTCCCTTAAGAACCAGGCAGGCCAAGCAGCAGGTGGTGGGTTGCACTGTGGGCATGGAGACCTCTCCCTTCCTCCTTCCCTCCTTTCCTCCAGTCATGGTCAGTGAGCCTCCCTTAAGAACCAGGCAGGCCAAGCAGCAGGTGGTGGGTTGCACTGTGGGCATGGAGACCTCTCCCTTCCTCCTTCCCTCCTTTCCTCCAGTCATGGTCAGTGAGCCTCCCTTAAGAACCAGGCAGGCCAAGCAGCAGGTGGTGGGTTGCACTGTGGGCATGGAGACCTCAAAGTTCGGCCAAACTCTGAAATGTGTGAAACGTCCCTCAGCAAGGGACTAATCGGAACCAGGGATGAGAGCGGAGCGAGTTGAAGACCAGAGTGGTGGCACGGCGTCCTGGAAGAAAATCTGTCCAGACCACTGTCTGTCTGTCTGTCTGTCTGCCTGCCACCCCACTTCCGCTCCTCAGCCCCTGTCCGTCTGTCTGTCCAGACCCCTCCCTCCCCTACAATTCCCTTTGTCTCTCTCTTCAATCTCTCCAGACTCCAGTCTTCTATCACCCCCTAGACTCCATCTCCACACAGCTTTCCTGGCATTGCAATATTAGTCAACCCCCAATGGGAGGTCCCAGCCAGAGCAGAAGGACATCATCTTGTTCACACTCTCCACCTCTGCCAGCTTCTCAACTCTCCACCACTGCCAACTTCACAACATGCATTTTTTATGCACATTTTACATTTACATTTTAGTCATTTAGCAGATGCTCTTATCCCAGAGTGACTTACAGTAGTGAGTGCATACATTTTAAAACTTTTTTTTTTCTTTCCATACTGGTCCCCTGTGGGAATCGAACCCACAACCCTGGTGCTGTAAGCGCCATGCTCTACCAACTGAGCCACCTGTCCCCCTCCCCCTATATGATGCATCTCAGTCAGAGTCTCGATGCATAATTAGCAGGATATTTGACGAGGTGTGATCAGTAATCACCCGTCGGTGGCGGTATGAAAACCTGCTAATGTATTCCTGAAGCCTCTTCATCCGTGTTGTTTTAACAGTGGAGGTGTGGGGCTGCGGTGGCGACCGTCACGACCCATCATGGCTTCCTAGTTTCCTGCCTGGGGAACACTGCTGCATGATGGCGCTGCGGTGGCTGAGCATCACGACCCGTCATGGCTTCCTAGTTTCCTGCCTGGGGAACACTGCTGCATGATGGCGCTGCGGTGGCTGAGCATCACGACCCGTCATGGCTTCCTAGTTTCCTGCCTGGGGAACACTGCTGCATGATGGCGCTGCGGTGGCGACCGTCACGACCCATCATGGCTTCCTAGTTTCCTGCCTGGGGAACACTGCTGCATGATGGCGCTGCGGTGGCTGAGCATCACGACCCATCATGGCTTCCTAGTTTCCTGCCTGGGGAACACTGCTGCATGATGGGGCTGCGGTGGCGACCGTCACGACCCGTCATGGCTTCCTAGTTTCCTGCCTGGGGAACACTGCTGCATGATGGGGCTGCGGTGGCGACCGTCACGACCCGTCATGGCTTCCTAGTTTCCTGCCTGGGGAACACTGCTGCTGAGGTGTGGCGCTGCGGTGGCGACCATCATGGTGTCTCCACAGTCCTACCACCACCACCACTTCCCCTGGCTCCGCTCTGCACATTTTACATTTTAGTCATTTAGCAGACGCTCTTATCCAGAGCGACTTACAGTTAGTGAATACATATATATATATATTTTTTTATACTGGCCCCCTGTGGGAATCGAACCCACAACCCTGGCGTTGCAAACGCCATGCTCTATCAACTGAGCTACATCCCTGCCGGCCATTCCCTCCCCTACCCTGGACAACGCTGGGCCAATTGTGCGCCGCCCATGAGTCTCCCGGTCGCGGCCGGCTGCGACAGAGCCTGCACCATCATGGTTTATCAGTTGCCTGCTTTGGACAGATGCAACATTGCAACTGCTGTCACCACCTCCATCCTGGCTCCACAAAAGTGACTGATGTGTGTCCATGGAGACTGATGTGTGAATAGGCCTCATGTTACACAACCAATACCCATAACCCAACTCTCTATATAACCTATGTATCTATATAAACTATCTATGTAACCTAACTCTCTTTATAACCTAACACTACATTCCTAAAGAAAAGTACTTGTTACATTTTGAATGCTTAGCAGGACAGGAAAATTGTCCAATTCAAGCACTTATCAAGAGAACATCCCTGGTCATCCCTACTGCCTCTGATCTGGCGGACTCACTAAACACAAATGTGTTTGTTTGTAAAGTATGTCTTCATATTGGAGTGTGCCCCTGGCCTTCCGTAAATTTAAAAAAACAAGAAAATGGTGCCGTCTGGTTTGCTTAATATAAGGAATTTGAAATGATTAATACTTTTACTTTGACTTTCGATACTTAAGTATATTTGAGCAATTACATTTACTTTTGATACTTAGTGGCGCAGTGGTCTAAGGCACTGTATCGCAGTGCTAACTGTGCCACTAGAGATCCTGGTTCGAATCCAGGCTCTGTCGCAGCCGGCCGCGACCGGGAGACTCATGGGCGGCGCACAATTGGCCCAGCGTTGTCCAGGGTAGGGGAGGGAATGGCCGGCAGGGATGTAGCTCAGTTGATAGAGCATGGCGTTTGCAACGCCAGGGTTGTGGGTTCGATTCCCACGGGGGGCCAGTATAAAAAAATATGTATTCACTAACTGTAAGTCGCTCTGGATAAGAGCGTCTGCTAAATGACTAAAATGTAATGTAAATGTAAGTGTATTTAAAATCAAATACTTTTAGACTTTTACTCAAGTAGTGTTTTACTGGGTGACTTTCACTTTTAGTTGAGTCATTTTCTATTAAGGTATCTTTACTTTTACTCAAGTATGGCAATTGGGTATTTTTTCCACCACTGTATATAACCTAAAACATCTATGGGTTAAGTTAAGGTAGGTAAGGGTTAAGGTTAAGTTAAAACAGATTAACTTAATGATTAATCATAAAAAGCTTGACATTAACTTGCCCCTAATGGACAGTATTGAAGGCATCTCTTGATGTGCTGGGGACCTGGACAATTGTTTTTATTTTTTAAAATTTTAGAATATTTTTTGAATATATATATTTTTTTTTTTTTCTTCATATAAATAACATTCTATTGGTAGCAAGAATTTTATATAATAATTTAAATTGAAAGATTCAAATTTTTGAATCCGGCGTCGTTTTGCACATCAGTTCATAAACACTATGCCATGGGATCGGTACGTCAAAGATCTCTTCCCAACTATTTTGCAATCTATATGGGACGGCTGTCAATCCTTTGGTCCTTAAGTGAAACTGATATACTTTTTTATTTATCACAGTTTTCCTTAACCAATTATGTTCTTTAATGCAAGGCCGACAGACATGTTCCTTACTTTCTCCCCCTTCCACTTTCCTCTTCCACTTTTGCGGTAAGGCTGCAATTATTTGGTTGTAATTTTGGGTAGAGCAGACATTTCCATATGTTTTTGTTAGCTGCATGTAAGACATAACTCCACCAGTCCTACCGATGATATCATTTACGAAGATTATACCTTTTTTAAACATTCTGTCAAAAAATAAAGGTTTTTTGTCAATTAGTATATTTGAAGTTAACCACAATATTTGTTGCATTATTTGTTCTGTCGTTTCTGGAGGATTAAATTGAAATTGCAACCAACTTTCTATGGCTTGTTTTAGAAATAGTGATATTTGGGAGATTATTTCCTTTTCAAATAACTGAAAGTGAGAGGTTGTAATCTGAATAAAGGGAAAAAAAGGCCGTTCTTGAACATTGGGTTGAGACAATCTTACTAATTTGCTTGAGAACCAGTTCGGATTTAAGTATAACTTTTGTATGACTGAAGCTTTTAGTGATAGGTCTAATGCTTTAATATTTAATAATTTCTGTCCTCCGAATTCATATTCATTATATAAATATGCCCTTTTAATGTTGTCTGGCTTGCCGTTCCAAATAAAATTGAATATTTTTTTCTCATATAATATAAAAAACTGTTCGCTAGGCGTAGGCAAGACCATAAGCAAATAGGTAAACTGGGATAATACTAAAGAGTTAATCAGGGTGATTTTTCCACAAATTGACAGGTATTTTCCTTTCCATGGTAGTAAGATCTTATCTATTTTTGCTAACTTTCTATTAAAATGTATTGAAGTGAGATCATTTATTTCCTTTGGGATATGTATTCCGAGTATATTCACATCACCATCAGACCATTTTATTGGTAAACTACATGGTCTGATTAGAATTAATAATATCCGACAATACCTTTTTAATTCTATGCGCTATGCATTTTGCTAGGATTTTTGCATCACAACACTGAAGTGTAAGGGGCTTCCAATTTTGTAAATGGACTGGATCTTTATATTTTCCACATGTATCCTGTTTCAGTAATAATGAGATCAGACCTTCTTCTTGAGTGTCAGATAATCTACCATTTACATAGGAGTGGTTAAAACATGCTAATAACGGTCCTCTTAGTATATCAAAAAAGGTTTGGTATACCTCGACTGGTATGCCATCCAACCCTGGAGTTTTCCCGGACTTAAAGTCTTTAATTGCATCCAGAAGTTCCTCCTCTGTAATTTCACCTTCACATGAGTCTTTCTGTGTGGCTGTTAATTTGACATTATCAATAGAAAAACATTCTCTACAATTAGCTTCAGTTAGAGGAGATGGAGGCGACTGAAAAGAAAACATATTCTTAAAGTACTTTGTTTCTTCCTTCAAAATATCATTTGGTGAATTATGGGTGACTCTGTCAATTGTAACCAGTTTCATTAAGTTCTTTTTTGTAGCATTCCTATGTTGAAGATTAAAAAATAATTTTGTGCATTTTTCCCAATATTCCATCCAGTTTGCTTTATTTTTATAATATATTACACTTGATCTTTCTTGAATAAGGTTCTCCATTTCTTTTTGTTTTTCCTCTAATTTATTCTGAGCCTCTATGTTACAGTTTTTATTGCCATCTATCTGTTCTGTTAGACTTTCTATTTCCTTTCTTAGTATAAACTCTTTTGACCTAAATTGCTTTTGTTTTCGAGATGAGTACTGAATTGCATGGCCTCTAAAGGCACATTTAAAGGTGTCCCATACAATAAGGGGATTCGCTGTACCTATGTTATGTTGGAAAAAGTCAGTTATAAATTCCTTTGTTCTAATTATAAATAAATTATCATCCAATAGGCTTTGATTAAATTTCCAATATCCTCGCCCACGTGGAAATTCAGTAAGAGTAATGTATATGCCTATTATATGATGGTCCGACCGCATTCTGTCCCCTATCAACATTTTTTTTACTTTTGGTGCCAACGAGAATGAGATAAGAAAGAAGTCAAGACGACTAGCTTGATTCAGTCTCCGCCATGTATATCTCACTAGATCAGGATATTTAAGCCTCCATATATCTACTAGTTCTAATGTATCCATGACATTCACAATTTCCTTAAGATGTCCATTGAGCTATTTAAAACAGTATTATAATCCCCCACCATAATAATATTGTATTGAGTTGCTTGCAGGATTGATAATTTATTATATATATTGTCAAAGAATTGTGGATCATCATTATTTGGTCCGTAAAGGTTAATGAGCCATATATGTTTATGGTCCAATAACATATTTAAAATAATCCATCTATTTGGATAATTTGCAAATTTGGATCGAAATTACTATTAATTAATATCATCACCCCTTTTGAATTTCTTTGCCCATGGGAGAAGTATATCCCCCCCCATTCTTTTTTCCACGCTACTTCATCTCAAATTGTTGAATGAGTTTCCTGTATACAATAGATATTTGAATTGTTGAATATGAGGTCTATCTGGTGTGAGACAAGGCACAACGAGTGAGAGGATGGTGCTGAAGCGCAAAATCGAGGGTGTCTTTCCCATGTTTCATGAGCTGAAATAAAAGATCCCAGAAATGTTCCATACACACAAAAAGCTTATTTCTCTCAAATGTTGTGCACAAATTTGTTTACATTCCTGTTAGTGAGCATTTCTCAATTTCCAAGATAATCCATCCACCTGACAGGTGTGGCATATCAAGAAGCTGATTAAACAGCATGATCATTACACAGATGCACCTTGTGCTGGGGACAATAAAAGGCCACTCTAAAATGTGCCGTTTTGTCACACAATGCCACAGATATCTCAAGTTTTGAGGGAGCGTGCAATTGAAATGGTGACTGTAGGAATGTCCACCCGAGCTGTTGCCAGAGAATTCAATGTAAATTTTTCTACCATAAGCCGCCGCCAACGTCATTTTAGATAATTTGGCAATACGTCCAACTGACCTCACAACCGCAGACACAACCCCCCTACCTTGTCACAACATAACTGATTAGCTCAAATGCATTAAGAAGGAAAGAAATTCCACAAATTACATTTTTAAGAAGGCACACCTGTTAATTGAAACGCATTCCAGGTGACTACCTCATGAAGCTGGTTGAGAGAATGCCAAGAATGTGCAAAGCTGTCATCAAGGCAAAGGGTGGCTACTTTGAAGAATCTCAAATATAAAATACATTTTGATTCGTTTAACACTTTTTTGGTTACTACATGATTCCATATGTGTAATTTCATAGTTTTGATGTCTTCACTATTATTCTACAATGTAGAAAATAGTAAAATATAGAAAAACCCTGGAATGAGTAGGTGTGTCCTAACCTTTGACTGGTAGTGTACATATGAGATGAGTAAAGTAGTGTGTAAACATGATTAAAGTGACTGGTGTTCCATTGTTAAAGTGGCCAGTGATTCCATGTCTATGTATATAGGGCAGCAGCCTCTAAGGTGCAGGGTTGAGTAGCCGGGGGGTAGCCGGCTAGTGATGGCTGTTTAACAGTCTGATGGCCTTGAGATAGAAGCTGTTTTTTCAGTCTCTCGGTCCCAGCTTTGATGCACCTGTACTGACCTCGCCTTCTGGATGATAGCAGGGTGAACAGGCCTTGGCTCGGGTGGTTGATGTCCTTGATGATCTTTTTGGCCTTCCTGTGACATCGGGTGATGTAGGTGTCCTGGAGGGCAAGCAGTGTGCCCCCGGTGATGTGTTGGGCAGACCGCACCACCCTCTGGAGAGCCGTGCAGTTGCCGTACCAGGCGGTGATAGCCCGACAGGATGCTCTCAGTTGTGCGTCTGTAAAAGTTTCTGAGGGGCCAAGACAAATTTCTTCAGCCTCCAGCAGTCAACGTTGTGAAAAGGGTGCCCCATGGTGGCGGTGGGGTTATGGTATGGGCAGGCATAAGCTACGGACAATGAACACAACTCTATTTTGTCGATGGCCATCTGAATGCACAGAGATACCGTGACGAGATCCTGAGGCCCATTGTCGTGCTATTCATCCACCTCATGTTTCAGCATGATAATGCACGGCCCCATGTCCCAAAGATCTGTACTTCCAATGAAGTTCAAGCAGTATTTGACTCCAGGAGTGAATGATGTCTCCTCGATAGGGCAGAATGCTTCCTCCTCTGGTTGTCTGGTTTAATACGACATCTCTCTTGTAAGCCACTATGTGTAGATCCCTGTGTTCAAATTGGCTTGGCAAGAATGGGGACTATTAGGGACAATTACACTCAGTCTTTATAGAGGAGTTGTTATAGTTGAGAGGTGCCAGATGAAAGGGGCCAGTTATATCCCTCCTGCCACCATAGAGAAAATGTATCACCCACAAATTATGTCCTAAATGACCTGTCATCAAGTGGAGAGGGCTATTGATTGGTTGGTTTCCTTCCTCTGACATGATGTTTCAGGCAGCTCAAAGTGAGTATGTCTGTCTAGAGAGAGAGAGAGAGACGGGAGAGAGACGGGGAGAGAGAGAGACGGGGAGAGAGAGAGAGATGAGAGTAGAGAGGAGAGAGAGAGAGAGGAGAGAGAGAGAGAGAGAGAATAGAAGAGAGAGATAGCCCTATAGATGAGCTTATATATCTCTAGATCTTCTCTCTCTCTTCCGCTCTCTCTCTTCTCTCTCTCTCTCGCTCCTTTTTCTATCTCTCTCTCTCTTCTCTCTCTCTTCTCTCTCTCTCTATCTCTCTTTCGTCCCTCTTCTCTCTCTCCTCTCTCTCCTTTATTCTTCCCTCTTGGATCTCTAGCTGTGGATACCCTTCCGAATTATATAATAGTCCCTTCCCTGATCTCTATCTTTACTTTCCTCTTCTTCTATCATCATCTAGATATCTATCTCTCTCAATATCTATCTTAACTTTAGGAAAGAGAAAAGGTTAAGCATCTCTCAGAAAGAACCCAGAGACAGAACAGAAAAATGGGCAGAGTTAGTCATTTTAGTCATTTAGCAGACGCTCTTATCCAGAGCGACTTACAGGAGCAATTAGGGTTAAGTGCCTTGCTCAAGGGCACATCGACAGATTTGTTCACCTAGTCGGCAGTGTTTGGTAATATGTAGCCATGTCAAGCTGTTGGTGGTTGGTTAAAGTGCAGTGTTTGGTAATATGTAGCCATGTCAAGCTGTTGGTGGTTGGTTAAAGTGCAGTGTTTGGTCATATGTAGCCATGTCAAGCTGTTGGTGGTTGGTTAAAGTGCAGTGTTTGGTAATATGTAGCCATGTCAAGCTGTTTGGTGGTTGGTTAAAGTGCAGTGTTTGGTAATATGTAGCCATGTCAAGCTGTTGGTGGTTGGTTAAAGTGCAGTGTTTGGTAATATGTAGCCATGTCAAGCTGTTGGTGGTTGGTTAAAGTGCAGTGTTTGGTAATATGTAGCCATGTCAAGCTGTTGGTGGTTGGTTAAAGTGCAGTGTTTGGTAATATGTAGCCATGTCAAGCTGTTGGTGGTTGGTTAAAGTGCAGTGTTTTGGTAATATGTAGCCATGTCAAGCTGTTGGTGGTTGGTTAAAGTGCAGTGTTTGGTAATATGTAGCCATGTCCAAGCTGTTGGTGGTTGGTTAAAGTGCAGTGTTTGGTAATATGTAGCCCATGTCAAGCTGTTGGTGGTTGGTTAAGTGCAAGTGTTTGGTATATGTAGCCATGTCAAGCTGTTGGTGGTTGGTTAAAGTGCAGTGTTTGGTAATATGTAGCCATGTCAAGCTGTTTGGTGGTTGGTTAAAGTGCAGTGTTTGGGTAATATGTAGCCATGTCAAGCTGTTGGTGGTTGGTTAAAGTGCAGTGTTTGGTAATATGTAGCCATGTCAAGCTGTTGGTGGTTGGTTAAAGTGCAGTGTTTGGTAATATGTAGCCATGTCAAGCTGTTGGTGGTTGGTTAAAGTGCAGTTGTTTGGTAATATGTAGCCATGTCAAGCTGTTGGTGGTTGGTTAAAGTGCAGTGTTTGGTAATATGTAGCCAAACACTGCCCCTCTCCCCCTCTCCCCTCCCCTCTCCCCTCCCCTCTCCCCCTCCCCTCCCCCCTACCCCCTCCCCTCTCCCCCCTCCTCCCCCCTACCCCTCTCCCCTCCTCCCCTGCCTCTCTCCCCTCCTCCCCTGCCTCTCTCCCCTTCCATAGCCTCCCCCTCTCCCCTACCCCTCTCCCCTCCTCCCCTCTCCCCTTCCAAAGCCAGACCTTCTCCCCATCGCCCCTGCCACTCTCTGTTATAAATTGATTTGCATTTTAATGAGGGAAATAAGTATTTGACCCCTCTGCAAAACATGACTTAGTACTTGGTGGCAAAACCCTTGTTGGCAATCACAGAGGTCAGACGTTTCTTGTAGTTGGCCACCAGGTTTGCACACATCTCAGGAGGGATTTTGTTCCACTCCTCTTTGCAGATCTTCTCCAAGTCATTAAGGTTTCGAGGCTGACGTTTGGCAACTCGAACCTTCAGCTCCCTCCACAGATTTTCTATGGGATTAAGGTCTGGAGACTGGCTAGGCCACTCCAGGACCTTAATGTGGTTCTTCTTGAGCCACTCCTTTGTTGCCTTGGCCATGTTTTATGGTCATTGTCATGCTGGAATATCCATCCACGACCCATTTTAATGCCCTGGCTGAGGGAAGGAAGCAGGTTCTCACCCAAGATTTGACGGTACATGGCCCCGTCCATCGTCCCTTTGATGCGGTGAAGTTGTCCTGTCCCCTTAGCAGAAAAACACCCCCAAAGCATAATGTTTCCACCTCCATGTTTGACGGTGGGGATGGTGTTCTTGGGGTCATAGGCAGCATTCCTCCTCCTCCAAACACGGTGAGTTGAGTTGATGCCAAAGAGCTCCATTTTGGTCTCATCTGACCACAACACTTTCACCCAGTTCTCCTCTGAATCATTCAGATGTTCATTGGCAAACTTCAGACGGGCATGTATATGTGCTTTCTTGAGCAGGATTTCAGTCCTTCACGGCGTAGTGTGTTACCAATTGTTTTCTTGGTGACTATGGTCCCAGCTGCCTTGAGATCATTGACAAGATCCTCCCGTGTAGTTCTGGGCTGATTCCTCACCGTTCTCATGATCATTGCAACTCCACGAGGTGAGATCTTGCATGGAGCCCCAGGCCGAGGGAGATTGACAGTTCTTTTGTGTTTCTTCCATTTGCTAATAATCGCACCAACTGTTGTCACCTTCTCACCAAGCTACTTGGCGATGGTCTTGTAGCCCATTCCAGCCTTGTGTAGGTCTACAATCTTGTCCCTGACATCCTTGGAGAGCTCTTTGGTCTTGGCCATGGTGGAGAGTTTGGAATCTGATTGATTGATTGCTTCTGTGGACAGGTGTCTTTTATACAGGTAACAAACTGAGATTAGGAGCACTCCCTTTAAGAGTGTGCTCCTAATCTCAGCTCGTTACCTGTATAAAAGACACCTGGGAGCCAGAAATCTTTCTGATTGAGAGGGGGTCAAATACTTATTTCCCTCATTCAAATGCAAATCAATTTATAACATTTTTGACATGCGTTTTTTTCTGGATTTTTTTGTTGTTATTCTGTCTCTCACTGTTCAAATAAACCTACCATTAAAATTATAGACTGATCATGTCTTTGTCAGTGGGCAAACGTACAAAATCAGCAGGGGATCAAAAACTTTTTCCCCTCACTGTATACCTGGCGATTAGGAGCTGTATGATGCATAATGATGAATGAGTGAATTGGAAACATATGCCTCTCGATCCCTGAAACATTAAACATTTCAAACAGCCTTCCTCCCACGGCACTGAACCAGATAAAAGAGTGTTGTCACTGTAAGCCCTTCGGAAATGACCACTGCTGTTGGTTTTAATAATACACCATAGCAGCGGTAGTGTCAAACAGAATAATGATGTCATATATCTGAAGAACAAATGAGAACGTTAAAGATACAATCTGTGATCTGAAAATAAAATAGGAACACATTTAAGGGTCAGGGGGTTCAGGTGTTGGGTCATTACATGTTTGACTGGCTCAATGAGCTGTGGCCTGGTAGTTCATTGGCCGTGGGTGTAACCAATGAGCTGTGGCCTGGTAGTTCATTGGCCGTGGGTGTAACCAATGAGCTGTGGCCTGGTAGTTCGTTGGCCGTGGGTGTAACCAATGAGCTGTGGCCTGGTAGTTCATTGGCCGTGGGTGTAACCAATGAGCTGTGGCCTGGTAGTTCATTGGCCGTGGGTGTAACCAATGAGCTGTGGCCTGGTAGTTCATTGGCCGTGGGTGTAACCAATGAGCTGTGGCCTGGTAGTTCGTTGGCCGTGGGTGTAACCAATGAGCTGTGGCCTGGTAGTTCGTTGGCCGTGGGTGTAACCAATGAGCTGTGGCCTGGTAGTTGGGGTACCTGGGCTGGTTGGCCGTGGGTGTAACCAATGAGCTGTGGCCTGGTAGTTCGTTGGCCGTGGGTGTAACCAATGAGCTGTGGCCTGGTAGTTCGTTGGCCGTGGGTGTAACCAATGAGCTGTGGCCTGGTAGTTCGTTGGCCGTGGGTGTAACCAATGAGCTGTGGCCTGGTAGTTCGTTGGCCGTGGGTGTAACCAATGAGCTGTGGCCTGGTAG
Organism: Coregonus sp. 'balchen'; assembly: GCA_902810595.1. Lineage (NCBI taxonomy): Eukaryota > Metazoa > Chordata > Actinopteri > Salmoniformes > Salmonidae > Coregonus > Coregonus sp. 'balchen'. The sequence goes on along the minus strand of LR778275.1, from coordinate 49,992,876 downwards.
TTCGTTGGCCGTGGGTGTAACCAATGAGCTGTGGCCTGGTAGTTCGTTGGCCGTGGGTGTAACCAATGAGCTGTGGCCTGGTAGTTTCGTTGGCCGTGGGTGTAACCAATGAGCTGTGGCCTGGTAGTTCGTTGGCCGTGGGTGTAACCAATGAGCTGTGGCCTGGTAGTTCATTGGCCGTGGGTGTAACCAATGAGCTGTGGCCTGGTAGTTCATTGGCCGTGGGTGTAACCAATGAGCTGTGGCCTGGTAGTTCGTTGGCCGTGGGTGTAACCAATGAGCTGTGGCCTGGTAGTTCATTGGCCGTGGGTGTAACAGTGTAATACAGTCATATTAACTGTTGCTCTGAGGTGTATTAGCTGAATCAATCAATCTGGAACAGGTCAGCACCTTCACAGAAGAGTCCCCCCCTTGTCTGTGGAGGCCACACATTTACAATTTTACATTTACATTTACGTCATTTAGCAGACGCTCTTATCCAGAGCGACTTACAAATAGGTGCATTCACCTTATAGCCAGTGGGATAACCACCTTATAGCCAGTGGGATAACCACCTTATAGCCAGTGGGATAACCACCTTATAGCCAGTGGGATAACCACCCTATAGCCAGTGGGATAACCACCCTATAGCCAGTGGGATAACCACCTTATAGCCAGTGGGATAACCACCCTATAGCCAGTGGGATAACCACCCTATAGCCAGTGGGATAACCACCGTATAGCCAGTGGGATAACCACCCTATAGCCAGTGGGATAACCACCCTATAGCCAGTGGGATAACCACCTTATAGCCAGTGGGATAACCACCCTATAGCCAGTGGGGATAACCACCCTATAGCCAGTGGGATAACCACCGTATAGCCAGTGGGATAACCACCCTATAGCCAGTGGGATAACCACCCTATAGCCAGTGGGATAACCACCTTATAGCCAGTGGGATAACCACCCTATAGCCAGTGGGATAACCACCCTATAGCCAGTGGGATAACCACCGTATAGCCAGTGGGATAACCATGGTGTGTTATATTCATAGAAGCTTTCTGTGTCTGAGGCTGACTTTGGAATACCTTAATCAGAGAATTACTGAGACAGTCTGTGAAAATGTTCACCATGATTGATTTCTGTAAAATATTTTTTTTCCATTAAACTCTACTGCACCTATTCAAAAACGGTCAATTTATATAATTTCATCTCATCAAAATAGTTCCTTCAAGCCAAACGCTCCTAAAGAACGATTCCTCAATTATTATCAATGAACTCTATATCCTCCTGCAGTCTCCTCCAAGGTATAGATTTCCTCTCAGGACAGTATTGCTGAACGAGCACTTCTTATTGACACGCTGCAGCTTTCCCATGTATTGATATATCCACTTAGAGAGCAGTGGCTGCATACCATGCATTCATTTAGGGAGGGAGAGAGAGAGGGGGAGAGGGGGAGAGAGAGAAGGGGAGAGAGAGGATAGAGGAGAGAGAGAAGGGGAGAGAGAGAAGGGGAGAGAGAGAGAGAGAGGAGAGAGAGGAGAGAGAGAGAGAGAGGGAGAGGAACTGAGAGTGTGAGAGAGAGAGACAGAGAGAGAGAGAGAGAGAGAGAGAGAAGGGTGTGTGTGGACCATTCTGTAGCAGGCTATATATATTGTTATTATTATATTACATAGGTTATATTTTATTATTAAATATACACAGGGTATACAGTGAATTCAGAAATTATTCAGAACGCTTCACTTTTTCCACATTTTGTTACCTTGCAGCCTTATTCTAAAATTGATTAAATTATGTTTTTTCCTCATCAATCTCCACACAATACCCCAAGCGAAAACGGGTTTTTAGAAATTTTTGCAATAGTATTACAAATAAAAAACAGAAATACCATATTTACATAAGTATTCAGAGCCTTTGCTATGAGACTCGAAATTGAGCTCAGGTGCATCCTGTTTCCATAATTTTGGCTAATTTATAAAAAACGGAAATACCTTTTTTACATAAGTATTCAGACCCATTACTCAGTACTTTGTTGAAGCACCTTTGGCAGTGATTACAGCCTTGAGTCTTCTTGGGTATGACGCTAAAAACTTGGCACACCTGTATTTGGGGAGTTTCTCCCATTCTTCTCTGCAGAACCTCTCAAGCTCTGTCAGATTGAATGGGGAGCGTCGCTGCACAGCTATTTTCAGGTCTCTCCAGAGATGTTGGATGCGATTCAAGTCTGGGCTCTGGCTGGGCCACTCATGGACATTCAGAGACTTGTCCCAAAGCCATTACTGCGTTGTCTTGGCTGTGTGCTTAGGGTCATTGTCCTGTTGGAAGATGAACCTTCGCCCCAGTCTGAGGTCCTGAGCGCTCCGGAGCAGGTTTTCATCAAGGATCTCTCTGTACTTTGCTCCGTTCGTCTTTCCCTCGATCCTGACTAGTCTCCCAGTCCTTGCCGCTGAAAAACATCCCCACAGCATGATGCTGTCACCACCATGCTTCACCGTAGGGATGGTGCCAGGTTTCCTCCAGAGGTGACGCTTGGCATTCAGGCCAAAGAGTTCAAACTTGGTTTCATCAGACCAGATAATCTTGTTTATCTTGGTCTGACAGTCTTTAGGTGCCTTTTGGCAAACTCCAAGCGGGCTGTCATGTGCCTTTTACTTAGGAGTGGCTTCCGTCTGGCCACTCTACCATAAAGGCCTGATTGGTGGAGTGCTGCAGAGATGGTTGTCTTTCTGGAAGGTTCTCCCATCTCCACAGAGGAACAATGGAGCTCTATCAGAGTGACCATTGGGTTCTTGGTCACCTCCCTGACCAAGGCCCTTCTCCCCCGAGCGGCCAGCTCTAGGAAGAGTCTTGGTGTTTCCAAACTTCTTCCATTTAAGAATGATGGAGGCCACTTTGTTCTTGGGGACCTTCAATGCTGCAGACATTTTTTGGGACCTTATATAGACAGTTGTGTGCCTTTCCAAATAATGTCCAATTAATTGAATTTACCACAGGTGGACTCCAATCAAGTTGTATAAACATCTCAAGGATTATCAATGGAAACAGGATGCACCTGAGCTCAATTTAGAGTCTCATAGCAAAGGGTCTGAATAGTTATGTAAATAAGGTATTTCTGTTTTTTATTGGTACAAAATTTGCAACATTTTCTAAATACCTGTTTTCACTTTGTCATTATGGGGTATTTTATGTAGATTTTTTTATTATTTTTTAAAGTCAATTTTAGAATAAGGCTGAAATGTAACAGAATGTGGAAAAAATCAAGGGGTCTGAATACTCTCCGAAGGCTTTGTATTAGACAGGTTAGTGTTTTTACCATGAATCTTGTTCTGGAGGAAGCTCTGCAGAGTGGTCACTAGCTGGGCCAGCCACAAAGGCATACAATCTGAACCACACTGCTAACCCTAATGCCTAACCCTAACCCTAATGCCTAACCCTAACCCTAATGCCTAACCCTAACCTTAACCACACTGCTAACCCTAATGCCTAACCCTAACTTAAATTAAGACCAAAAAACATATTTTACAATATAGCCCATTTTTACTTTGCAGCTAGCCTATCTAAGGGGAAATCGCTCAGTTCTAACCAGGACAAGACTAATGACAATAAATGTCAACCTTCTTCACATTCAGGATGTAATGTCTGGGCTTAATGAGCAGACTAAATGGATGAGCAGTGGTTGTACGCACGCACACACACACACACACACACACACACACACACACACACGCACACACACACACACGCACACACACACACACACACACACACACACACACACACACACACACACACAAACACACGCACACACGCACACACACACACACACACACACAAACACACACACACACGCACACACACACACACACACAAACACACACGCACACACACACACACACACACACACACACACACACACACACACACACACACACACACACACACACGCACACACGCACACACGCACACACACACGCTAAATGGATGAGCAGTGGTTGTACGCACGCACGCACACACAGACACATAACCACACACACACACACACACACACACAGGCTAAATGGATGAGCATTTGTAGCAGCCCAGTGCTGGTATTAAATATCTACAGACTAATGAGATAAATATAACAATGGTGTTATAGTTATTGGAGCTGGTTGTGTGGGTGGGTGTGTGGGAGCTGGTTGTGTGTGGATTTGAGTGTGTGGGAGCTGGTTGTGTGGGTGTGGGTGTGTGTGGGAGCTGGTTGTGTGTGGGTTTGAGTGTGTGGGAGCTGGTTGTGTGTGGGAGCTGGTTGTGTGTTGGTTTGAGTGTGTGGGAGCTGGTTGTGTGGGTGTGTGTGGGAGCTGGTTGTGTGGGTGTGTGTGGGAGCTGGTTGTGTGGGAGCTGGTTGTGTGTAGGTTTGAGTGTGTGGGAGCTGGTTGTGTGTGGGTTTGAGTGTGTGGGAGATGGTTGTGTGTGGGTTTGAGTGTGTGGGAGCTGGTTGTGTGTGGGTGTGTGTGTGTGGGAGCTGGTTGTGTGTGGGTTTGTGTGTGTGGGGAGCTGGTTGTGTGTGGTGTGTGTGTGTGGAGCTGGTTGTGTGTGGGTTTGAGTGTGTGGGAGCTGGGTTGTGGTGGGTTTTGAGTGGTGGGTGTGTGGGAGATGGTTGTGTGTGGGAGCTGGTTGTGTGTGGGTGTGTGTGTGTGGGAGCTGGTTGTGTGTGGGTTTGAGTGTGGGTGTGTGGGAGATGGTTGTGTGTGGGTTTGAGTGTGGGGGAGCTGGTTGTGTGGGTGGTGTGTGTGTTGTGTGTGTGAGCTGGTTGTGTGTGGGTGTGTGTGTGTGAGCTGGTTGTGTTGTGGTGTGTGGGAGCTGGTTGTGTGGGTATGTGGGAGCTGGTTGTGTGTGGGTTTGAGTGTGTGGGAGCTGGTTTGTGGTGTGTGTGGAGATGGTGTTGTGTGGGAGCTGGTTGTGTGGGTGTGGGTGTGTGTGGGAGATGGTTGTGTGTGGGTTTGAGTGTGTGGGAGATGGTTGTGTGTGGGTTTGAGTGTGTGGAGCTGGTTGTGTGGGTTTGAGTGTGTGGGAGCTGGTTGTGTGTGGGTGTGTGTGTGTGGGAGCTGGTTGTGTGTGGGTTTGAGTGTGGGTGTGTGGGAGATGGTTGTGTGTGGGTTTGAGTGTGTGGGAGCTGGTTGTGTGGGTGTGTGTGTGTGTGTGTGTGAGCTGGTTGTGTGTGGGTGTGTGTGTGTGAGCTGGTTGTGTTTGGGTGTGTGGGAGCTGGTTGTGTGGGTATGTGGGAGCTGGTTGTGTGTGGGTTTGAGTGTGTGGGAGCTGGTTGTGTGGGTGTGTGTGGGAGATGGTTGTGTGTGTGGGAGCTGGTTGTGTGGGTGTGGGTGTGTGTGGGAGATGGTTGTGTGTGGGTTTGAGTGTGTGGGAGATGGTTGTGTGTGGGTTTGAGTGTGTGGGAGCTGGTTGTGTGGGTGTGGGTGTGTGTGGAAGCTGGTTGTGTGTGGGTTTGAGTGTGTGGGAGCTGGTTGTGTGGGTGTGTGTGGGAGCTGGTTGTGTGTGGGTTTGAGTGTGTGGGAGCTGGTTGTGTGGGTGTGGTGTGGGAGCTGGTTGTTTGTGGGTTTGAGTGTGTGGGAGCTGTTGTGTGGGTGTGGGTGTGTGTGGGAGCTGGTTGTGTGTGGGTTTGAGTGTATGGGAGCTGGTTGTGTGGGTGTGGGTGGATGTGGGAGCTGGTTGTGTGTGGAGTTTGATTGTGTGGGAGCTGGTTGTGTGGGTGTGGGTGGTTGTGGGAGATGGGTTGTGTGTGTGGGTTTGAGTGTGTGGGAGATGGTTGTGTGTGGGTTTGAGTGTGTGGGAGCTGGGTTGTGTGGGTGTGGGTGGTGTGGTGGAAGCTGGTTGTGTGTGGGTTTGAGTGTGTGGGAGCATGGTTGGTGTGGGTGTGTGTTGGGGGCTGGTTGTGTGTGGGGTTTGAGTGTGTGGGAGCTAGTTGTGTGGGTGTGTGTGGGAGCTGGTTTGTGTGTGGGTTTGAGTGGTGTGGGAGCTGGGTTGTTGTGGGTGTGTGTGGGAGCTGTTTTGTGTGTGGGTGTGTGTGTGCGGGAGCTGGTTGTGTGTGGGTTTGAGTGTGTGAGAGCTGGTTGTGTGGGTGTGGGTGTGTGTGGGAGATGGTTGTGTGTGGGTTTGAGTGTGTGGGAGATGGTTGTGTGTGGGTTTGAGTGTGTGGGAGCTGGTTGTGTGGGTGTGGGTGTGTGTGGGAGCTGGTTGTGTGTGGGTTTGAGTGTGTGGGAGCTGGTTGTGTGGGTGTGGGTGTGTGTGGGATATTGTTGGTGTGTGGGTTTGCTGTGTGTGGGTGCTGGTTGTGTTGTGGGATTTGGTGTGTGGGAGCTGGTTGTTGTGGGTGTGTGGTTGTGTGTGGCGTTGTTGTTTGTTTTGGGTTTTTGTTGGTGTGTGGGACTGGTTGTGGTTGGTGTGTTGTGGGGCTGGTTTGTGTGTGGTTGTTTGTGTGTGGGTTCGTTGTTTGGTTGTTTTGTTGTTGGCATTGTTTTGTGTGGTGTTTGAGTGTGTGGGAGCTGTGTTGTTGTGGGTTTTTGTTGTGTGATCTGGTTGTGTGTGGGTTGTGTTGTTGTGCGTAGCTGGTTTGTGTGTGGGTTTCTGATGTTGTGTGTGGCTGGTTTGTGTGGGTGTGTTGGGTGTTGTGTGTGGTGGATGTTGTGTGTGGGTTTGAGTGTGTGGGAGTTGGTTTGTGTGTGGGTTTGAGTGTGTGGGGCTGGTTTGTGTGGGTGTGGGTGTGTGTGGAAGCTGGTTGTGTGTGGGTTTGAGTTGTGTGTGGAGCTTTGTTGTGTGGGTGTGTGTGGGAGCTGGTTTGTGTTGGTTTGAGTGTGTGGGCTGGTTTTGTTGTTTGTGTGGGAGCTTTTTTTGTTGTTGTTGTTTGTTTAGTTGTGTGTGGTGTGGTGGCTTGTTTGTTTGGTTTGTGGGTGTTGTTGGAGCTGTTTGTGTTTTTGATGTTGGACTTTGTTGTTTGTGTGTTTTTGTTTTTAGCTGGTTTGTGTGTGGTTTTTGTGTTGTGGTGGGCTTTTTGTTGTGTTTGGTTTTGGGAGCTTGGTTGTGTGTGGTTTTGTGTGAGTGGTTGTTGTGGTTTTGTGTTTGGGTTTATGTGTGTGTGGAGCTGGTTTGTGTTGGTGTGGGCTGTTGTGTGGTAGTGTGTTTGCTGGTTGTTTGTGTTTGGTGTGTTGTAGCTGGTTGTTGTGGGTTTTAGTGTGTGGGTTGTGTTTTTGTGTGTTGGTCTGGTTGTTTTGTGGTTTTTTGGACGTTGGGAGTCTGTTGTGTGTGGGTTTGAGTGTGTGGGAGCTGTTATGTGTGGGTGTGGGGCTGGTTGTGTGGGTTTGATGTGTGTGGGAGCTGGTTGTGTGTGGGTTTTGAGTGTGTGTGGGCTGGTTGTGTGTGGGTTTTAGTGTGTGTGTGGGTTGTGTGGGTGTGTGTGGTGGGAGCTGTTGTGTGTGTCTGTGTGTGTTGAGCTGTGGTTGTTGTGTGTGGGTTAGCTGGGTTTGTTTGTGTTTGTTTGTTTTGTTTTGTGGTGTGTTTTTGTGTTGTTTTTTTGTTTTTTTTTTTTTTTTATCTTTTTTTGTTTTTTTTTTTTTTCTGTTTTGTTTTTTTTTTTTTTTTTTTTTTTTTTTGTTTGTTTGTTGTTTGTTTTTTTTTTTTTTTTTTTTTTGTTTTTTTTAGTTTTTTTTTGTTTTTTTTTGTTGTGTGTTGTGTGTGTGTTGTGTGTGTTTGTGTGTGTGGTGTGGTTTGTGTGTGTGTTGTGTGTGTGTGTGTGTGTGTGTGTTGTGTGTGTGTGTGTGTGTGTGTGTGGGCTGTTGTTGTGTTGTGTGTTTGTTGTTGCCTTTTTGTTTTGTGTTGTGTTGTGTGTTTGTGTGTTGTGTGGGGCTGTTGTGTGTGGGTGTGTGGTGAAAAGCTATTCTGTGCTATGGCACTGTGCTGCTCTGTAGCGCTCCCTGTAGCGTTACTATGAGATTTAAACCCCACTACAGGCTGAATCCTAACTTTAACCCCACTACAGGCTGAATCCTAACTTTAACCCCACTACAGTCAAAACAAGTTCAAACAATTACATCACAACAAAACACAACAACAGCCTACATCATGAATACACCAATACACCATACAAGACATTATTACAATAGTATTACACATCTACAATATCAAATCTGTAGTATCACTACATTACAGTGTGTGTTGACTTCCAATCCGTGGTCATAAACCATTACTAGTCCTGCTGGACATAAACCTTTACTAGTCCTGATGGACATAAACCTTTACGAGTCCTGCTGGACATAAACCTTTACTAGTCCTGATGCCACTATGTATTTATACAGTTTGGCCAATGTCTCTTCTGTCTACCTGGATCACTGCTCCCGCAACACTGACAGCTGTGTTGACATGACAACAGGGCCGGAGTTCCGAACCTTCAAATGGTTCATGTGACAAAAGCATTAGTTTTGCTTGTAACTAGTTGCACAAAGTTGAAAGTTGTGACAGGATGCAACCAAGTTGTTCATTAGTTCCGGGGGGAATGTTTCACGAAGCAATCAAGAAGTAACTCAGTTGCAAGCTGTGTCGTCTAATGGCAGCCTAAGAGTACGAGGCACTCCCTTTCTCTAACAACTCAATCACAACCTTTTATACCAACATCCACCCCCCTCATTACCCCCTCAACAGACATCTACCCTGCCCCCACCCCAATGGACATTTATCAAGCTGAATAACCACCACTACTTCCTACCCCACCAGACTTCAAATTGTCATCAGTTGTTACCTTGATGATGTAGAACACATCGCTAGAGAGTGGGCCAGACATTAGAATTAAAACAACGTTTAATAATTGTATTCAAAAGTGCAATTGCAAACCTAAAGTTGCGTCCAAATATGTTGTCTCCCTTGCACTTTTCTTAAATAATGTCCTATTTCTTCTCAAATAAGTTGAAATTGAAAAAACCTTTTGTCTCCACACCTTGTTATTGTATTTTCCACATTGCAGAACCAATTTTATTTTTGTAAACCTAAGTTTTACAACTTGCAAGTTTACTGGCCAAATTGCCAGTAGAAAGGTGTAGAAAGCTCATTAATGCTACAGTAAGCTATTGTCGGGATTTATCTTGGCCAAAGGCTGTGCAACCAAGTACTAGCTCTGTCCAAGCTATTTGTCTTTATTTTCTAAAATTAAAATTGTACATTTAAGGTTACAAAAATAACATTGGTTCTGCGATGTTGAAAATCCGATAACAAGATGTGGAGACCAAAGGTTTTTTTTCAATTTCAACTTAATTGAGAAGAAATGGGGAATTATTTAAGAAAAGTGCAAGAGTGGCAATATACTTTGCCGCAATTGTATTCATATAGGTGATTGGTTTTGGACAAACAAATACATTTGTTTGCTTTTGCACTTTTGAATACAATCAATGTTCTGTTTTGTATATTATATTATATCAGTAGCAACATTGTCCTAAAAAAAAGCTTAAATTCACTATGTTTTGTTGTTGTTAGATTATTAATTAGATTTAATTTGATTTGACAAACTCACAGAAAGGGACCGCCGAGTGCTGAAGCGCCTAGCACGTAAAAATGGTCTGTCCTCGGTTGCAACACTCACTACAGAGTTCCAAACTGCCTCTGGAAGCAACGTCAGCACAAGAACGGACCGTCAGGAGCTTCATGAAATGGGTTTCCGTGGCTGAGCAGCCGCACACAAGCCTAAGATCACCATGCCCAATGCCAAGCATGGCTGGAGTGGTGTAAAGCTCGCCGCCATTGGACTCTGGAGCAGTGGAAACGCGTTCTCTGGAGTGATGAACCATCTGGCAGTCCGACGGACGAATCTGGGTTTGGCGGATGCCAGGAGAACACTACCTGCCCCAATGCATAGTGCCAAATGTTTGGGGCTGTTTTTCATGGTTCGTGCTAGGCCCCTTAGTTCCAGTGAAGAGAAATCTTGTATTTATTTGTTGTTTTTATTTTATTTGAAATTGTACCCCATTTTTCTCCCCAATTTTGTGGTATCCAATTGGTAGTTACAGTCTTGTCCCATCGCTGCAACTCCCGTACGGACTAGGGAGAGGCGAAGGTCGAGAGCCATGCGTCCTCTGAAACACAACCCAACCGAGCCGCACTGCTTCTTGACACAATGCCCGCTTAACCCGGAAGCCAGCCGCACCAATGTGTACAGCGTGCACTGCGCCCGGCCCGCCACAGGAGTCGCTAGTGTGCGATGAGACAAGAACATAACCTGGACAACACTGGGCCAATTGTGCGCCGCCCATGGGTCTCCCGGTCGCGGCCGGCTACGACAGAGCCTGGATTCGAACCAGGATCTCTAGTGGCACAGCTAGCGCTGCGATGCAGTGCCTTAGACCACTGCGCCACTCGGGAGGCCCCCCAGTGAAGGGAAATCTTAACTCTACAGCATACAATGACATTCTTGACGATTCTGTGCTTCCAACTTTGTGGCAGCAGTTTGGGGAAGGCCGTTTCCTGTTTCAGCATGACAATGCCCCCGTGCACAAAGTGAGGTCCATACAGAAATGGTTTGTCGAGATCGGTGTGGAAGAACTTGACTGGCCTGCACAGAGCCCTGACCTCAACCCCATCGAGCACCTTTGAGATGAATTGGAACGCTGACTGCGAGCCAGGCCTAATCGGCCAACATCGGTGCCCGACCTCATTAATGCTTGTGGCTGAATGGAAACAAGTCCCCGCAGCAATGTTCCAACATCTACATTTTACATTACATTTTAGTCATTTAGCAGACGCTCTTATCCAGAGCGACTTACATATTATTATTTTTTATACTGGCCCCCTGTGGGAATCGAACCCACAACCCTGGCGTTGCAAACACCATGCTCTATCAACTGAGCTACATCCCTGCCGGCCATTCCCTCCCCTACCCTGGACGACGCTGGGCCAATTGTGCGCCGCCCATGAGTCTCCCGGTCGCGGCCTGCTGCGACAGAGCCTGGATCTAGTGGAAAGCCTTCCCAGAAGAGTGGAGGCTGTTATAGCAGCAAAGGGGGGACCAACTCCATATTAATGCCCTTGATTTTAGAATGAGATGTTCGACGAGCAGGTGTCCACATACTTTTGGTCATGTAGCGTATCTATAAGATGTGCCAAATAAATTCTCTCCAGCTGGGTTTTGGGTTAGCTAAGTGGCTAACGTTAGCTTGCAAATATATTATATTCCAATATTTCTTATTTTTTTCTATTTATTTTCTTTATTGTATTTTTATATCAAAATGTATTGCTAGGTATTACTGCACTGTTGGAGCATTCCTCTGCACCTGCGATAACATCTGCAAATATGTGTACCTGACCAATAAACTTTGATTTGATGTGAAAACACAGAATCCTTCTCATTACTATAGTTAATTAGGTCACACGTGTTTTGAGCCGAGTTCGCTGTTGGACAGAGCAGGGCACCTGGCTCACGCCCATGAAGCAGCCCGGTTCCAAATCCAATGCAATCAACTTTCAGTCGGTGCAAAACACACCAACACGGGCAGATTAGTCGAACCCCCTCATTACTTAGATACAAGTTCTAAGGGAACGTTTGCGCGGTAAAGGGGTTGGTTGTTTGCCTGGCGTGTGATTGGTTTAATTAGCTACATTTAAACATTAATAGCATTATGATTGGTTATGATTTGAATAACAATGTATCAGCCTGTCTTGTTTGAGCGGTAAAGAGAAGAGTGTTGCGGTAAAATATTGTTATGCATAGAGTTTTTTATTAGATCATTTTTCAGTCGCTGGTCGCACTTTAGAGCCCTGGATAGCAGTATGTGTGTGAAGTGAAATCTGGTCTTATCTATAGTGAAGTGAAATTGGGCCTTATCTGTAGAGAAGTGAAATCGGGGCTTATCTGTAGTGAAGTGAAATCGGGGCTTATCTGTAGAGAAGTGAAATCGGGGCTTATCTGTAGTGAAGTGAAATTGGGGCTTATCTGTAGTGAAGTGAAATCAGGTCTTATCTATAGTGAAGTGAAATTGGGCCTTATCTGTAGAGAAGTGAAATCGGGGCTTATCTGTAGTGAAGTGAAATTGGGGCTTATCTGTAGTGAAGTGAAATCAGGTCTTATCTATAGTGAAGTGAAATTGGGGCTTATCTGTAGTGAAGTGAAATTGGGGCTTATCTGTAGTGAAGTGAAATCGGGGCTTATCTGTAGTGAAGTGAAATCGGGGCTTATCTGTAGTGAAGTGAAATCGGGGCTTATCTGTAGTGAAGTGAAATCGGGGCTTATCTGTAGTGAAGTGACATCAGGGCTTATCTGTAGTGAAGTGAAATCGGGGCTTATCTATAGTGAAGTGACATCAGGGCTTATCTGTAGTGAAGTGAAATCGGGGCTTATCTATAGTGAAGTGACATCAGGGCTTATCTGTAGTGAAGTGAAATCGGGGCTTATCTGTAGTGAAGTGAAATCGGGGCTTATCTGTAGTGAAGTGAAATCGGGGCTTATCTGTAGTGAAGTGAAATCGGGGCTTATCTATAGTGAAGTGACATCAGGGCTTATCTGTAGTGAAGTGAAATCGGGGCTTATCTATAGTGAAGTGACATCAGGGCTTATCTGTAGTGAAGTGAAATCGGGGCTTATCTGTAGTGAAGTGAAATCGGGGCTTATCTGTAGTGAAGTGAAATCGGGGCTTATCTGTAGTGAAGTGAAATCGGGGCTTATCTATAGTGAAGTGAAATCGGGGCTTATCTGTAGTGAAGTGAAATCGGGGTTTATTTAGAGTAGTGTGTTTGGCTGAATGCCACGGTTGGTAATTCATTTGAAAGTGATACAGTGAACTGAAATACTGAGAGACAGAGTCTGCATTCCAAATAGCACCCTATTCCCTATAAAGTGCACTACTTTTGGCCAGGTGACATAGGGTCAAAAGTAGTGCACTATAAAGAGAAAAGGTTGCCATTTGGGACACCTCTGTGTTACTATTGCTTGACGGAGTTGCAGGGCTCCTCTCCTCTCTGCTAGACCCCACTAGGACCCCACAGGAATGGCCCTGATGTGTCTGTCTGTGAACACAGAGAGAGAGATGGAGAGAGAGAGAAAGAGAGAGAGAGATTGGAGACGGGGTGAGAGAGAGAGAGAGAGAGAGTGGATACGAAGAGAGCGAAAAAGAGAGAGAGAGAGATTGGAGACGGGGTGAGAGAGAGGGGGAGAGAGAAAGAGAGTGGAGAGATAGAGATGGGAGAGGAGACGGGAGAGAGTCCATGAGTCGGTCTGTGAACCGGAAATGATACATGTTAACAGAACATTGCTTCCGACACATACAATGTCACACGTTCAAAGGGTCTGAGGCCTCACATAGAATAGGGATGTGTAGGTTGGTGTGTGTTCATATCCTGTGTTTTGGTTCATTTGTATATTTAGCTTTATCTTTAAAGATATTTAACTGGATATACATTGTTCTTCCTTTTCCCCCTCTCTCTCTCTCTCTCTCTCTCTCTCTCTCTCTCCTTCTCTCTCTCTCTCTCTCTCTCTCTCTCCCTCTCTGTTCTCCTCTGTCTCTCTGATTCTCTCTCCCTCCCCTCTTCCCCTCCTTTCTCTCTCTTATCCTCCTCTCTCCTCTCTCTCTCTCCTCTCACCCCCTCCCTCTTCTCCTCTCTCTCTCCCTCTCATCTCTCTCGGTCTTCTCCCCGTCTCATTCAAAGGTGCTAGCGACTCCAGCGGGATCTCTCTCAGTCTCGACTCTGCCTCGGGGGCAATTGGCTCTCTGCTCTCTCTCCTAGATTGTTAAAGAAGAAAGAGCAGGAGAAAGCAGAGGCCAAAGCCACACTACAAAGACAGAAGTCAGAGGTTCTGAGTGAAGAGGAACTTGAGAGGATGAAGGAGGAGAGAGAGAGGTGAGATGGCTTATACTGTTACACCTCTGGTCTGTCCATTATCTGTTACCCCTCTGGTCTGTCCATGATCTGTTACCCCTCTGGTCTGTCCATGATCTGTTACCCCTCTGGTCTGTCCATGATCTGCTACCCCTCTGGTCTGTACATAATGTTACCCCTCTGGTCTGTCCATGATCTGTTACCCCTCTGGTCTGTCCATGATCTGCTACCCCTCTGGTCTGTCCATGATCTGCTACCCCCTCGGTCTTCATGATCTGTTACCCCTCTGGTCTGTCCATGATCTGTTACCCCTCTGGTCTGTCCATGATCTGTTACCCCTCTGGTCTGTCCATGATCTGTTACCCCTCTGGTCTGTCCATGATCTGTTACCCCTCTGGTCTGTCCATGATCTGTTACCCCTCGGGTCTGTCCATGATCTGTTACCCCTCTGGTCTGTCCATGATCTGCTACCCCTCTGGTCTGTCCATGATCTGTTACCCCTCTGGTCTGTCCATGATCTGTTACCCCTCTGGTCTGTCCATGATCTGTTACACCATCTGGTCTGTCCATGATCTGCTACCCCCTCTGGTCTGTCCAGATCTGTTACCCCTCTGGTCTGTCCATGATCTGTTACCCCTCTGGTCTGTCCATGATCTGTTACCCCTCTGGTCTGTCCATGATCTGTTACCCCTCTGGTCTGTCCATGATCTGCTACCCCTCTGGTCTGTCCATGATCTGTTACCCCTCTGGTCTGTCCATGATCTGTTACCCCTCATAATCTGGTTCATCTTTCTTTAAGCCAGCTCATGAATGATACTATAGCCACTTCGATTGAATTGAGACATTCCACATGGAAGTTCACTGAGACACTGTTCTCATAGATCGCAGTACTATTGCTCACAGACACTAGACCAAGCAAACCAAAATAAGATGTGCGGTGCATTCGGAAAGTAGTCAGACCCCTTGACTTTTTCCACATTTTGTTACGTTTTCAACCTTATTATAAAATGGATTTTAAAAATAATAATCTTCAGCAATCTACACATAATACCCCACATTGACAAAGTGAAAACAGGTTTTTAAAATGTTTTGCTAATTTATTACCAAAAAAAACCCTGAAATACCTAATTTACTTAAGTTGCGAAATTGGCAGTGTATCAAATACTTGTTCTCCCCACTGTACATATATATATATATATATATATATATATATATATATATATATATATATATATATATATATATATATATATATATACATATACATATACACAGTGGGGGAAAAAAGTATTTAGTCAGCCACCAATTGTGCAAGTTCTCCCACTTAAAAAGATGAGAGAGGCCTGTAATTTTCATCATAGGTATACGTCAACTATGACAGACAAAATGAGAAAAAAAATCCAGAAAATCACATTGTAGGATCTTTAATGAATTTATTTGCAAATTATGGTGGAAAATAAGTATTTGGTCACCTACAAACAAGCAAGATTTCTGGCTCTCACAGACCTGTGACTTCTTCTTTAAGAGGCTCCTCTGTCCTCCACTCGTTACCTGTATTAATGGCACCTGTTTGAACTTGTTATCAGTATAAAAGACACCTGTCCACAACCTCAAACAGTCACACTCCAAACTCCACTATGGCCAAGACCAAAGAGCTGTCAAAGGACACCAGAAACAAAATTGTAGACCTGCACCAGGCTGGGAAGACTGAATCTGCAATAGGTAAGCAGCTTGGTTTGAAGAAATCAACTGTGGGAGCAATTATTAGGAAATGGAAGACATACAAGACCACTGATAATCTCCCTCGATCTGGGGCTCCACGCAAGATCTCACCCTGTGTGGTCAAAATGATCACAAGAACGGTGAGCAAAAATCCCAGAACCACACGGGGGGAACTAGTGAATGACCTGCAGAGAGCTGGGACCAAAGTAACAAAGCCTACCATCAGTAACACACTACGCCGCCAGGGACTCAAATCCTGCAGTGCAAGACGTGTCCCCCTGCTTAAGCCAGTACATGTCCAGGCCCGTCTGAAGTTTGCTAGAGTGCATTTGGATGATCCAGAAGAGGATTGGGAGAATGTCATATGGTCAGATGAAACCAAAATAGAACTTTTTGGTAAAAACTCAACTCGTCGTGTTTGGAGGACAAAGAATGCTGAGTTGCATCCAAAGAACACCATACCTACTGTGAAGCATGGGGTGGAAACATCATGCTTTGGGGCTGTTTTTCTGCAAAGGGACCAGGACGACTGATCCGTGTAAAGGAAAGAATGAATGGGGCCATGTATTGTGAGATTTTGAGTGAAAACCTCCTTCCATCAGCAAGGGCATTGAAGATGAAACGTGGCTGGGTCTTTCAGCATGACAATGATCCCAAACACACCGCCCGGGCAACGAAGGAGTGGCTTCGTAAGAAGCATTTCAAGGTCCTGGAGGGGCCTAGCCAGTCTCCAGATCTCAACCCCATAGAAAATCTTTGGAGGGAGTTGAAAGTCTGTGTTGCCCAGCGACAGCCCCAAAACATCACTGCTCTAGAGGAGATTTGCATGGAAGAATGGGCCAAAATACCAGCAACAGTGTGTGAAAACCTTGTGAAGACTTACAGAAAACGTTTGACCTGTGTCATTGCCAACAAAGGGTATATAACAAAGTATTGAGAAACTTTTGTTATTGACCAAATACTTATTTTCCACCATAATTTGCAAATAAAATCATTAAAAATCCTACAATGTGATTTTCTGTTTTTTTTTTCTCATTTTGTCTGTCATAGTTGACGTGTACCTATGATGAAAATTACAGGCCTCTCTCATCTTTTTAAGTGGGAGAACTTGCACAATTGGTGGCTGACTAAATACTTTTTTCCCCCACTGTATATATATATATTTTTGTTTTTGTTTGTTTCATACTGGCCCCCCGTGGGAATCGAACCCACAACCCTGGCGTTGCAAGCACCATGCTCTACCAACTGAGCTACAGTACTATTGCTCACAGACACTAGAGTCTCATAGATCACAGTACTTTTGCTCACAGACACTGGGAATGATGGTAGCTGAAGGATGGGTCTAAAAACAAACAAAAGAGAACTATTGTAAAAAATAATGTGTCCGTAAAATCCATATAGTATGTATAAGCTGGAAGTAGAAGCCTAAGCATTGTTGGGTGGGACAGCAGTCTCATAAGGTGCAGGCTTGAGTACCGGATGGGGCAGCAGTCTCATAAGGTGCAGGCTTGAGTACCGGATGGGGCAGCAGTCTCTAAGGTGCAGGCTTGAGTACCGGATGGGGCAGCAGTCTCATAAGGTGCAGGCTTGAGTACCGGATGGGGCAGCAGTCTCATAAGGTGCAGGCTTGAGTACCGGATGGGGCAGCAGTCTCTAAGGTGCAGGGTTGAGTACCGGGAGGGGCAGCAGGGTTGAGTACCGGGAGGGGCAGCAGGGTTGAGTACCGGGAGGGGCAGCAGGGTTGAGTACCGGGAGGGGCAGCAGGGTTGAGTACCGGGAGGGGCAGCAGGATTGAGTACCGGGAGGGGCAGC
>LR778275.1:49875521-49970521 GCA_902810595.1 Coregonus sp. 'balchen' | reverse complement strand
TTTGTGTCAGACAGACAGACAGACAACAGTTTCCCTGTCCTAGCCTGTCTTTGTGTCAGACAGACAGACAACAGTTGCCCTGTCCTAGCCTGTCTTTGTGTCAGACAGACAGACAACAGTTGCCCTGTCCTAGCCTGTCTTTGTGTCAGACAGACAACAGTTTCCCTGTCCTAGCCTGTCTTTGTGTCAGACAGACAGACAGACTGACAGACAACAGTTGCCCTGTCCTAGCCTGTCTTTGTGTCAGACAGACAGACAACAGTTGCCCTGTCCTAGCCTGTCTTTGTGTCAGACAGACCGACAACAGTTTCCCTGTCCTAGCCTGTCTTTGTGTCAGACAGACAGACAACAGTTGCCCTGTCCTAGCCTGTCTTTGTGTCAGACAGACAGACAGACAGACAACAGTTGCCCTGTCCTAGCCTGTCTTTGTGTCAGACAGACAGACAGACAGACAGACAACAGTTGCCCTGTCCTAGCCTGTCTTTGTGTCAGACAGACAGACAACAGTTGCCCTGTCCTAGCCTGTCTTTGTGTCAGACAGACAGACAACAGTTGCCCTGTCCTAGCCTGTCTTTGTGTTCAGACAGACAGACAACAGTTTCCCTGTCCTAGCCTGTCTTTGTGTCAGACAGACAGACAGACAACAGTTGCCCTGTCCTAGCCTGTCTTTGTGTCAGACAGACAGACAGACAACAGTTGCCCTGTCCTAGCCTGTCTTTGTGTCAGACAGACAGACAGACAACAGTTGCCCTGTCCTAGCCTGTCTTTGTGTCAGACAGACAGACAACAGTTGCCCTGTCCTAGCCTGTCTTTGTGTCAGACAGACAGACAACAGTTTCCCTGTCCTAGCCTGTCTTTGTGTCAGACAGACAGACAACAGTTTCCCTGTCCTAGCCTGTCTTTGTGTCAGACAGACAGACAGACAGACAGACAACAGTTGCCCTGTCCTAGCCTGTCTTTGTGTCAGACAGACAGACAACAGTTGCCCTGTCCTAGCCTGTCTTTGTGTCAGACAGACAGACAACAGATTCCCTGTCCTAGCCTGTCTTTGTGTCAGACAGACAGACAACAGTTGCCCTGTCCTAGCCTGTCTTTGTGTCAGACAGACAGACAGACAACAGTTGCCCTGTCCTAGCCTGTCTTTGTGTCAGACAGACAGACAACAGTTGCCCTGTCCTAGCCTGTCTTTGTGTCAGACAGACAGACAACAGTTTCCCTGTCCTAGCCTGTCTTTGTGTCAGACAGACAGACAGACAGACAGACAGACAGACAGACAGACAGACAGACAGACAGACAACAGTTGCCCTGTCCTAGCCTGTCTTTGTGTCAGACAGACAGACAACAGTTTCCCTGTCCTAGCCTGTCTTTGTGTCAGACAGACAGACAACAGTTTCCCTGTCCTAGCCTGGCTTTGTGTCAGACAGACAGACAGACAGACAGACAACAGTTTCCCTGTCCTAGCCTGTCTTTGTGTCAGACAGACAGACAACAGTTGCCCTGTCCTAGCCTGTCTTTGTGTCAGACAGACAGACAGACAACAGTTGCCCTGTCCTAGCCTGTCTTTGTGTCAGACAGACAGACAACAGTTGCCCTGTCCTAGCCTGTCTTTGTGTCAGACAGACAGACAACAGTTTCCCTGTCCTAGCCTGTCTTTGTGTCAGACAGACAGACAACAGTTGCCCTGTCCTAGCCTGTCTTTGTGTCAGACAGACAGACAACAGTTGCCCTGTCCTAGCCTGTCTTTGTGTCAGACAGACAGACAGACAACAGTTGCCCCCTGTCCTAGCCTGTCTTTGTGTCAGACAGACAGACAACAGTTGCCCTGTCCTAGCCTGTCTTTGTGTCAGACAGACAGACAACAGTTTCCCTGTCCTAGCCTGTCTTTGTGTCAGACAGACAGACAGACAGACAGACAGACAGACAGACAGACAGACAGACAGACAGACAGACAGACAACAGTTGCCCTGTCCTAGCCTGTCTTTGTGTCAGACAGACAGACAACAGTTTCCCTGTCCTAGCCTGTCTTTGTGTCAGACAGACAGACAACAGTTTCCCTGTCCTAGCCTGGCTTTGTGTCAGACAGACAGACAGACAGACAGACAACAGTTTCCCCTGTCCTAAGCCTGTCTTTGTGTCAGACAGACAGACAACAGTTGCCCTGTCCTAGCCTGTCTTGTGTCAGACAGACAGACAGACAACAGTTGCCCTGTCCTAGCCTGTCTTTGTGTCAGACAGACAGACAACAGTTGCCCTGTCCTAGCCTGTCTTTGTGTCAGACAGACAGACAAACAGTTTCCCTGTCCTAGCCTGTCTTTGTGTCAGACAGACAGACAACAGTTGCCCTGTCCTAGCCTGTCTTTGTGTCAGACAGACAGACAACAGTTGCCCTGTCCTAGCCTGTCTTTGTGTCAGACAGACAGACAACAGTGTCCCTGTCCTAGCCTGTCTTTGTGTCAGACAGACAACAGTTTCCCTGTCCTAGCCTGTCTTTGTGTCAGACAGACAGACAGACAGACAACAGTTGCCCTGTCCTAGCCTGTCTTTGTGTCAGACAGACAGACAACAGTTTCCCTGTCCTAGCATGTCTTTGTGTCAGACAGACAGACAGACAACATTTCCCTGTCCTAGCCTGTCTTTGTGTCAGACAGACAGACAACAGTTTTCCCTGTCCTAGCCTGTCTTTGTGTCAGACAGACAGACAGACAACAGTTTCCCCTGTCCTAGCCTGTCTTTGTGTCAGACAGACAGACAGACAACAGTTTCCCTGTCCTAGCCTGTCTTTGTGTCAGACAGACAGACAACAGTTGCCCTGTCCTAGCCTGTCTTTGTGTCAGACAGACAGACAACAGTTGCCCTGTCCTAGCCTGTCTTTGTGTCAGACAGACAACAGTTTCCCTGTCCTAGCCTGTCTTTGTGTCAGACAGACAGACAGACTGACAGACAAACAGTTGCCCTGTCCTAGCCTGTCTTTGTGTCAGACAGACAGACAACAGTTTGCCCTGTCCTAGCCTGTCTTTGTGTCAGACAGACAGACAACAGTTTCCCTGTCCTAGCCTGTCTTTGTGTCAGACAGACAGACAACAGTTTGCCCTGTCCTAGCCTGTCTTTGTGTCAGACAGACAGACAACAGTTTCCCTGTCCTAGCCTGTCTTTGTGTCAGACAGACAGACAGACAACAGTTGCCCTGTCCTAGCCTGTCTTTGTGTCAGACAGACAGACAAAAGTTGCCCTGTCCTAGCCTGTCTTTGTGTCAGACAGACAGACAACAGTTTCCCTGTCCTAGCCTGTCTTTGTGTCAGACAGACAGACAGACAGACAACAGTTTCCCTGTCCTAGCCTGTCTTTGTGTCAGACAGACAGACAGACAACAGTTGCCCCTGTCCTAGCCTGTCTTTGTGTCAGACAGACAGACAGACAACAGTTGCCCTGTCCTAGCCTGTCTTTGTGTCAGACAGACAGACAACAGTTGCCCTGTCCTAGCCTGTCTTTGTGTCAGACAGACAGACAACAGTTGCCCTGTCCTAGCCTGTCTTTGTGTCAGACAGACAGACAGACAACAGTTTCCCCTGTCCTAGCCTGTCTTTGTGTCAGACAGACAGACAACAGTTGCCCTGTCCTAGCCTGTCTTTGTGTCAGACAGACAGACAGACAACAGTTTCCCTGTCCTAGCCTGTCTTTGTGTCAGACAGACAGACAGACAGACAACAGTTGCCCTGTCTTAGCCTGTCTTTGTGTCAGACAGACAGACAACAGTTTCCCTGTCCTAGCCTGTCTTTGTGTCAGACAGACAGACAGACAACAGTTTCCCTGTCCTAGCCTGTCTTTGTGTCAGACAGACAGACAACAGTTTCCCTGTCCTAGCCTGTCTTTGTGTCAGACAGACAGACAGACAACAGTTTCCCTGTCCTAGCCTGTCTTTGTGTCAGACAGACAGACAGACAGACAGACAGACAGTATATGGATTGTGGTCTCCATTCCCTGTAGTTTACACAACACACTCATTAAACATGGCTGATGTACAGTGCCTTCGGAAAGTATTCAGACCCCTTGACTTTTTCCACATTTTGTTACGTTACAGCCTTACTTCTAAAAAAATGTTTTTATTTTTTTTATCCTTAGCAATCTACACATAATACCCCATAATGACAAAGCAAAAACAGGTTTTTAAAAATGTTTGCAAATGTATTAAAAATAAAAAACAGAAATACGTTATTTACATAAGTATTCAGACCCTTTGCTATGAGACTCGAAATTGAGCTCAGGTGCATCCTGTTTCCATTGATCATCCTTGAGATGTTTCTACAACTTGATTGGAGTCCACCTGTGGTAAATTAAATTGATTGGACATGATTTGGAAAGGCACACACCTGTCTATATAAGGTCCCACAGTTCACAGTGCATGTCAGAGCAAAAACCAAGCCATGAGGTCGAAGGAATTGTCCGTAGAGCTCCGAGACAGGATTGTGTCGAGGCACAGATCTGGCGAAGGTACCAAAACATTTCTGCAGCATTGAAGGTCCCCAAGAACACAGTGGCCTCGATCATTCTTAAATGGAAGAAGTTTGGAACCACCAAGACTCTTCCTAGAGCTGGCCGCCCGGCCAAACTGAGCAATCTGGGGAGAAGGTTCTTGGTCAGGGAGGTGACCAAGAACCCGATGGTCACTCTGACAGAGCTCTAGAGTTCCTCTGTGGAGATGGGAGAACCTTCTAGAAGGACAACCATCTATGCAGTAGTCCACAAATCAGGCCTTTATGGTAGTGACCAGACGGAAGCCACTCCTCAGTAAAAGGCACATGACAGCCCGCTTGGAGTTTGCCAAAAGGCACCTAAAGACTCTCAGACCATGAGAAACAAGATTGAACTCTTTGGCCTGAATGCCAAGCGTCACGTCTGGAGGAAACCTGGCACCATCCCTACGGTGAAGCATGGTGGTTGCAGCATCATGCTGTGGTGATGTTTTCACCGGCAGGGACTGGGAGACTAGTCAGGATCAAGGCAAAGATGAACAGAGCAAAGTACAGAGAGATCCTTGATGAAAACCTGCTCCAGGGCGCCCAGGACCCCAGACTGGGGCGGAGGTTCACTTTTCAACAGGATAACAACTCTAAGCACACAGTCAAGACAACACAGGAGTGGCATCGGGACAAGTCTCAATGTCCCAGCCAGAGTCCGGGCTTGAACCCGATCTAACATCTCTGGAGAGACCTGAAAATAGCTGTGTAGCAACTCTCCCCATCCACCTGACAGAGCTTGAGAGGTACTGAGTAAAGGGTCTGAATACTTATGTAAATGTGCTATTTCCATTTTATTTATTTTATAAATTAGCAAAAAGTTCTAAAAAAAAAAGTTATCCTCTATCCCTCTGTCCTCAGACCCTGCCCCTCTCTCCTCTGTCCAGCCCCTGTATTCAGACCCTGTCCCTCTCTCCTCTGTCCAGCCCCTGTATTCAGCCCCTGTCCCTCTCTCCTCTGTCCAGCCCCTGTATTCAGACCCTGTCCCTCTCTCCTCTGTCCAGCCCCTGTATTCAGACCCCTGTCCCTCTCTCCTCTGTCCAGCCCCTGTATTCAGCCCCTGCCCTCTCTCCTGTATTCAAGCCCCTGGTCCCTCTCTCCTCTGTCCAGCCCCTGTATTCAACCCTGTCCCTCTCTCCTCTGTCCAGCCCCTGTATTCAGACCCTGTCCCTCTCTCCTCTGTCCAGCCCCTGTATTCAGACCCTGTCCCTCTCTCCTCTGTCCCTCTGTCCAGCCCCTGTCCCTCTCTCCTCTGTCCAGCCCCTGTATTCGACCCTGTCCCTCTCTCCTCTGTCCAGCCCCTGTATTCAGACCCTGCCCCTCTCTCCTCTGTCCAGCCCCTGTATTCAGACCCTGTCCCCTCTCCTCTGTCCAGCCCCTGTATTCAGACCCTGCCCCTCTCTCCTCTGTCCAGCCCCTGTATTCAGACCCTGTCCCTCTCCTCTGTCCAGCCCCTGTATTCAGACCCTGTCCCTCTCTCCTCTGTCCAGCCCCTGTATTCAGGCCCTGTCCCTCTCTCCTCTGTCCAGCCCCTGTATTCAGCCCCTGACAGGCTCTAGTGTTATGATGAAGTTTGCCGCTGTGGACGCTCTAATTAAACATTGACAGTGTTGTTCATTTGGACGAGGTGGTGTGTGTGTGTGTGTGTGTGTGTGTGTGTGTTATTAAGTTGGACAGTGAGTTGTGTGCTCAATCAAAATGGCACCTCTAATTATGTTCCCTGGGTGAAGCTGGTGGATTTCCCTCCCTCCCTCCCTCCCTCCCTCCCTCCCTCCCTCCCTCCCTCCTCCCTCCCCCTCCCTCCCTCCCTCCCTCCCTCCCTCTATCCCTCCCTCCCTCCCTCTATCCCTCCCTCCCTCTATCCCTCCCTCCCTCCCTCCATCCCTCCCTCCCTCCCTCTATCCCTCCCTCCCTCCCTCTATCCCTCCCTCCCTCCCTCCCTCTATCCCTCACTCCCTCCCTACCCCTCTATCCCCTCCCTCCCTCCCTCCCTCCCTCCCTCCCTCTATCCCTCCCTCCCTCCCTCTATCCCTCCCTCCCTCCCTCCCTCTATCCCTCTCTCCCTCCCTCCCTACAGAACACCAGCCATGGGGTGTGGAACAGAACAGTACCTGTACAGAACACCAAATCAAATCAAATCACATTTGATCGGTCGTATACACAGATTTAGAAGATGTTATTGTGGGTGTAGCGAAATGTTTGTGTTCCTGCTCCAACAGTGCAGTAATATCTAACAATTCACAACAATACACACAAATCTAAAAGTAAAAAAATGGAATTAAGAAATATATAAATATTAGGACGAGCAATGTCGGAGTCCAGAGTATAAATATATACTGAACAAAAATATAAACGCAACGTGGAAAGTGTTGGTCCCATGTTTCATGAGCTGAAATAAAAGATCCCAGAAGTTTTCCATACGCACAAAAAGCTTATTTCTCTCAGATTTTGTGCACACATTTGTTTACATCCCTGTTAGTGAGTATTTCTCATTTGCCAAGATAATCCATCCACCTGACAGGTGTGGCATATCAAGAAGCTGATTAAACAGCATGATCATTACACAGGTGCACCTTGTGCTGCGGACAATAAAAGGCCACTCTAAAATGTGCAGTTTTGTCACACAACACAATGAAACAGATGTCTCAAGTTTTTAAAGGAGCATGCAATTGGCATGCTGACTGCAGGAATGTCCACCAGAGCTGTTGCCAGAGAATGTAATGTTAATTTCTCTACCATAAGCCACCTCCAACGTTGTTTTAGAGAACAAGGCAAGAGAATTTGGCAAGACGTCCAACCGGCCTCACAACCGCAGACCACGTGTAACCACGCCAGCCCAGGACCTCCACATCTGGCTTCTTCACCTGTGGGATCGTAGCGTTTTATTTATTTTTTATTTTTTACACACTCGGACAACCAGCTCTCACAGTCTCATGTCAGAATTAAACGTTCATCCATGTTTTTCAGATGTCAAATTTCGACGTGTTTAAGATTAACTTTAGGAATTAACTCCACATTTTTAAGTTTAGGGTTAAGTTTAGGAATTAACTCTGAATGGTTAAGATAAGGGTTAAGGTTTGGGCTTAAAACAGAAATATCAAGTAGCCTAGTGTTTAAGATCGTTGGGCCAGCAACCGAAAGTGTGCTTGTTTGAATCCCCAAGCCCACTAGGTGAAAAATCTGTCAATGTGCCCTTGAGCAACGGCCTTAACCCTAATTGCTCCTGTAAGTCGCTCTGGATAAGAGCGTTTGCTAAATGACTAAAATATCAAATGTAAATTTCTATTGCTGGATTCGAACTTGCAACCTTAGGAATACTGACTTGTATCATGGGTGACCTGCCAGCTTTACTCAGAGATAGTCAGTATAGTTCTATTATCACACTACTCAGGGCCCAGGGTACACACTGGAGAGCTCATTCACCTAATGAGAGGCGGAGAGATAGATGGAGAAGAGAAGAGAGATAGAGAGTAGAGAGAGAGTAGGCAGGGAGAGACGAGAGAGAGAGGGAAGAGAGAGAGAGAGAGAGAGAGGCATGGAGAGAGAGAGAGGAGAGAGAGAGAGAGAGAGAAGAGAGAGAGAGGGAGTAGGCAGGGAGAGAGAGAGTAGGGAAGGGAGAGAGAGAGATAGAGAGAGAGAGAGAGAGACGAGAGAGAGAAGAGAGAGGAGGCAGGAGACGAGCGAGACGCGGAGAGAGAGAGACGCCCCCCGAGCCAGCTGAGAGACAAGAGCGAGGAGGGCACTAGATGTCCAGAGTGTAGGGAGAGAGAGATAGTTCGACGACGACGAGAGATAGTGAGGCCTTTGGCTTCTTGGTCTGTCTGTCCACCAGAGCCCTGGGGCTGGTGTGGTTCCCCTGGACTGAGGGTCTGGGCAGAGCAGAGGGGACCTAGACATACATATACCGCCACGAGAGTGCATCTCCATGATGTATCTACAAAAAGGCTCTACTCTACTCTCCTATCGCTGACACACTAACTTTATCTGCACTACATCATCACTGAACAACTAATGTAGATGGAGGCAGGGACCTTAGCTCCCTCAATCCATTACTGTATATCACATCAGTACTTTAAACATTTTGTGGTCAGCGGTTTCCAGGATATTAAAAGCATACAGCTCTGTTTAGTCATATTTTACCCTAATGGCCATTTCATATAGCTGGCTATTGATTCTGAGCTTCACTGCGTGGGTATTTGATGTATATTATTTTATTTTAACCTTTATTTTAATAGGGAAGACATACTGAGACCTAGGTGTCTTTTACAAATGTAAAAGTACAACATCAATATCCACATTATTAAAAAATAAATAAATAAATAAATTTAAAAGTGGTTGTCCCACTGGCTATAAGTTGAATGCACCAATTTGTAAGTCGCTCTGGATAAGAGCGTCTGCTAAATGACTTAAATGTAAAATACCCAATATATATATATATATACAGTGGGGGAAAAAAGTATTTAGTCAGCCACCAATTGTGCAAGTTCTCCCACTTAAAAAGATGAGAGAGGCCTGTAATTTTCATCATAGGTACACGTCAACTATGACAGACAAATTGAGAGAAAAAAAATCCAGAAACTCACATTGTAGGATTTCTGGCTCTCACAGACCTGTAACTTCTTCTTTAAGAGGCTCCTCTGTCCTCCACTCGTTACCTGTATTAATGGCACCTGTTTGAACTTGTTATCAGTATAAAAGACACCTGTCCACAACCTCAAACAGTCACACTCCAAACTCCACTATGGCCAAGACCAAAGAGCTGTCAAAGGACACCAGAAACAAAATTGTAGACCTGCACCAGGCTGGGAAGACTGAATCTGCAATAGGTAAGCAGCTTGGTTTGAAGAAATCAACTGTGGGAGCAATTATTAGGAAATGGAAGACATACAAGACAACTGATAATCTCCCTCGATCTGGGGCTCCATGCAAGATCTCACCCCGTGGAGTCAAAATGATCACAAGAACGGTGAGCAAAAATCCCAGAACCACACGAGGGGACCTAGTGAATGACCTGCAGAGAGCTGGGACCAAAGTAACAAAGCCTACCATCAGTAACACACTATGCCGCCAGGGACTCAAATCCTGCAGTGCCAGACGTGTCCCCCTGCTTAAGCCAGTACATGTCCAGGCCCGTCTGAAGTTTGCTAGAGTGCATTTGGATGATCCAGAAGAGGATTGGGAGAATGTCATATGGTCAGATGAAACCAAAATATAACTTTTTTGTAAAAACTCAACTAGTCGTGTTTGGAGGACAAAGAATGCTGAGTTGCATCCAAAGAACACCATACCTACTGTGAAGCATGGGGGTGGAAACATCATGCTTTGGGGCTGTTTTTCTGCAAAGGGACCAGGACGACTGATCCGTGTAAAGGAAAGAATGAATGGGGCCATGTATCGTGAGATTTTGAGTGAAAACCTCCTTCCATCTGCAAGGGCATTGAAGATGAAACGTGGCTGGGTCTTTCAGCATGACAATGATCCCAAACACACCACCCGGGCAACGAAGAAGTGGCTTCGTAAGAAGCATTTCAAGGTCCTGGAGTGGCCTAGCCAGTCTCCAGATCTCAACCCCATAGAAAATCTTTGGAGGGAGTTGAAAGTCCATGTTGCCCAACGACAGCCCCAAAACATCACTGCTCTAGAGGAGATCAGCATGGAGGAATGGGCCAAAATACCAGCAACAGTGTGTGAAAACCTTGTGAAGACTTACAGAAAACGTTTGACCTGTGTCATTGCCAACAAAGGGTATATAACAAAGTATTGAGAAACTTTTATTATTGACCAAATACTTATTTTCCACCATCATTTGCAAATAAATTCATAAAAAATCCTACAATGTGATTTTCTGGATTTTTTTTTCTCATTTTGTCTGTCATAGTTGACGTGTACCTATGATGAAAATTACAGGCCTCTCTCATCTTTTTAAGTGGGAGAACTTGCACAATTGGTGGCTGACTAAATACATATATATATACATTGCATTCGGAAAGTATTCAGACCCCTTGACTTTTTCCACATTTTGTTATGTTACAGCCTTATTCTAAAATTGATTAAATTGTTTTTTCCCCCCTCATCAATCTACACACAATACCCCATAATGACAACGCAAAAACAGGTTTTTAGAAATGTTTGCACATTTATTAAAAAATAAATAATAATAATATTACATTTACATAAGTATTCAGACCCTTTACTCTGTGCTTTTGTTGAAGCACCTTTGGCTCCAGTCTTCTTGAGTATGACGCTACAAGCTTGGCACACCTGTATTTGGGGAGTTTCTCCCATTCTTCTCTGTAGATCCTCTTAAGCTCTGTCAGGTTGGACGGGGAGCGTCGCTGCACAGCTATTTTCAGGTCTCTCCAGAGATGTTCGATCAGGTTCAAGTCCGGCCTCTGGCTGGGCCATTCAAGGTCATTCAGAGACTTGTCCTGAAGCCACTCCAGTGTTGTCTTGGCTGTGTGCTTAGGGTCATAGTCCTGTTGGAAGGTCAACCTTCGCCCCAGTCTGAGGTCCTGAGCACTCTGGAGCAGGTTTTCATCAATGATCTCTTTGTACTTTGCTCCGTTCATCTTTCCCTCCCAGTCCCTGCCGCTGAAAAACATTCCCACAGCATGATGCTGACACCACAATGCTTCACTGTTGGGATGGTGCCAGGTTTCCTCCAGACGTGACGCTTGGCATCAGGCCAAAGAGTTCAGTCTTGGTTTCATCAGACCAGAGAATCTTGTTTCTCATGGTCTGACAGTCCTTTAGGTGCCTTTTGGCAAACTCCAAGCGGGCTGTCATGTGCCTTTTACTGAGGAGTGGCTTCCATCTGGCCACTCTACCATAATGGCCTGATTGGTGGAGTGCTGCAGAGATTGTTGTCCTTCTGGAAGGTTCTCCCATCTCCACAGAGGAACTCTGGAGCTCTGTCAGAGTGACCATCGGGTTCTTGGTCACCTCCCTGACCAAGGCCCTTCTCCCCCGATTGCTCAGTTTGGCCGGGCGGCCAGCTCTAGGAAGAGTCTTAGTGGTTCCAAACGTCTTCCATTTAACAATGATTGAGGCCACTGTGTTCTTGGGGACCTTCAATGCTGCAAAATAAAAATGTGGTACCCTTCCCCAGATCGTTGCCTCAACACAATCCTGTCTCGGAGCTCTATGGACAACTCCTTCGACCTCATGGCTTGGTCTTTTCTCTGACATGCACTGTCAACTGTGGGACCTTATATAGACAGGTGTGTGCCTTTCCAAATCATGTCCAATCAATTGAATTTACCACAGGTGGATCCCAATCAAGTTGTAGAAACATCTCAAGAATCATCAATGGAAACAGGATGCACCTGAGCTCAATTTCAGGGTCTGAATACTTATAAGGTATTTCAGTTTTTCAATTTTAATACATTTGCAAAAAATTCTAAAAACCTGTTTTCGCTTTGTCATTATGGGGTATTGTGTGTTGATTGATGAGGGCATTTTTTATTTATTTAATCGAGTTTAGAATAAGGCTGTAACGTAACAAAATGTGGAAAAAGTCAAGGGGTCTGAATACTTTCCGAATGCACTGTATATATACACATTAAAATAAAAATAAAACACAAATAAAACTTCCCAAATCACCCAGAGAAATGTTTACATTCCTCCACAAATAAGTCCCCAATCAATACTTTAAATTGCCTGAACGGAACCTGAACATCGAGATGAAATGGATTTAGAATGTTGTTCCAGTAATACGGAGCATTAAAACTAAAACCAGATTTACCTCCTCGGTGGAGACCCTCGGAACCTCAAGAGTTAACCAGTCCTGACCGTAGTTTTGACACAGCCAGATCAACAGTCAGGGCAATAGCATACATAAGAGTCAGTTCATGTCAGTTCTGAACACATTATAACCCTCAATATTCATATTAAAGTCCAGAATGTCCCCAGAGATCCATGTTTCAGTCAATACCAGAATTTCCTGATTCCTCTGCATAGCCCAGATTTTGATGTAATCCAGTTTAGTAAGTAAGCTCCTAATGTTCAGATGCATCAACCCAAATCCTCTACAATGTTTAAAGTCACATGGAGTCTCCAACTCAGCTACGTTCAATAGGCGGTTGCAGGCCCTGTCTGATGGGTGATATTGATATAGTTGGTATGGCTATTAGATTGCATAGAACTGCACCATCCCTATAATAGTAATAGAGGAAGGAGTAGGAATTGGAATTACTTTTCCAAGGTTGGCACCACAGGACCTGAACCGCAGCCAATGTCAATATGAGGAACTCTCAGAGTAACCAATGATGGAATGTTATAAACTGACTTACATGGGCTTTGGTTGCTATAGTGCAACAGTCCAAGCCCTCTACGTGATTTGAAAACTGAGGGGGTATTCAAGTTTATGGAATTCACATTGGAACTAAAAGCACTGGGTGAGCAGACAACAGCTCCTATTTTGAGCTAACAATAGCAGATCAAAGAGTGGAGTTCAAGTGAATGGGTACAAGATTACAACTGACAACAGCCCTGGCAGTATAGACGACAGTACGAAGATAATGCTTAGAGAGGATGGGAGGTGTCACCTGAGCAGTGCTTGGTCTGTCTCTGGGTCAATATCTTAACGCGGCCTTGAAATGTGAAGAGAGGGCCCAGGCTCCTAGTTGGTTTGGGTGGAGTCCATCATCTCTGTAGAGAATCTTTTGTTTCCAGGTGTTGAAATTGTCAATAAAAGTTATGCCAACAGAGTGGCAGTAGTCTTTAAGGCAGCCTTTTCTGAGCCTCCTTGAGGACCAATGGGAGAAGGGGAACAGAGGACCCACATCATCAATAGTAGCCCTCTGAGCAGGGGCGGGGGGGTGGCCTGCAGCCTCAGACGCCCTCGAGGCCTGATGTGAGAGGGATCCCCGGGGGGGGGGTACGGGCCTGTGGTTGAAACCCCCTGAGCTGGACCCTCAGGAGAATGGGTAGAGGATGGAGGAGCAGGACCCTCAGGAGACAGGGTAGAGGATGGAGGAGCTGGACCCTCAGGAGACAGGGTAGAGGATGGAGGAGCTGGACCCTCAGGAGACAGGGTAGAGGATGGAGGAGCTGGACCCTCAGGAGACAGGGTAGAGGATGGAGGAGCTGGACCCTCAGGAGACAGGGTAGAGGATGGAGGAGCTGGACCCTCAGGAGACAGGGTAGAGGATGGAGGAGCAGGACCCTCAGGAGACAGGGTAGAGGATGGAGGAGCAGGAATCTCTGGAAGCAGGTGGGTGAAACTGTTGGTCAGCAGGATGGGATCCCCCAAAGCCATTTCAGCCCCATTCACCATAGACTACTACCTTGGGCTGGACTGGGAAACGCGGGTGAGATGGGAGGGGAGAGGTGACTTCACTAGGGAGGGGTCTCTGCAGGGCAGCCCTGGCCAGTCAGTCAGAGGCAACACGGTGGCGAGGCAGTGGCACGACGACCAGGCTGAGAAGTAGAAGAGGAAAGCTAGAAACCAGCCAGCACTAGGACCCAGCCAGCACTAGGACCCAGCCAGCACTAGGACCCAGCCAGCACTAGGACCCAGCCAGCACTAGGACCCAGCCAGCACTAGGACCCACAATAAACACTTACTCAATGTGATTAAATGCTGGGGCCCATCAAAACAGCAACGCAACAGTATGATAGCCAGGAGAGAAGCACTTTGGAGGGGAGTTAGTGTTCAGTAACAGGCCCGGTGGAAAAGCCCCGGGAGAGAGGCTGCCACCGGGCCCGCGGGAGAGGAGAGGCTTGCAAAGGGCCGGGAGAGCAGAGCTGGCAACCGGGCCGCGGGAGAGAGGAAGGCGTGCACCGGGCCGGGAGAGAGGCTGCAACCGGGCCGCGGGAGAGAGGCTGCAACCAGGGCCGCGGGAGAGAGGCGGCAGCAAACCTGGCCGCGGGAGAGAGGTCTGCAACCGGGCCGACGGGAGAGAGGCTGCACCGGGCCGGGAGAGAGGCTGCACCGGGCCGCGGGAGAGGCTGCAACCGGGCCGGGAGAGAGGCGTGCAACCGGGCCGCGGGAAGGAGTGCTGCAACCGGGCCGCGGGAGAGAGGCTTGCACCGGCCAGGGAGAGAGGCTGCAACCGGGCCGGGAGAGAGGCTGCCCCGGGCCGGCGGGAGAGAGGCCTGACCGGGCCGACGGGAGAGGAGAGGCTGCAACCGGGCCGCGGAGAGGGGCTGCAAAGGGCCGCGGGAGAGAGGCTGCACCGGGCCGCGGGAGAGGAGAGGCTGCACCGGGCCGCGGGAGAGGGGCTGCACCGGGCCGCGGGAGAGAGGGAGGCTGCACCGGGCGCGGGAGAGAGAGGCTGCACCGGGCCGCGGGAGAGAGGCTGCACCGGGCCGCGGGAGAGAGGCTGCACCGGGCTGCGGGAGAGGAGAGGCTGCACCGGGCCGCGGGAGAGGAGAGGCTGCAACCGCGGCCGGCGGGAGAGGGGCTGCACCGGGCCGCGGGAGAGGAGAAACCAAGTAGAGTTCAAGTCTGGCAGTAGTCCAAAAACATCCAAGGCACAATGTCAAGTGGAAGGATGAAAGCAGCAGTAGGCAGGGGTCTGCTCGGATAATGCCCCAGTCCAGGCCCCAGTCCAGGCCCCAGTCCAGGCCCCAGTCCAGAGTAGGGTGCCCAGGTATATCAAGTAGGCATCAAAAGTTTCAACAGATCTGTTTTGTATTGTCTCCTTAAAAACTCTGTATGCAATATTGCACTATTGTCCAATATTGGTGTCTGG
This sequence comes from Coregonus sp. 'balchen', assembly GCA_902810595.1. Classification (NCBI taxonomy): domain Eukaryota; kingdom Metazoa; phylum Chordata; class Actinopteri; order Salmoniformes; family Salmonidae; genus Coregonus; species Coregonus sp. 'balchen'. Next base: position 49,955,310 of record LR778275.1, on the reverse strand, counting down.
GGGGTTGCAATTGTTTTTATATTGTATATTTGAAATTCCATCCATTATTTTTGTTGTTGGATGGTGGTAAAATTAGGAGGGATAAGAGAGTGTTTTACTAGGACCGTATTTATAAGTTTCGCCTTTAAGATCACACTGATCCTAGATCAGCACTGCTGAGATTATTGATACATGTAGGAACAGCTACAGCAGCTGTTCATATGAAATACTACAGCAGCTGTTCATATGAAATACTACAGCAGCTGTTCATATGAAATACTACAGCAGCTGTTCATATGAAATACTACAGCAGCTGTTCATATGAAATACTACAGCAGCTGTTCATATTAAATACTACAGCAGCTGTTCATATGAAATACTACAGCAGCTGTTCATATGAAATACTACAGCAGCTGTTCATATGAAATGCTACAGCAGCTGTTCATATGAAATACTACAGCAGCTGTTCATATGAAATACTACAGCAGCTGTTCATATGAAATGCTACAGCAGCTGTTCATATGAAATACTACAGCAGCTGTTCATATGAAATACTACAGCAGCTGTTCATATGAAATACTACAGCAGCTGTTCATATGAAATGCTACAGCAGCTGTTCATATGAAATACTACAGCAGCTGTTCATATGAAATACTACAGCAGCTGTTCATATGAAATACTACAGCAGCTGTTCATATGAAATACTACAGCAGCTGTTCATATGAAATACTACAGCAGCTGTTCATATGAAATGCTACAGCAGCTGTTCATATGAAATACTACAGCAGCTGTTCATATGAAATGCTACAGCAGCTGTTCATATGAAATGCTACAGCAGCTGTTCATATGAAATGCTACAGCAGCTGTTCATATTAAATACTACAGCAGCTGTTCATATGAAATGCTACAGCAGCTGTTCATATGAAATGCTACAGCAGCTGTTCATATGAAATGCTACAGCAGCTGTTCATATTAAATACTACAGCAGCTGTTCATATGAAATGCTACAGCAGCTGTTCATATGAAATGCTACAGCAGCTGTTCATATGAAATGCTACAGCAGCTGTTCATATGAAATACTACAGCAGCTGTTCATATGAAATACTACAGCAGCTGTTCATATGAAATACTACAGCAGCTGTTCATATGAAATACTACAGCAGCTGTTCATATGAAATACTACAGCAGCTGTTCATATGAAATACTACAGCAGCTGTTCATATGAAATACTACAGCAGCTGTTCATATGAAATACTACAGCAGCTGTTCATATGAAATACTACAGCAGCTGTTCATATGAAATACTACATACACTATATACTGTTTATATACTGAACAACAATATAAACGCAACATGCAACGATTTTACTGCGTTACAGTTCATATAAGGAAATCAGTCAATTGAAATACATTAATTAGGCCCGAATCTATGGATTTCACATGACTGGTCAGGGGCGCAGCCATGGGTGGACCTGGGAGGGCATAGGGCCCACCCACTGGGGAACCAGGCCCACCCACTGGGGAGCTAGGCCCACCCACTGGGGAGCGAGAACCAGCCAATCAGAAGGAGAATGTCAGGCCGGTTGGACGTATTGCCAAATTCTCTAAAATGACATTGGAGGTGGCTTATGGTAGAGAAATGAACATTCAGTTCTCTGCCAACAGCTCTGGTGGACATTCCTGCTGTCAGCATGCCAATTGCACGCTCCCTCAAATCTTGAGACATCTGTGGCATTGTGTTGTGTGACAAAACTGCACATTTTAGAGTGGCCTTTTATTGTCCCCAGCCACAAGGTGCACCTGTGTAATGATCATGCTGTTTAATCAGCTTCTTGATATGCCACACCTGTCAGGTGGATGGATTATCTTGGCAAAGGAGAAATGCTCACTAACAGGGATGTAAACAAATGTGTGCACAAAATCAGAGAGAAATAAGCTTTTTGGGCGTATGGAAAACTTCTGGGATCTTTTATTTCAGCTCATGAAAAATGGGACTTTACAGGTTGCGTTTATATTATACATGTTGCAACAAGCCACTTCCATCATCTTGTTAATTCTGGACATTATTTGTGTTGTTGGATGACGTTGTAATGTAAGGAATAAGGCCGAGGAACTTTGTGTAGAAAACAGCCACAACATATTAGCACTAGTAGCATATAATAAAACAACAGCCAGTTAGCCATAGCAAAGCTAATACATGATGATATAAAACAACAGCCAGTTAGCCATAGCAAAGCTAATACATGATGATATAAAACAACAGCCAGTTAGCCATAGCAAAGCTAATACATGATGATATAAAACAACAGCCAGTCAGCCATAGCAAAGCTAATACATGATGATATAAAACAACAGCCAGTTAGCCATAGCAAAGCTAATACATGATGCAACTACAAGCCACTTCCATCATCTTTAATGACCACTTGGCTGGTAGGAATTTAAGACAGGGAAGTTTGCTTTTATGACCAAGCACTTGTTCCGGCAGATTTAAGCGATACCGTCTTCGATCAAATGGGTGTGTAATGGTCGGTGTGTATGGTCAGGGCTGTCATCAGGTCTGTGTTGAAGGACTTGTTTAGCTGTGGATGTGTTTTGTGGTTGTATGGGTTGTTTTTGGCTGGTGGATATTGAATGGGGTTGTTGCTACCTGGTGCTGATGCATTACACTGTAAATAAATTAGAAATAGTTTTTTTAAAAAACATGGCAGCACAGGGTGCCAAACATGAACCGTAAAATTACAGACAATTTTTGTAGATTTAAATGGAAAAATCGAATGTGGAAATCTTAAAATTACAGAAATGTACATTAACAGTAAGATATTGATAAAAATACATTGTAAATATAGTAATTTCATTTGTGCCTTTCAAAGCAGGGAATATATGTTAATTAACAGTTTTTCTTCCCACTCTTACTCAATGTAAATGTGTAATTTTAAGATTTTCACACGCCATTTCAATCTGTGACTTTTTTATGTCATTTTACGGTTAACGTTTGGCACCCTGTGCTGCCATGCTTTTGACCGTATTTAAATTGTAATTTTCTAAAAGCAGCACAGGGTGGCAAACATTAACCGTAAAATTACAGATTCAATGACGTGTCGGAATCTTCAAATTACAGACATTTGCATTAAGAGTAAAAGTGACAAAAAGGGTTAATTAACAGATATATCCTGCTTTGGCAGACAAAAATTACAGTAAAACAAGTAATTTGATTAAATAACTATATTTACAATGTATTTTTTATAATATTGGCTAGTTAATTCCCATCCGAAACCCTGTCTGGGGGCTGTAGGGGAGAGCGACACCGGCTGGAATGACAATTACACTGTTAGTTCATAAAACTACTGTGTCAACATTGCAGGCTGCTGGTGGTGTGGGGTGTGGTTTCATGGCACACATTGGGCCCCTTGATAAAAGTGGAGCAACGTTTTAATGGCACATAATATCAGATGGATCCCTACATGGCAGCAGTGGATCCATCTGCAAATGGATTTTCTTCAGCAGGATAATGTGCCACAAGGCTAGGATGTTCAGGAATGGTTCCACCATCATGCCAGTGAATTCAGCATACTGCAGTGGCCTGCCCAGTCACCAGACCTCAATCCAACTGAGCATCTGTGGGATGAGATGGAACGAGCTATTCGGAGTAGAGATTCACTACCAGCCAACTTGACACAACTGTTGGAAGCATTGGAGTCAACATTGGCCAGCATCCCTATGGAACGCTTTTGACACCTTGTAGAGTCCGTGCCCCGACGAATTGAGGTTGTTCTGAGGGCAAAAGGGGGTGCAACTCAATATTAGGAAGGTGTACTAAGTCATGTTTTGCAGAGGGGTCAAATACTTATTTCCCTCATTAAAAATGCAAATTAATTTATAACATTTTCGACATGTGTTTTTCTGGATTTGTGTGTTGTTATTCTGTCTCTCACTGTTCAAATAAACCTACCATTAAAATTATAGACTGATCATGTCTTTGTCAGTGGGCAAACCGTACAAAATCAGCAGGGGATCAAATACTTTTTTTCCCTCACTGTACGTTGCACTTTAATTACCTTACACTTGCAATATTATATCTTTCTGGAGAAAGACAAATATTTCTCAGATATAAACCTGCTGTTGATATTGAGTTTTGAGCCTGAGGAGACTGAAGTCAGATCAACATTCCTGTGAGACTTATCGAAAGTACCCATCACATTCGTGTAGGCCCTTGAGCTAAAAACTACACCAGGAGCCATTGTTCCAATCCATGACACACACACGAGCTAAAAAAAACAGAACCTGGGATTGTACCATCCCAATAAAGACCACTGCTGCTTCTTCAAGGCAGGTAGCATCTGAAACACTGCCTAAAAAGGAAGGAGTATATTCTGTGGAGGGATGGTTAGAATTGCCACCAGCTCCAACTTAGAAGAGAATATCATTTTATTATGAATATGAAAGACAAAATACTTTGTTATTGACATAAAATAAAATAATTATTATTGTCATGTATTTGTTCATCTTATTTGACCTTAGTGTCATGTACTGTTGCTCAATCGTATCAGTTTTGGTTCAATTGATGTAATGTTGCGTCATGAATGTCCTCTGGAAAACAGCAAACAATTTAAATGTTATAAACTGCCATTATATTAACCCCTTTTTTAATATTATATTTAATATTTTCTACAGAAGGAGAGGGAAATATTGGTTTGTGAAATAACAGGGAAAAAACATTAATGTAAATGATCTGTTTAAAATGACTACTTTAATTGAAAATGTATGGATTTTAATAAGGCAATCCTATGAAATTACTGTGTAATACCATAAATATACATAGATTTACCCCAAAATGTGGCTATTTAGGGTGTATTTTTACAAAATTGTCAAGCAAGCAAGTTTATTTATATAGCACAATTCATACATCGAAGCAATTCAATGTGCTTTACAAAGATGTTAATCAAAAATAATGAAAACATCATAATAATAAAAATACAATAAAATAAACATATAAAGATTAAAAATTAAAAATGGGATAAAAACATAGGAAGCTATAAGGCTCAACAGTGTGGTTCAGTTTAAGTGCTCAGTCGTAGGCACGTGAAAAGAGAAGTGTTTTTAACCTGGATTTAAAAATGGATACGTTTGGGGCACATCTAAGATCTTCTGGTAGTTTATTCCAGTTGTGTACAGCATCAGTGCTAAACGCAGCTTCTCCATGTTTGGTTTGGGCTCTGGGCTCTACTAGCTGACCTGTGTTCATGGATCTAAGAGCCCTGCTCGGTTTATATTCTTCAAACATATCAGCCATGTACTCGGGTCCTAAACCGTTCAAAGATTTATAAACTAAAAGCACCACTTTGAAATCAATTCTGTAACTGACTGGAAGCCAATGTAAAGATTTAAGAACCGGAGTGATGTGCTCCGTTCTCTTGGTCCTGGTTAACGTCCGGAGTGATGTGCTCCATTCTCTTGGTCCTGGTTAACGTCCGGAGTGATGTGCTCCGTGTTCTCTTGGTCCTGGTTAACGTCGGAGTGATGTGCTCCGTTTCTCTTTGGTCCTGGTTAACGTCCGGAGTGATGTGCTCCGTTCTCTTGTCCTGGTTAACGTCCGGAGTGATGTGCTCCGTTCTCTTGGTCCTGGTTACGTCCGTGAGTGATGTGGCTCCGTGTCTCTTGGTCCTGGTTAACGTCCGGAGTGATGTGCTCCGTTCTCTTGGTCCTGGTTAACGTCCGGATGATGTGCTCCGTTCTCTTCTTGGTCCTGGTTAACGCCGGAGTGATGTGCTCCGTGTTCTCTTGGTCCTGGTTAACGTCCGGAGTGATGTTGCTCCGTGTTTCTCTTGGTCCTGGTTAACGTCCGGAGTGATGTGCTCCGTGTTCTCTTGGTCCTGGTTAACGTCCGGAGTGATGTGCTCCGTGTTCTCTTGGTCCTGGTTAACGTCCGGAGTGATGTGCTCCGTGTTCTCTTGGTCCTGGTTAACGTCCGGAGTGATGTGCTCCGTTCTCTTGGTCCTGGTTAACGTCCGGAGTGATGTGCTCCGTGTTCTCTTGGTCCTGGTTAACGTCCGAGTGATGTGCTCCGTTCTCTTGGTCCTGGTTAACGTCCGGAGTGATGTGCTCTGTGTTCTCTTGGTCCTGGTTAACGTCCGGAGTGATGTGCTCCGTGTTCTCTTGGTCCTGGTTAACGTCCGGAGTGATGTGCTCCGTTCTCTTGGTCCTGGTTAACGTCCGGAGTGATGTGCTCCGTGTTCTCTTGGTCCTGGTTAACGTCCGGAGTGATGTGCTCCGTTCTCTTGGTCCTGGTTAACGTCCGGAGTGATGTGCTCCGTTCTCTTGGTCCTGGTTAACGTCCGGAGTGATGTGCTCCGTTCTCTTGGTCCTGGTTAACGTTCTAGCAGCTGCATTAGGAATGAGCTGCAGCTGTTTTACAGTCTTTTTCTGGAGTCCTGTTAATTACAGTAGTCAACCCTACTGGAGATAAAAGCATGGATGAGCTTCTCTTGATCTTTGTTGGACACCAAGCCTTTGATTCTGTCTATATATTTTTTGATGATAGAATGCTGTTTTGGTGACCGCTTTGATATGACTGTTATGATGTGAGGTCTCCCGAGTGGCGCAGTGGTCTAAGGCACTGCATCGCAGTGCTAGCTGTGCCACTAGAGATCCTGGTTCGAATCCAGGCTCTGTCGTAGCCGGCCGCGACCGGGAGATCCATGGGGCGGCGCACAGTTGGCCCAGCGTCGTCCAGGGTAGGGGAGGGAATGGCCGGCAGGGATGTAGCTCAGTTGGTAGAGCATGGCGTTTGCAACGCCAGGGTTGTGGGTTCGATTCCCACGGGGGGCTAGTATGAATATAAAACAATAAAAACAAACAAAACAACATTTATAATGTATGCACTCACTAACTGTGAGTCGCTCTGGATAAGAGCGTCTGCTAAATGACTAAAATGTAATGTAAATGTCTATCAGAACACCAAGATTACGCACTTGATCGCTGGTTTTAAGGACCCGAGAATCCAGCTCTTTACTAATACTTGTTCTATTATTTTTGTTGCCAAACACAATAATATCAGTTTTATCTTGGTTTAATTGTAGACAATTTTGGTTCATCCAGGTATTTGTGGGTTCGATTCCCACGGGGGGCCAGTATGAAAAATGAAAATAAAAAGTGTAATGTAAGTCGCTCTGGATAAGAGCGTCTGCTAAATGACTAAAATGTAAAATGTAAAATGTAATTAAACAGAATCGGTCCGAGAACTGATCCCTGTGGAACTCTGCATGTCATAGCCACCCTATCAGATTCATGATTACCAATGGTGACAAAGTAACTCCGGCCATCTAGATAAGATCTAAACCAATCAAGGTCAAGTTGATTTACAGTTTAAAACACCTACTTTAATCATACATTACTGTATTTTTATTGTTTATTTGTATAGAATTACTGTTGAACTGTAAATATACAGTAATTCAACTAAACTCTCAATTTTCCCGAGTGGTGCAGTGGTCTAAGGCGCTGCATCGCAGTGCTAGCTGTGCCACTAGAGATCCTGGTTCGAATCCAGCTCCGGCTCTGTCGTAGCCGGCCGCGACCGGGAGATCCATGGGGCGGCGCACAATTGGCCCAGCGTCGTCCAGGGTAGGGGAGGGAATGGCCGGCAGGGATGTAGCTCAGTTGGTAGAGCATGGCGTTTGCAACGCCAGGGTTGTGGGTTCGTTTCCCACGGGGGGCCAGTATGAAAAAATATATAATAATAATGTATGCACTCACTAACTGTAAGTGGCTCTGGATAAGAGCGTCTGCTAAATGACGTAAATGTCAAATGTAATTTACCCCTAATATTAGCTATTTAGAATGTATTTCTACAATATGTTTAAGTTAATTTACATCTTAAAACAGCTACTTTAATCAAATATTACTGTATTTTGATTGTGTATTTTCATAAAATTACTGTTGGAAACTGTAAATATACAGTAATTTATTTTATTTACAGTACATTTACGTATGTAAAATTTGAATGATTTCCCTTAAAAAAAATTAACAAATCCATAATGTGTTATAATTGACATAAACCATTATTTTACAGGAAAACATTTAAATTAGAGATTATTACTGTAATTGTACAATATATTTTTCATTATTCAGAAGAAAAAAAAAATGAAATTACTGTAAAATAAATGGTGAATTTTCAGAGAGGGATGCACTGGGATGGCAGACTGCAATTTGACCGTTGCTGGAGGGTACTGGATCTCTGTACTGGCACAAGGGTGGTACCTAAGAAACATTAGTATAGAGAGAGAGTGTGTGTGGTTTGTGTGTGTGTGTGTGTGTGTGGTTTGTGTGTGTGTGTGTGTGTGTGTGTGGTTTGTGTGTGTGTGTGGTTTGTGTGTGTGTGTGTGGTGTGTGTGTGTGTGTGTGTGTGTCTCTGCAGTTGTGTGTGTGTGGTTTGTGTGTGTGTGTGTGTGGTTTGTGTGTGTGTGTGTGCGTGTGTGTGTGTGGGTTTGTGTCTGTGTGTGTGTGTGTGTGGTGTGTATGTCTCTGCAGTTGTGTGTTTGTGTGCCTAAGTACATGTTTCTGTGCTGGATCTGTGTGTCAGGATAGTTTCTGAAGGTAGTTCGCTTCTGTCTCCTCTCTCTCCCCTGGATGGCAGGCCTCCCTGGCGTGTCACACACACACACACACACACACACACACACACACACACGCACACACACAACACACACACACACAAACACACACACACACACACACCACACACACTTCATATCTCTGGGTCCCTTCCGAGCGCCTCATTGCTCAGGAATGCCGGCAGGCCCCTAACGAGGTTTAAACTAGACATTAATTGAATCCCTTCTTTGGAGCCTTGCTTCTTTATTCATTCATTTGTACGTTCGTCCTTCATCAAGTCGTTGTTAAACTCCCGGGTTTGCTGGCGGGCTCACAGCGTGGCTTTAATGAGGAGGAAACAGGAAACAGTAACAGAGGGAAGTTGGTTTGGTTGTTGGGGAGAAAAATAGCTCAAGTTGAATTTGATCTTGGTGTGTTCGTGAGACTTATCAGCCTGTGACATCTATAATTCTACGAGGGTCTGAGATAAGAGATGTCTTAAGATGCATGAACATAACCACTGTAAACACTTTCCTTTTTGGGCTGTGCGTGAGTGGGCCCTTGGTACTTGGAGCAACAAGAGGGTGAACTAAGACCTGCTTTCTGTGTCTGCTGCTCTGCTGTGATGGCAGACTGACTGTGTTGACAATAGGAAGAAGGCCAGGCTGTAGAGCCGGTCTTATTCTGCTACAGAGCACTCACTACTGTAAGTCGCTCCGGGTAAGAGTGTCTGCTAAAACATTTAAAATGTTGAAGATGTGAAAAGTATTTGTAAAGAAAATGATAATAATAATACTTTTTAAGAGGGAGAGAGACACAGAATGAGAGAGTCAGGGAAGAGAGAGAGGAGATGAGTCCAGAGTAGGAGAGGAAAGAAGTCAGGGAGAGAGAGAGAGAGCGAGGGAGTCAGGGAGAGAGATAGAGAGGTCATGGAGAGAGAGATAGTCAGGGAGAGAGAGAGAATAGAAGAGAGAGAGAGCGACGAAGAAAAAGAGAAGAGAGGGAGATGTATGTTTATATCATGGAGAGGAGCGAGATTTTTATATAATCAGGAGAGAGATAGAGAGAGCGAGATATGTATTTTGTTTTAGTCATGGAGAGAGAGAGATGAGATGTATTTGTTTTAATATCATATCAGGTAGAGAGAGAGAGATTTATTGTTGGGTTCTGTCGGGAGAGAGAGATAGAGATGTATGTGTTTATTTCAGGGAGAAGAGAGAAGATGTGTTTATATCAGGGAGAGAGAGAGAGAGAGAGATGTATGTGTTTAATCAGGAGAGAGAGAGAGATGTATGTGTTTATGTCAGGGAGAGAGAGAGAGATTTATGTGTTTATGTCAGGGAGAGAGAGAGAGAGATGTATGTGTTTATGTCAGGGAGAGAGAGAGAGATGTATGTGTTTATGTCAGGGAGAGAGAGAGAGAGATGTATGTGTTTATGTCAGGGAGAGAGAGAGAGAGAGAGATGTATGTTTTTATGTCAGGGAGATAGAGAGAGATGTATGTGTTTATGTCAGGGAGAGAGAGAGATTTATATGTTTATGTCAGGAGAGAGAGAGAGATTTATGTGTTTTATGTCAGGGAGAGAGAGAGAGATTTATGTGTTTATGTCAGGGAGAGAGAGAGAGATGTATGTGTTTATGTCAGGGAGAGAGAGAGAGATGTATGTGTTTATGTCAGGGAGAGAGAGAGAGATTTATGTGTTTATGTCAGGGAGAGAGAGAGAGATTTATGTGTTTATGTCAAGGGAGAGAGAGAGAGAGATGTATGTGTTTATGTCAGGGAGGATAGAGAGAGAGAGAGAGATGTATGTTTTTTATGTCGGGAGAGAGAGAGAGAGATGTATGTGTTTGTCGGGAGAGAGAAGATGTATGTTGTTTATTCAGGGAGAGAGAGAGAGAGATGTATGTGTTTATGTCCGGGGAGAGAGAGAGAGATGTATGTGTTTATGTCAGGGAGAGAGAGAGAGAGAGAGATGTATGTGTTTATGTCAGGGAGAGAGAGAGAGAATGAATTTTGTTTTATGTCAGGGAGAGAGAGAGATTTATGTGTTTATGTCAGGGAGAGAGAGAGAGATTTATGTGTTTATGTCAGGGAGAGAGAGAGAGATTATGTGTTTATGTCAGGGAGAGAGAGAGAGAGATGTAGTGTTTTTATGTCAGGGAGAGAGAAGAGAGATGTTGTGTTTATGTCAGGAGAAGAGAGAGAGATGTATGTGTTTATTCAGGGAGAGAGAGAGAGATGTATGTGTTTATTGTCAGGGAGAGAGGAAGAGAGATGTATGTGTTTATGTCGAGGGAGAGAGAGAGAGGATGTATGTGTTTATATCAGGAGAGGAGAGAGAGAGAGAGAGAGAGAGAGAGATGTATGTGTTTTATGTCAGGAGAGAGAGAGAGAGATGTGTGAGAGAAGGAGAAAAGAATGTATGGTTTATTGTAGGAGAGGATTATGTGTTTATATCAGGAGAGAGAGAGAGAGATGTATGTGTTTATGTCAGGTGAGAGAGAGAGAGATGTATGTGTTTATTCAGGGGAGAGAGAGAGAGAGATGTTGTGTTTATGTCAGGGAGAGAGAGAGATGTATGTGTTTATGTCAGGGAGAGAGAGAGAGATGTATGTGTTTTATGTCAGGAGAGAGAAGAGAGAGAGATGTATGTGTTTTATGTCAGGGAGAGAGAGAGAGATGTATGTGTTTATGTCAGGGAAGAGAGAGAGATGTATGTGTTTATATCAGGGAGAGAGAGATGTATGTGTTTATATCGGAGAGAGAGAGAGATGTATGTGTTTATATCAGGGAGAGAGAGAGAGAGAGAGATGTATGTGTTTATGTCAGAGAGAGAGAGAGAGATGTATGTGTTTATGTCAGGGAGAGAGAGAGAGATGTATGTGTTTATGTCAGGGAGAGAGAGAGAGATGTATGTGTTTTATGTCAGGGAGGAGAGAGAGAGATGTATGTGTTTATGTCAGGAGAGAGAGAGAGATGTATGTGTTTATTCAGGGAGAGAGAGAGAGATGTATGTGGTTTTATTCAGGAGAGAGAGAGAGATGTATGTGTTTATATCAGGAGAGAGAGAGAGAGAGATATGTATGTGTTTTATTCAGGAGAGAGAGAGAGATGTATGTTTATGTCAGGGAGAGAGAGAGAGATGTATGTGTTTATATCAGGGAGAGAGAGAGAGATGTTATGTGTTTTATCAGGGAGAGAGAGAGAGAGATATGTATGTGTTTATGTCAGTGGAGAGAGAGGAGAGAGATGTATGTGTTTTATGTCAGGGAGCGAGAGAGAGAGATGTATGTGTTTATATCAGGAGAGAGAGAGATGTATGTGTTTATATCAGGGAGAGAGAGAGAGAGAGAGAGAGAGAGATGTATGTGTTTATATCAGGGAGAGAGAGAGAGATGTATGTTTATATCAGGGAGAGAGAGAGAGAGAGATGTATGTGTTTATATCAGGGAGAGAGAGAGAGATGTATGTGTTTATATCAGGGAGAGAGAGAGAGATGTATGTGTTTATATCAGGGAGAGAGGGAGCGCGAGGGGAATGACTAGCACAGCTTTATCTCAGCCGTCAGACTTCCACCGGTCCATGCCAGAATGTTACAATGTTTGAAAAATTAAAGAAGGAAAAAATATATTCTACTGGTTTCTCGAGCATCGTGAGGCGAGCCAATAGTGATTTGTGGTGTCGTACTCTGGTTGAATGGATGCAAAGAAAGCGTGTGTGCACGTTGTGATTAAGCTGTGGATGACCCAACTGTTATTCGTAAATCTACACTGTCTTTCGAAATTTATTTTCTAAGAATGTCTCTCAATCAATGATAATGTATGTGTCTAGTGTTGCGATGGAGGCTCATATTCTAATGCAGTGTACTGTATTATGTATCATCATTATGTTTTGGCATTTTGAAACGATCCATGAGCATCAACATGGGAAGTTTATAGAAGCATATCAAATTTGGTGTCAAATGAAAGCGAAGAGTATATTTTACCAAAATGCAGGCATAGATTCATTTTTTAAACCTTTCTGCATCCTAACAATTTAGGAATAAGCAAAGGCTTTGATTTCTGGTCACACAGATGGAAAAGGGGTCTTACAGAACATCTACTAGAAAAAGTATTAGAAATACATTAAGAACACCTGCTCTTTCCATGACATAGTCTGACCAGGTGAATCCAGGTGAAAGCTGTGATCCCTTATTGATGTCACTTGTTAAAACCACTTCAGTCAGTGTAGATGAAGGGGAGGAGACAGGTTAAAGAAGGATTTTTAATCCTTGAGACAGTTGAGACGTGGATTGTGTATGTGTGCCATTCAGAGGGTGAATGGGCAAGACAAGATTTAAGTGCCTTTGAACGGGGTTTGGTGGTAGGTGCCAGGTGCACCGGTTTGTGCCAAGAACTGTAACGCTGTTGGGTTTTTCAGGCTCAACCGTTTCCTGTGTGTTTCAAGAATGGTCCACCACCCAGTTCCGCTAAGAATGGTCCAGATCCGCTAAGCTGCTAGCCACCAAGCTAACAAAGTTAGTCCAAAATGAGTTTTGCAATGGAGCCCTCTTTGTCTGGAGAAATAAATGAATGGTTCCAGCTGTAAGCTGTATCTCCTACGCTTTCTTTCGGGACAAACTGGATCACTCGCCGAGGATTATAGGCTTGAGGTGGCTTCCTTGATCACGCAGGTCGCCAGCCTACGTAAGAAACTGGGGAAAATGCAGAGTGGGATGTTTACATTTTCTACGCCGGTGGCTGGACGGCGTTCGCGCTTGTTGGATGCATCTCCGCCTTGTCGTTTGTCGTTGTCCAACTGTCCGGTGTTGCCCAGAGATCCCCCATCTGATATCGGAGTCGAAGAAGCACAGCAAGAGGAGCATGACAATCTACGATGGTCGCATGTCACGAGCCGTGGAAGCCGAAGACAGCGGCCTCTCGCAAAGCAGTCTACACTCCCAACGAGAGGCCCGGAGCGGATACAAACAACAAATAGTTTCGCCGTCCTGGAGCCTGATCTTCCTGCACCTTCGTCGCTGGGGTTGCCTGTGTCTGCGGCCGCAGTGCCTACTCCTACGATTTTGAAGTCGACCATTACAAACTTCCGTCCCTGCTCTGGATCGAGCGGGGCTTCTCCATCTGTCGGAGGCCTGCACCAGGAGCTGGGAGCAACGGGCTCAAGTTATCCTGCCTCTCGCCCGTCCATAAAGGGTTCTCTGTGAAGCGTGGGAGTGGGCGGATTTCCTCGTCCTTCTCGCCAGCCGTGATTTTGGGCAGCTCCATGGTAAGAAATGTTACCGTTCCTGGTGCAAAAACAATGTCCTATCTCGGAGCTTGAGTAAATTACATTACTAAACTGCTCCCGAATGTACTATGCAAGGACATGGAAATTGATTATATCGTAGACCATGTGGGTTTTAATTACATTATGAAGGGCAGCTCTGAACAGTTGAGCTGATTGACTCTGCTAGACCCTAATAAAAGACCCATCATATCTGGCCCTGTGCCCTCTCTGAATCATGCATTGAACGATTTAGCTGGATTATTTATCTTCACAACTGGCTACGTGATTATTGCAGCTTAATGGGTGTAACTTTTGTTGACAATTTCGATACCTTTTGGAAACAAAACACGTTATATAAGGAGCATGGAATCCGCCCAAATCATTTGGGTTCCTGGATTCTTTCACAGCATTATAAGGCTGCGTTGAGACAATGACTTATCAATTACCCAAGCCCAGCTCAGTTAATCCCTACCATTGTGACGCTGAGTTGGCATAATGCTTCAGCAAATGTACATTATACCACGGGCGTTGGTAGACACAATGTAAGTAAACTAATGCGTGTCCCTCGAACTCCGCCTGAATGTCTCTGCTGATCCTACAGAGCTATTGTATGCAGTAATCATGTGCCTATGAACCAGATTTATACTGTTAGCACTGAGGCGGTGTGCCCTAGTAGGAAGTCCACTGTGTGCAGCTCACCCTGTACTAACATAAATAACATGAGCATATCTACTTCTGCTGAGCTTCCCAGTAATGAAAACAAGCAAGCATCCCAGAAAAGTGGTCAAAATAGCCCACGTTAACATATGTAAGAAACAAAGTTCATTAACTCAATCATTTGCTAGTAATAGATGACATTCATATTCTGACCATATTAAGAAACAAGGTTCATTAACTCAATAATTTGCTAGTAATAGATGACATTCATATTCTGACCATCTCTGAAACTCACTTAGATAATACCTTTGATGATACAGTGGTAGCAATACAAGGTTATAACATTTACAGAAAAGACAGATATGCCAATGGTGGAGGTGTTGCTGTTTATATTCAGAACCACATTCTTGGTAAAGCTTAGAGAGGATCTCATGTTAAATACTGTTGAAGTAATAAGGCTACAGGTTCATCTGCCTCACCTAAAGCCCATTCTGGTGGGAAGCTGCTATAGACCACCAAGTGCTAACCGTCAGTATCTGGATAACATGTGTGAAATGCTTGATAATGTGTTTGATATCAACAGATAGGTATATTTTCTGGGTGATTTAAATATTGACTGGCTTTCATCAAATCAAATCAAGCTGCCCACTCAAGAAAAAGCTTCAAACTGTAACCAGTGCTTGCAACCTGGTTCAGGTTATCAGTCAACCATTCCAGGGTAGTTACAAACAGCACAGAAATGAAATCATCAACATGTATTGATCACATCTTTACTAATGCTGCAGAAATTAGCTTTAAGGCAGTATCCAAATCCATCGGATGTAGTGATCACAATATAGTAGCCATATCTAGGAAAACCAAAGTTCCAAAGGTTGGGCCTAATATAGTGTATAAGAGGACATAAAATAAATGTTGTAGTGATTCCTATGTTTTTGATGTGAGAGAGAGCAGCACCAGTCTTCCAGCAGGCCTGTAGAGAGAGAGAGAGCAGCACCAGTCTTCCAGCAGGCCTGTAGAGAGAGAGAGAGCAGCACCAGTCTTCCAGCAGGCCTGTAGAGAGAGAGAGAGCAGCACCAGTCTACCAGCAGGCCTGTAGAGAGAGAGAGAGCAGCACCAGTCTTCCAGCAAGCCTGTAGAGAGAGAGCAGCACCAGTCTTCCAGCAGGCCTGTAGAGAGAGAGAGCAGCACCAGTCTACCAGCAAGCCTGTAGAGAGAGAGAGAGCAGCACCAGTCTACCAGCAGGCCTGTCGAGAGAGGCAGCACCAGTCTTCCACAGCTGAGGAGCCCCTACCAGCAGCCTGTAGAGAGAGAGAGCAGCACCAGTCTTCCAGCAGGCCTGTAGAGAGAGAGAGCACACCAGTCTTCCAGCAGGCCTGTAGAGAGAGAGCAGCACCAGTCTACCAGCAGGCCTGTAGAGAGAGAGAGAGCAGCACCAGTCCTACCAGCAGGCCTGTAGAGAGAGAGAGCAGCACCAGTCCTACCAGCAGGCCTGTAGAGAGAGAGAGCAGCACCAGTCTCCAGCAGGCCTGTAGAGAGAGAGAGCAGCACCAGTCTTCCAGCAGGCCTGTAGAGAGAGAGCAGCACCAGTCTTCCAGCAGGCCTGTAGAGAGAGAGAGCAGCACCAGTCTTCCAGCAGGCCTGTAGAGAGAGAGAGAGCAGCACCAGTCTTCCAGCAGGCCTGTAGAGAGAGAGAGCAGCACCAGTCTTCCAGCAGGCCTGTAGAGAGAGAGAGCAGCACCAGTCTTCCAGCAGGCCTGTAGAGAGAGAGAGCAGCACCAGTCTTCCAGCAGGCCTGTAGAGAGAGAGAGCAGCACCAGTTTCCAGCAGCCTGTAGAGAGAGAAGCAGCACCAGTCTTCCAGCAGGCCTGTAGAGAGAGAGACGAGCAGCACCAGTCTTCCAGCAGCTGTAGAGAGAGGAGAGCAGCACCAGTCCCAGCAGGCCTGTAGAGAGAGAGAGCAGCACCAGTCTTCCAGCAGGCCTGTAGAGAGAGAGAGCAGCACCAGTCTTCCAGCAGGCCTGTAGAGAGAGAGCAGCACCAGTCTTCCAGCAGGCCTGTAGAGAGAGAGAGCAGCACCAGTCTTCCAGCAGGCCTGTAGAGAGAGAGAGCAGCACCAGTCTTCCAGCAGGCCTGTAGAGAGAGAGAGCAGCACCAGTCTTCCAGCAGGCCGTAGAGAGGAGGAGCAGCACCAGTCTTCCAGCAGGGCCTCTATAGAGGAGAGAGCAGCACCAGTCTTCCAGCAGCCTGTAGAGAGAGAGAGCAGCACCAGTCTTCCAGCAGGCCTGTAGAGAGAGAGAGCGCCCAGTCTTCCAGCAGGCCTGTAGAGAGAGAGAGCAGCACCAGTCTTCCAGCAGGCCTGTAGAGAGAGAAGCAGCACCAGTCTCCGCAGGCCTGTAGAGAGAGAGAGCATCACCAGTTCTTCCAGCAGGCCTGTAGAGAGAGAGAGCAGAACCAGTCATTCCAGCAGGCCTGTAGAGAGAGAGAGCAGCACCAGTCTTCCAGCAGGCCTCTATAGAGAGAGAGAGCAGCACCAGTCTTCCAGCAGGCCTGTAGAGAGAGAGCAGCACCAGTCTTCCAGCAGGCCTGTAGAGAGAGAGCAGCACCAGTCTACCAGCAGGCCTGTAGAGAGAGAGAGCAGCACCAGTCTTCCAGCAGGCCTGTAGAGAGAGAGAGAGCAGCACCAGTCTTCCAGCAGGCCTGTAGAGAGAGAGCAGCACCAGTCTACCAGCAGGCCTCTATAGAGAGAGAGAGCAGCACCAGTCTTCCAGCAGGCCTGTAGAGAGAGAGAGCAGCACCAGTCTTCCAGCAGGCCTGTAGAGAGAGAGAGCAGCACCAGTCTTCCAGCAGGCCTGTAGAGAGAGAGCAGCACTCTAACCCCTAACCCTACTCTCTGTGTCCTACAGCAGTGTGGACCGTATCCAGAAGCTGAGGAGAGAATATCATCAGGTCTGTAGAGAGGGAGCAGCACCCGTCTATGAAGAGATAGAGGCCAGACAAAGAGGAGCTGAGTACAACCAATACAAGGTGAGTGACTCATAACCTTATACCAACCTCAAGTCTCCTACCCAACCCTATATCAACCATACCACAACCCCCAAACCAACCCTATATCAACCATACCACAACCCCCAAACCAACCCTATATCAACCATACCACAACCCTATAACAACTGAACCACAACTCACTTTAACCCAACCGTACCAAATCCCCTTAAAGGCCGTTTACCAACCCTGTCACAACCATACCCCAGGCCTGTCACAACCATACCCCAGGCCTGTCACAACCATACCCCAGCCCTGTCACAACCATACCCCAACCCTGTCACAACCATACCCCAGCCCTGTCACAACCATATCCCAGCCCTGTCACAACCATATCCCAGCCCTGTCACAACCATACCCCAACCCTGTCACAACCATACCCCAACCCTGTCACAACCATACCCCAACCCTGTCACAACCATACCCCAACCCTGTCACAACCATACCCCAGCCCTATCACAACCATACCCCAACCCTGTCACAACCATACCCCAGCCCTGTCACAACCATACCCCAGGCCTGTCACAACCATACCCCAGGCCTGTCACAACCATACCCCAGGCCTGTCACAACCATACCCCAACCCTGTCACAACCATACCCCAACCCTGTCACAACCATACCCCAGGCCTGTCACAACCATACCCCAGCCCTGTCACAACCATACCCCAACCCTGTCACAACCATACCCCAGGCCTGTCACAACCATACCCCAGCCCTGTCACAACCATACCTCAACCCTGTCACAACCATACCTCAACCCTGTCACAACCATACCCCAACCCTGTCACAACCATACCCCAGCCCTGTCACAACCATACCCCAGCCCTGTCACAACCATACCCCAACCCTGTCACAACCATACCCCAGCCCTGTCACAACCATACCCCAGCCCTGTCACAACCATACCTCAACCCTGTCACAACCATACCTCAACTCTGTCACAACCATACCCCAACCCTGTCACAACCATACCCCAGGCCTGTCACAACCATACCCCAACCCTGTCACAACCATACCCCAACCCTGTCACAACCATACCTCAACCCTGTCACAACCATACCCCAGCCACACCTTACCCAACCCTGTCACAGTCCTCTAGTCAGCTAACTGTACCACAACCCTAAATCAACCCTTGTTGAACAATCATACCACAACCCCCTAATCCTTATCAGTCCTCTACTTAGCCTATAAGAACGCCCTATTCACCTCTGAACAACCCTTGGCTTGGGTGGTCAGCGTCCATCAGTCCTTTATTTCATTAGCTATCAAATCAACATGTATTGGTGACGTACACAGTTTGGCAGATGTTATAGTGGTGCAGTGAAACGCTTGTGTCACTAGCTCATTACGGTGCAGTGAAACGCTTGTGTCACTAGCTCATTACGGTGCAGTGAAACGCTTGTGTCACTAGCTCATTACGGTGCAGTGAAACGCTTGTGTCACTAGCTCATTACGGTGCAGTGAAACGCTTGTCACTAGCTCATTACGGTGCAGTGAAACGCTTGTGTCACTAGCTCATTACGGTGCAGTGAAACGCTTGTCACTAGCTCATTACGGTGCAGTGAAACGCTTGTGTCACTAGCTCATTACAGTGCAGTGAAACGCTTGTCACTAGCTCATTATGGTGCAGTGAAACGCTTGTGTCACTAGCTCATTACGGTGCAGTGAAACGCTTGTGTCACTAGCTCATTGCGGTGGAGTGAAACGCTTGTGTCACTAGCTCATTATGGTGCAGTGAAACGCTTGTGTCACTAGCTCATTACGGTGCAGTGAAACGCTTGTGTCACTAGCTCATTAAGGTGCAGTGAAACGCTTGTGTCACTAGCTCATTACGGTGCAGTGAAACGCTTGTGTCACTAGCTCATTAAGGTGCAGTGAAACGCTTGTCACTAGCTCATTACGGTGCAGTGAAACGCTTGTCACTAGCTCTTATCCACCTCATTGTATTCAGGAATTGAACAACTATTATGCTACCAGGGTTTTGTCTCCCTGAAGCCCATCACTAATACACCTCTCACAGGATGAATGAAAACAGAGAGATAGTGAGTTATACAAAACTACAAGTCATATGTTCCTTAAAAAAGATAGGAATCTATTATTTGGGGATTTTTGTCCTGTTTTGGTATGCTCTTTTAAACTGTGATCTCTGATCAGTATTCAAACCCCGAAGAACAGATCAACTTCCCTTATAGTGGGATCAATAGAGACGTCTCTCAATACTGATGAGAAAAGGTTTCTTTGTTTTTACGAAGCACAGAAACATTAGGAGCATAAGAGGCAGCAGAGGTATGGGCAAATAAAGATTGGATTAAAAAGGGGCAGGAGGAATGAAGATCAAATTAGAGAAACTCCGAACTCCAAACAGCTAACGAGCTGCCTCATTAGGGAAGATGTATTTGGTAATAAAACACACAGGTGAGTATTTATCTCTCCATTCAGCAACAATTAGACAGGGGTTGTGTCCCAAATGGCACCCTATTCCCTTTTACAGTGCACTACGTTTCTATAGGCTCTGGCCAAAAGTAGTGCACTATTTGGGAGACATTCGGGGAACATAAATGTAAAGGTTGTCTGTGTGAGAAGAGGAAGGAATCTGATTTTATTGACCTTTTTCTTTTCTACCATGTTTGGTGATTCACTAACTCACGGACCCCGTGGTTACATTCTCCCTGATTCATGTTGCTGACTGTGTTTCTACCGTTAGTGATCTAATGTTTAGCTAGAATCTATTGCGAAGCAACAAACGGCACACGGTGTGTGTGTGTGTGTGTGTGTGTGTGTGTGTGTGTGTGTGTGTGTGTGTGTGTGTGTGTGTACGCACGTGTATGAAGTGGTGGGGCGGCTTGTTGATTGAGCTTTTCTCGCCTTAGGGGAATGTCTGCCGTTGTTTTTACACAACACACACACCTTTTGTTTCCCACGGTGTCTCTACAGTGAGGGAAAAAAGTATTTGATCCCCTGCTGATTTTATACGTTTGCCCACTGACAAAGAAATGATCAGTCTATCATTTTAATGGTATGTTTATTTGAACAGTGAGAGACAGAATAACAACAACAATCCAGAAAAATGCATGTAAAAAATGTTATCAATTGATTTGCATTTTAATGAGGGGAAATAAGTATTTGACCCCTCTGCAAAACATTACTTAGTACTTGGTGGCAAAACCCTTGTTGGCAATCACAGAGGTCAGACGTTTCTTGTAGTTGGCCACCAGGTTTGTACACATCTCAGGAGGGATTTTGTCCCACTCCTCTTTGCAGATCTTCTCCAAGTCATTAAGGTTTTGAGCCTGACGTTTGGCAACTCGAACCTTCAGCTCCCTCCACAGATTTTACATTTACATTTACATCATTTAGCAGACGCTCTTATCCAGAGCGACTTACAAATTGGTGCATTCACCCTATAGCCAGTGGGATAACCACTTTACAATTGTTTATTTTATTTTATTTTCTATGGGATTTTCTATGGGATAAGGTCTGGAGACTGTCTAGGCCACTCCAGGACCTTAATGTGCTTCTTCTTGAGCCACTCCTTTGTTGCCTTGGCCATGTGTTTTGGGTCATTGTCATGCTGGAATACCCACCCACGACCCATTTTCAATGCCCTGGCTGAGGGAAGGAGGTTCTCACCCAAGATTTGACGGTACATGGCCCCGTCCATCGTCCCTTTGATGTGGTGAAGTTGTCCTGTCCCCTTAGCAGAAAAACACCCCCAAAGCATAATGTTTCCACCTCCATGTTTGATGGTGGGGATGGTGTTGTTGGGGTCATAGACAGCATTCCTCCTTCTCCAAACACGGCGAGTTGAGTTGATGCCAAAGTGCTCGATTTTGGTCTCATCTGACCACAACACTTTCACCCAGTTCTCCTCTGAATCATTCAGATGTTCATTGACAAACTTCAGACGGGCCTGTATATGTGCTTTCTTGAGCAGGGGGACCTTGCGGACGCTGCAGGATTTCAGTCCTTCACGGCGTAGTGCGTTACCAATTGTTTTCTTGGTGACTATGGTCCCAGCTGCCTTGAGATCATTGACAAGATCCTCCCATGTAGTTCTGGGCTGATTCCTCACCGTTCTCATGATCATTGCAACTCCACGAGGTGAGATCTTGCATGGAGCCCCAGGCCGAGGGAGATTGACAGTTCTTTTGTGTTTCTTCCATTTGCGAATAATCGCATCAACTGTTGTCACCTTCTCACCAAGCTGCTTGGCGATGGTCTTGTAGCCCATTCCAGCCTTGTGTAGGTCTACAATCTTGTCCCTGACATCATTGGAGAGCTCTTTGGTCTTGGCCATGGTGGAGAGTTTGGAATCTGATTGATTGATTGCTTCTGTGGACAGGTGTCTTTTATACAGGTAACAAGCTGAGGTTAGGAGCACTCCCTTTAAGAGTGTGCTCCTAATCTCAGCTCGTTACCTGTATAAAAGACACCTGGGAGCCAGAAATCTTTCTGATTGAGAGGGGGTCAAATACTTATTTCCCTCATTAAAATGCAAATTAATTTATAAAATTTTTGACATGCGTTTTTCTGGATTTTTTTGTTGTTCTTCTGTCTCTCACTGTTCAAATAAACCTACCATTAGAATTATAGACTGATCATTTCTTTGTCAGTGGGCAAACGTACAAAATCAGCAGGAGATCAAATACTTTTTTCCCTCACTGTAGTTCTCATAGCTGTAAATCCCCAGTCCTCCACAATATGGTTGCTGACTATTGCTGTGCCTGATTTGTGATGTCTGAAACGCTCACCAAAAAACCCACCATTTATGGACAAAAACGGTTTGTGAAGTGTTTAGATGATTCAATCACAATTTGGATAAGAGGAGTTTTAATTTAACGTAGTTTACTCTGTGTGTATTTAATGTCTCTGCTTTGACATTCTAGTTCTTCTTGTGAATCCACTGTGATATAAACATAACCCCACTGTCCTTCTCCAGCTATGAAGTGGACTCTGTCTTGTGTAAATGTTTTCTGGTTGGCTTCATTCTGTTCTGTGGAAGAGATTCTAAGATATAGAGAGAGTGTCTTTCCTCACTGGTGGACTCTCCTCTTCCTCTGTATTTATTGGTTAATGCGTCCCAAATGAAAGCCTATTCACTATGGGCCCTGGTCAACAATAGTGCACTATATAAGGCATTGGGTGTCATTAGGGGCGCACTCACCTGTTGGTAGAGTTTAATTGAAGCGTGTTTACCCTTCTGACACTATCATGTTGACGCACACTTTATTGCACCGGCTCACATTGTCCTTTAGCTGGCCTCATCCTGTGTAGTAACCCCTGTCTGGGCTCCAGGCAGGGAGAGGGCTAGGACACGGCTACGGGACATGCAGGTAGAGGGCTGTATGCTGGTCTGTTTCATCGAGCAGACTGGACAGAGAGAGTGACTTTCCTATTACATTACTTTTTGAATGTTATTTGCACCATATAACAATCATAGTGTAAAACATGATTTTTCACCATTTATCAAAAATGGTGTCTTGCTTCAACTTGGGTTACTAGTGGTTTGTAACTAAAGACACAGGTAATCATGTTGCCAGACATTATGTCTTACCAGTACATTGGTCCTAGATCGACCCATGAGTAGAATAGACACTGTCTAGGCTCACATGTAGTGGTCTCAACGACCAAGACCACCAGTAAGAGTCATGGGCTTTCTTCAATTGGCAGACGAACTAGAGAGATTTAATACTACATTTTGAGTATTGTAGAATACATATAGTAGAATACAGTAGATTTAGACAGATATACAGAGATGGAATCAGTTACTCAGGGAATACAGTAGGTATGTAAACTACAGTAGAAGTAGAATCAGTAGCCAAGACAATAGTAAGAATACCAGCATAGGAGTAAATACAGTATAGTAGAATACAGTAATATAGTAGGCAATACGTATGTGGTCTCAAGATAGAACCACAGTCAGTAGAGTCATGAGCATACAGTAGGTATGAGTAGAATACAGTAGAGTAAAGTACAGTAGAGTATAGTAGAATACAGTAGAGTAGAATACAGTAGAGTAAGTAGAATACAGTAGAGTAGAATACAGTAGTAGCTATAGTAGAATACAGTAGAGTAGAATACAGTAGTAGAATACAGTAGTAGAATACAGTAGTAATACAGTAGAGTATAGTAGAATACAGTAGAGTAAGTAGAATACAGTAGAGTAGAGTAGAATACAGTAGAGTAGAGTAGAATACAGTAGAGTAGAATACAGTAGAGTAAGTAGAATACAGTAGAGTAGAATACAGTAGAGTAGAGTAGAATACAGTAGAGTAGAATACAGTAGAGTATAGTAGAATACAGTAGAGTAGAATACAGTATAGTAGAATACAGTAGGGTATAGTAGAATACAGTAGAGTATAGTAGAATACAGTAGAGTATGTAGAATACAGTAGAGTAGAGTAGAATACAGTAGAGTATAGTAGAATACAGTAGAGTAGAATACAGTAGAGTAAGTAGAATACAGTAGGAGAACGTAAGGTAGAATACAGTAAGTAGAATACAGTAGAGTATAGTAGAATACATAGTAGACGTATAGTAGAATACAGTAGAGTAGAATACAGTAGAGTAAGTAGAATCAGTCAGTATAGTAGAATACGAGTAGAGTAGAATACAGTAGAGTGTAGTCAGTAGAATACAGTAGAGTAGGAATACATAGAGTAGACGTAGTGAATACAGTAGAGTTAGAGTAGAATACAGTAGGGTACAGTAGAATAGAGTAGAGTAGAATACAGTAGAGTAGAATACAGTAGAGTAGAATACAGTAGAGTAGAATAGAGTAGAGTAGAGTAGAATACAGTAGAGTAGAATACAATAGATGAGTAGGGTACAGTGATAGAGTAGACAGTAGGGTACAGTAGAATGAGTACAGTAGAATCATGAGTAGAATACAGTAGAGTAGAATACAGTAGAGTAGAATAGAGTAGAGTAGAGTAGAATACAGTACAGTAGAATACAGTAGAGTAGGGTACAGTAGAGTAGGGTACAGTAGAGTAGAGTAGAATACAGTAGAGTAGAATACAGTAGAGTAGAATAGAGTAGAGTAGAGTAGAATACAGTAGAGTAGAGTACAGTAGAGTAGAGTAGAATACAGTAGAGTAGAATACAGTAAGTAGAATCTGGTAGAATGCAGTAGAGTAGAGTAGAATACAGTAGAGTAGATACAGTAGAGTAGTAGAATACGAGTAGAGTAGAATACAGTAGAGTAGAATACAGTGGTAGAGTAGAATACAGTAGAGTAGGGAATACAGTAGAGTAGATAATAGAGTAGGGTACATAAGTACAGTAGAATACAGTAGAGTAGAATACAGTAGAGTAGGGTACAGTAGAGTAGAATAGTAGAGTAGGGTACAGTAGAGTAGGGTTACAGTAAGTAATCGTAGAGTAGAATACAGTAGAGTATATAGAATACAGTAGAGTAGGTACAGTAAGTAGAGATACGTAGAGTAGACAGTAGAGTAGAATACAGTAGAGTAGGGTACAGTAGAGTAGAGTAGAATACAGTAGAGTAGAATACAGTAGAGTAGAATACAGTAGAATACAGTAGAGTATAGCAGGGTCCTTAGCTTAGTGATGAGCTTTGAGGGCACTATGGTGTTGAACGCTGAGCTGTAGTCAATGAACAGCATTCTCACATAGGTGTTCCTTTTGTCCAGGTGGGAAAGGGCAGTGTGGAGTGCGGTTGAGATTGCATCATCTGTGGATCTGTTGGGGCGGTATGCGAATTGGAGTGGGTCTAGGGTTTCTGGGATAATGGTGTTGATGTGAGCCATGACCAGCCTTTCAAAGCGATTCATGGCTACCTACGTGAGTGCTACAGGGCTGTAGTCATTTAGGCAGGTTACCTTTGCTTTCTTGGGCACAGGGACTATGGTAGTCTGCTTGAAACATGTAGGTATTACAGACTCGGCTTCTAGTTGGGATATGTACGTACAGTCACTGTGGGGACGACGTTGTCGATGCACTTATTGATGAAGCCGGTGACTGAGGTGGTATAGTCCTCAATGCCATTGGATGAATCCCGGAACATATTCCAGTCTGTGCTAGCAAAACAGTCCTGTAGTGTAGCGTCCGCGTCATCTGACCACTTCCGTTGTGAGCGAGTCACTGGTACTTCCTGCTTTAGTTTTAGCTTGTAAGCAGGAATCAGGAGGATAGAATTATGGTCAGATTTGCCAAATGGAGGGCGAGGGAGAGCTTTGTACTCGTCTCTGTGTGTGGAGTAAAGGTGGTCTAGAGTTTTTTTTTTTTTCTCTGGTTGCACATTTAACATGCTGGTAGAAATGAGGTAGAACTGATTTAAGTTTCCCTGCATTAAAGTCCCCAGCCACTAGGAGCGCTGCTTCTGGATGAGCATTTCTTGTTTGCTCATTAAATAAAACTCATCATCCTGGTCATCATCATCATCTGGAGCCAGCCGTAAAGAAGCAGTTGTTGGAGGCGGAAGAGGAGAGAAGCGAATGATGAGGAGGAGTGAGTGAACAGCTGAAAGTCTCAGAAACAAGGTCTCATGGTTTAGCCTACTGAGTCCCATTCTCTAAAGCAGTGGTTTTCCCCCTGCTCCTGGAGGGCCTGTCCAGTGAGATTTAGAATGATGCATTGCAGATAGCAATGTACTGTATAGAACTGATACCATTCTGTGTGATAGAAAGTCGTGTTAATTCTGCACAATAACTTTTCTATCTGCAACCCTCTTGAGTGTACCTGCTGAATAGACCCCTGTTTCAACTACATATAAAGTTCAAACACACACACACTGCAGCCCTCCAGTATCAGGAGTGAAGCACACTACTCAAATCTCTCCTCAACATTTTTACATTTTCTTTTTTATGTTTTTATTAGTAATAATAGATGTGATTGTGTGAGGCAGAGCGAGACAAGTGCCTTTGTGATACACTCGCTGTGCTTTCCTGTCAGTCTCCACTGTAATATTGGGATGTGCTAAGGAGTCAAACCCTTAAACACACACTAACCAGTGTGAAGTCCCACACCAGTCATCGGATCAGAACACCAAATGACTGATATGGACTGTTGGATTATATTATTATATCCACAGACAGAAACCAACTGGACATGACTGAGATTCAGTCTTGACCTTCTTCCCATCTCTAACGGGACTGTGTGTGTGACCCCAATATGACGTGGGCTTGAGTTCAGAGAAACTCTCAAGATGCCAAGACAAGCACACATGGGCCTTGTTTATTTTCTGTCTGCTCGACCAACGTGACTGACAATGACACTTCCATCAGTGCCACACCTCTCATGGAAAAGTAGTGCCTTAAGTAGTGATTCTTGTCAAAGCACCAAACAATAGATATCAGGCATCACCTTATATTCGGGTGTAGGGCACGGCGGTGGTCCTCTGTAGCTCAGCTGGTAGAGCACGGTGCTTGTAACGACAAGGTAGTGGGTTCGATCCCCGGGACCACCCATACACACAAAAAAATATATATATATATGCACGCATGACTGTAAGTCGCTTTGGATAAAAGCGTCTGCTAAATGGCATATTATATTATTACCTTTCTGCTGCTTTGAACATAGAAACACAGGCAAAAGACAGCCAAGCCATATCGAACCAACATACGGAACTAGCAGTGCCTTCCAATGGTCTGCGTTTTCATGCCCACACACACACATACTATGCTATGGTCTCTTCGGCCTCCTGCTGTGGGAGAGCTCTACAAACTTTTCATTATTTTATGTCAATAAATGTATTTGTTTTTGTTCCTTTAAATATCTTTGCTGTGTAGTGTTGGTAATCTTAAAATAAACGGTGTAGTTTTTTTTGTTTTTTTTGTTTGTTTACTTACTGAAATGCCTTTAGTTGCCATGGTAACTTTGATGCTGCAGTGAAGACAAAAATGTATGCACGCATGACTGTAAGTCGCTTTGGATAAAAGCGTCTGCTAAATGGCTTATTATTATTATTATTATTATTATTATTATTATTATTATCTTTGTCCAGTTCGAGGTGAGTAATCGCTGTTCTGATGTCCAGAAGCTCTTTCCGGTCATAAGAGACGGTAGCAGCAACATTATGTACAAAATAACAATGCAAAGAAACAAACAAAATAGCACAGTTGGTTAGGAGCCCTTAACACGGCAGCCATCCCCTCCGGCGCCATTATCACTAATGGCGGACATCTTGAAGCATGTGGGGACAACAGACTGGGACAGGGAGAGATTGAATATATCCGTAAACACTCCAGCCAGCTGGTCTGCACATGCTCTGAGGACACATACATTAAGGTTTCTTAAAAAAGTAGACAATAGAAAGGGAGGAACGCCTTTGGAGCTGATTCATTCACTCTGAACAGTAGACTTGAAGTGAAATTCTAAAAAGAGCGGTAGCCTTGTTGTGAGTGGTTGTGTGTGTAGGTTAGTGTGTGTAGGTTAGTGTGTGTAGGTTAGTGTGTGTAGGTTAGTGTGTGTGAGTGGTTGTGTGAATGTTGTGAGTGGTTGTGTGAATGTTGTGAGTGGTTGTGTGAATGTTGTGAGTGGTTGTGTGAATGTTGTGAGTGGTTGTGTGAATGTTGTGAGTGGTTGTGTGAAAGCGTTCCTTTGTAGTTAGGAGATGCTGAATTATTATTTTGTTCCACCGTTTTGTCAAGCTGCAGAGCTGTACTGTGGCAGTTTGAGAGAGTTCAGTTCCAACATGCGTCCCAAATGTCACCCTGTTCCCTATATAGTGCACTACTTTTGACCAGAGCCCTATGGGATACATAGGGAACAGGGTGCCATTTGAGACCCAGCCTCCATCAAAGGCATCGGTTGTTTGAGGGGTTTTGGGGAAGTGCATTATTATTTTGATTGGGTACATAAAACCAACAACACTTCAGATATAGTTGAAGGCTGCTTGTGTATCTATATTGATTTGTGAAGAGCATCCTCCTCCTAGGTTCACCTTGGCCTAACAGAAAGGGTGCAGAGGCTGTATCCTAAATCACCCTAAATGGCACCCTATCCCATATACACTGCACTACTTTTGACTTGCCTACCCTATAGGATCTTGTCAAAAGTAGTGCACTATATAGGGAATAGGGCGCAATTTGGGAAGCAGCCAGAGAGTGTAGGTAGGGTGACCATGGTTGGAGCGGGATTTATTTAAACTCTAATTTTAGTGAGATAATCTGCCCTCTTGATCAGCATGTGGTCCTGATGAGATTAGAAGGCTGGATAATTCATTTTCTGACTGATTATCTCCTTAATTGACTTACATTTTTATGAGAGGGGAGGGAGAGTCTCTCTCTCTCTCTCTCGCTCTCTCTCTCCATACCTCCCTCCCTCCCTCTATGGCTCTTTGTCCTTCACTTCAACATGTAATACTAGTGACTTATCCAGCAGGATGCCGACCAGCCCCTCCATGCCAATTCTAGATGATTATGAATGTATAAGGTGTTAGGACATAGAAAGCCGTAGGGCGGGTAGTGTCTGTGTAGTTGGCCAAATGCTAAAAGTTCCCAACCAGGGAATTACCAGTCAATACTGCGGTTAGCTGTAAATTGCCTCTTAGATCATAGCACAGGGTTTTGAGACTATGGGTAGAGGTCATTTTAAAAACCAGCTAGCTAGCTCCATGGTCGTTAAGCGGCCCTTGACACTGAGGTAGTGTGTACTTACTGTGCACTCTCCCCTGTGGTAGTGTGTACTTACTGTGCAGTCTCCCCCTCTCCCCTGAGGTAGTGTGTACTTACTGTGCAGTCTCCCCCTCTCCCTGTGGTAGTGTGTACTTACTGTGCAGTCTCCCCCTCTCCCCTGAGTAGTGTGTACTTACTGTGCAGTCTCCCCCTCTCCCCTGAGGTAGTGTGTACTTACTGTGCAGTCTCCCCCTCTCCCCTGAGGTAGTGTGTACTTACTGTGCAGTCTCCCCCTCTCCCCTGAGGTAGTGTACACTCTCCCCCTCTCCCCTGAGGTAGTGTGTACTTACTGTGCAGTCTCCCCCTCTCCCCTGAGGTAGTGTACACTCTCCCCATCTCCCCTGTGGTAGTGTGTACTTACTGTGCACTCTCCCCTGAGGTAGTGTGTACTTACTGTGCAGTCTCCCCCTCTCCCCTGAGGTAGTGTGTACTTACTGTGCAGTCTCCCCCTCTCCCCTGAGGTAGTGTACACTCTCCCCCTCTCCCCTGTGGTAGTGTACACTCTCCCCATCTCCCCTGAGGTAGTGTGTACTTCAGCGGAGTCTGGTGACTTGAAACATTGAGGAGGACGGTAGACCCACGGTATAGGTGCAGAACGCACGGAGACGACAAAGTCTGTTTCGAAAATCGACAAAAACTAATTATTTTAACCTAAAGAATTTAAAAATAAAGACATTTATAGTTCAATATTATGGGGAATGGGAATGAGAGGGCTACTTCCAGTGTTGGAAAGGGATCACAGCAGTGATTGAATGAGGGTAAGAGGCATGAGTTGAGGTGTTCAGAGGCTTGACCAGCGCAGGGCAGGAATTGACTGGGAAGACAAAAAACAATAACACAACACACTACACAGTTGGACCAAAGAGCTGAGAAGGAGATAGTCCAAACAAGGAGTAAAATCATTGATGTGTAATAATGTCATTGTCTGACAGTCTCCTGAGTGGCGCAGTGGTCTAAGGCACTGCATCGCAGTGCTAACTGTGTTCGGATCCAGGCTCTGTCGCAGCCGGCCGCGACCGGGAGACTCATGGGCGGCGCACAATTGGCCCAGCGTCGTCCAGGGTAGGGGAGGGAATGGCCGGCAGGGATGTAGCTCAGTTGATAGAGCATGGCATTTGCAACGCCAGGGTTGTGGGTTCGTTTCCTACGGGGGGCCAGTGTAAAAAAAAAAAAAAGATTTAAAAAAAAGATAAAAAGTATGTATTCACTAACTGTAAGTCGCTCTGGATAAGAGCATCTGCTAAATGACTTAAATGTAAATGTAAAAATGGTGTTTCTGTATGTGATTGACTCTGCATACAGTAATGAGAGAAACATTGATAGGGGTACTCACAGTGCTTGGAGGGGAAACATTTCAATTTGCCAGTGGATGAGGGGGCACATGAGACGTGGCTTCAGTTCATGTCAGGAGAGAGTTGACAATGGTAGTGGAGTGGAGCAGTCATCACCTCTTAATCAGGGAACAGGAGGGGACTTAGCTGTAAATACACATAGCAGATACATTCCATTACAGCTGCGCCATCGTAGGTTTGGACAACGAGTTTCTCCATGATGTTAAACTCAGACAAAACTCAAAAATCCATCAAGTTAAACACAGACTGCGCATCTCGCCCACATCAAAGAAACGTTCCTGGATAAAGCCCTGATCGTCCACATACCTGATGATAGCTGACGACCGTAGGTCCCAGAGAGGTGGGGCAATTTTTACCCCCTGGGGCCGGGAGTTTTTCCTTATATGTTAATCTAACTAGGAAAACTCTGCACCCTATAAGATGATTAATCACTTGTAAAAAGGTTAAAAAAAAAAAAATATGTATTCACTAACTGTAAGTCGCTCTGGATAAGAGCGTCTGCTAAATGACTAAAATGTAAATGTTTTATATGGGCTATGATGGGACCAAGTTTTTCCTAATCAGGTCACATGGTTTAAAAAAAAAAAAACTCCTAAAAACCCTGTCAACCTGCAGCTACCTTATATTTGTTCATATAAATGATATTTAGACTAGATTAGGAGGGGGGGTTTCTCTATCCAGACACAGAGACAACAACTGATAGACAATAGAACTCACAGGGCTGATCTTTATGCGTGTTTACATCACGCAGACCTCTGCAACTGCAGGCCTTATAAAACATTACATCACGCAGGCCTATGCAACTGCAGGCCTTATAAAACATTACATCACGCAGACCTATGCAACTGCAGGCCTTATAAAACATTACATCACGCAGACCTATGCAACTGCAGGCCTTATAAAACATTACATCACGCAGGCCTATGCAACTGCAGGCCTTATAAAACATTACATCACGCAGGCCTATGCAACTGCAGGCCTTATAAAACATTACATCACGCAGACCTATGCAACTGCAGGCCTTATAAAACATTACATCACGCAGGCCTATGCAACTGCAGGCCTTATAAAACATTACATCACGCAGGCCTATGCAACTGCAGGCCTTATAAAACATTACATCACGCAGGCCTATGCAACTGTAGACCTTATAAAACATTACATCACGCAGACCTCTGCAACTGCAGGCCTTATAAAACATTACATCACGCAGACCTCTGCAACTGCAGGCCTTATAAAACATTACATCACGCAGACCTCTGCAACTGCAGGCCTTATAAAACATTACATCACGCAGACCTATGCAACTGTAGACCTTATAAAACATTACATCACGCAGACCTCTGCAACTGCAGGCCTTATAAAACATTACATCACGCAGACCTATGCAACTGTAGACCTTATAAAACATTACATCACGCAGACCTATGCAACTGTAGACCTTATAAAACATTACATCATGCAGACCTCTGCAACTGCAGGCCTTATAAAACATTACATCACGCAGACCTCTGCAACTGTAGACCTTATAAAACATTACATCACGCAGACCTATGCAACTGTAGACCTTATAAAACATTACATCACGCAGACCTCTGCAACTGCAGGCCTTATAAAACATTAACTCACATGTGTCATCACTATTATGTTGACTGATTAATTCCAGTTAATCATTTTGGATTGAAAACGTACAGGCAGCCTAGCCAGCCCAATGTTGAATATAAACTCAATTTGATCACATTCACATTTTCTCTTGGCACCCAAATGGACTATAAATCCATAACGTTACCAATTAGTTACCCAGACCAGATGGACAGGACACATAGGATGTATACATCTGCTCTTATTAGTAGCCTCCAGTTGATCAGACTGAACAATAGTCTCGTTTTCCTCCCATACGGCATGTCAGATCTCTGATGTTTAGGTGTAGTTTAGTTTTTGCTTGTGTCTGTCCGGCGTGATTATGTGTTATCATAACACATAATCATTTTTGACTTTATGTTTTGTTTACCCCATATGTAACTCTGTGTTGTTTTTTTTATCGCACTGCTTTGCTTTATCTTGGCCAGGTCGCAGCTGTAAATGAGAACTTGTTCTCAAATGGCTTACCTGGTTAAATAAAGGTGAAATAAAAATAAAAAATAAAGATGTTTACTAAATAAATACCGGAGGAAAGTAGAAAGCCTACTTGAGCGCACGTGAAAGAATGCGCTGCGTCAACCTCTCTCTTTAATCAAACTTTTAATGGATGATGCGATGGAAGCCGTCAAATCACTCTGAATTGTTTTTGACATCCCAGAAAAGACAGTCGAAAGTTCGATATGTTCAGCAAGTGAAGCATCGTAACGGGTAATTACCGCCGCAAGCTCCTTGTAGTTGCCGTTGTTGGCGGAACTTTCCCGCTCGTCTTTTCCTCTAAAAGCAAATTCTTGCGCCCCAAAAAACCCAGTGGTGTTGATTAACCGCTCGAGAACATCCCTGTTTCTTCTTCCTTCCTCGTTGTGTTGCGCAGTTTGAATACGCAGACCTTCGTCTTGATCGATGCAGCTTTTTCCCAGAAGCGTGAATCTGATGTGGGCATCTATATGCTCCCTGCTTTTGTTTTGCCGTTAAGCTGAACGATCAATGTTCTTCAGGTCACCGTACCCACCTTTTGACCAAGGTTCAGACTTTCCAAAAAGCAGGCAAGGCAAGCAATACAGGCGGCTTGATGAACGCCTCCCTGTTAACCAGCTATACTGTTGATACCAGTTGGTATTGAACGCCCTCACCTTTTCATCCTTCTTCATGAAACTGATCTCAGGCAGAGGTCGACCATCTCTTTTAATTCGCACCTTTTCAGTGTACACCAGAGAATGAAAGGGGTTCTTGGAAAAAATAAATAATAATAACATTTTCGGCAGCGTTGGCCATTCTACCATTCTGGAGGAGAAAACTGCACACTCGAGCTGGTAGTTAGCTATCTACTGAAGTTAGCAAGGCACATTTAAATAAATTGCACTACCTGGACACAAAAATACAGTTTTAAAACCAGAAAACAATTGTTAATATACCTCCTCTGTCTCCTGTAATTTGAAAAAACGAATTTGAATTGAATAATACCCCATAAATGCTCAACTATATCTCTTCACTCTTAATCTCTATCCAAAAATGTCACCAAGCTTCTCAACACATAGAACCCCCATAATGCTCTGTGGCACAATCCCAATACAACACACTAGGTTCATTCTCTGATCCTAATTCTATGATTGGATGGACAACATGTCAGTTCATACACTAAACGCTTTGATTGGTTGGAGGACATCCTCCGGAAGTAGTCATAATTGCCATGTAGGTCTATGGAAGGGAGTGAGGCCTACGAGCCTCCTAGGTTTTGTATTGAAGTAAATGTAGCCAGAGGAGGACGGAAGCAGCTGTCCTCCGGGTATACCCGGGTTTCTACCCTTTTTAGAGTGCTGTTGAATTATGGAGACCTTTTATTTCAAAGCAGTGATTTTTAATTAAAATTTTTTGGGGGAAAATTTTGAAAAATTTGTAAAAGTTTTTACTATTTTTTTTTTTAGAAATTTCAGAGGAGGATGGGGCCTCCCCCTTTCCCCTGAGCAGCCCCCACTGGTGTTACTTTTAATTAACCCCCCCGGGAGGGAAGGGGGGGAGGGCGGGGCGGGGGGAGGGAGGGGGAAACGGGGGGAAAAAAGGGGAAAGGGGAGAAGGGGAGGAAAAAGGGGGAGGGAGAGGAGGAGAGAGAGCCGGGGAGGGAGGCGAGGGGGGGAGAAGGAAGGGGGGGGAGAGCGAGAAGAGAGAAAGCCAGAGGGAAAAGGAAAAAACGAAAAAAG
This sequence comes from Coregonus sp. 'balchen', assembly GCA_902810595.1. Classification (NCBI taxonomy): domain Eukaryota; kingdom Metazoa; phylum Chordata; class Actinopteri; order Salmoniformes; family Salmonidae; genus Coregonus; species Coregonus sp. 'balchen'. The sequence goes on along the minus strand of LR778275.1, from coordinate 49,920,952 downwards.
AGAAGGAAAAAGCCCCAGGGAGAGAGAACGAGAGGAGAGAGAGGGGGGAGAGGAGGAGGGGGGCGAGAGAGAGAGGAGGGGAGGGCGGGGGGGGCGGAGGGGGGGGAGAAAGGGAGGAGGAAAAGGGGGGAAGAGGGGAAAAAGGGGGGGGAGGGGGAGGCGGAGGAAGAAAGGGGAGAGGGAGAGAATAGGAGGGGGAAGAGGGGGGGGAGGGAGAAAAGAGAGAGAGGGAACGAGAGAGAGAGAGAGAGAGAGAGGGAGAGAAAAGGAAGGGGCCGGGGAGGGAGAGAAGAGGAGAGAGGGGAGAGGAGAAGGGGAGATAGGAGCGGGAGGGGGGAGGAGAAAAACGAAAAAGAGGAGAGTAGAAGAGGGAAAAAGAAAGAGGAAAAAAAAAACGGAGAAAAGGGGGGGGAAGGGGAGCCCGAGAAAAGGGGGGGGAAAAGGGGGAGAGAGGAAAAGGGGAGAGGAGAGGAAAGAGAAGGAGCAAATTGAAAGGGAAAAAGGAAAGAAGGGAAGTTTTTTTTCCCCCCCCACCAAAAAACACCCAAAAACCCGGGAAAGGCCTTAAAAAAAAGGAAAACCCCAAAGGTCCAAAACCAAAAAAAAAGGGGGAAAAAAACCCCCCCCCACCCCGGGGCCCAAAAACCCCAAATTTTTCGATCAAACCCCCCCATCTGGGGGGCGAACCCCTTGGGGGCCCAACCCCCTCTCTTCTTTTTCTTTTCTTCTCTTTCTCTTTTCCCTCCTTTAAAAATGGAAAATGGTGCCCCTTTGGGACTCAACCTCTGCCCTTTTTTTAAAAAACCCGCCAAACAGACAGACAGGGGCAAACCAAAACCAGAAACCAAAAGAAAACCCGACAGACACCGACCGGGCAGACAAAAGGGAGGCAGGCAGACGGGCAGACAGACGAAAATACAGGGCCAAAAGACACACAGAAGACGGTTTGGGGGCCCCAACACAGACAGACAGACACCCCAGACAGACAGACAGACACACAGGGCAGACAGACAACAGACAGCGACAGACAGACGACAGGGGAAAAACAGACACAGACGACAGACAGACAGAAGACCCGGGGAGGGGAGGCAGGCAGACAGACAGACGACCCGAACCCGGGCAGGGCCCTACAGACCCCCACAGACAGACGGTTTTGGCAAACACACAGACGGACCCACAGGGCAGACGACAGGAAACAGACAGGACAGGAAAAGACAGACAGGACCGAACGACAGACAGACAGACAGGGGCAGACAGGAAGCAGGACGGGGCCCGGAAAACAGACAACGGGCAGGCAGACAGGCAGGAAAGGGAGGCAGAAAAAAAAAAGGGCAGACAGACAGGAAAACCCCGCTTAAAAAAATCGAAAAAAAAAAAGACTACTAGTTTATTTAGGAAGGGCAGAAACTCTGGTTTTTTCATTCGTCTGGTTCCCCAGCCCTGGGAAAACGTCGCAGCTCCCCCCTGAGCCCTGAAAGTGATCCCCCATCTCAAAACCCGCCCCCACATGGTGATTAACTGTGGGGGGACTGGTGGGGCTGGGTGGTTTGGGGGCTTGGGGCTGGCTGCTGGTGCGGTGGCTGGTGGGGGTGACTGGGTGGGCTGACTGGATGGCTGGGCCCTTTACTGGGGTGGCTGGTGGCCCGGTGGGGGGTGATGACGGCTGGGGGTTCTGGGATGGCTGGATGGCGGGAGGTGGGGTGGCTGGGCTGGCTGGGGCTGGGGTGGCTGGTGGCTGGCTGGCCCGACTGGCTGGCTGGCCTGACGGCCTGGGTGGGGTGGCGGCTTGGGTGGCGGCGGTGGCTGACTGGGGTGGGTTTGGGTGGCTGGGTTGAATGGCCCTGCTGTTTGTATGGCTGGATTGGTTGGCCCCCGTTGATTTGGTGGCTGACTGGTCTGGGGCCCCGTTGATTCTGACGGCTGGTGGCTGATGGGCTTTGGGCCCCGTTTGATTTGGTGGGGGATGGGCTGGCCCCGTTGTTTTTGGTGGTGACGGTTGGCCCCGGTTTATTTTTCTGGCTGACCCGGTTTTGGCCCTGTTGTTTGACTGGTGGTGGCTGGGTGGCCCGACTTGGGTTTGGGCCCCGTTGATTTGGTGGCTGACTGGTCTGGGCCGTTGATTCTGGTGGCTGACTGGTTTTGGCCCTTTTCTGATTTGGTGGCTGATGGTCTGGCCCTGTTCTTTTGACTGGGGTGGGGCTGGCTGGTGACTGGTTGGCCCTGTTGATTTGGGGGCTATGGTTTGGCCCCTGTTGATTTGGCGGGTGGGGTGGCTGGCTGGGTTTGGGCCCGGGCTTATTCTGACTGGGGGGGCTGGCTGGCTGGCTGACTGGTCTGGCCCTGTCTGTTCTGGCTGCTGGCTGGCTGGCTGGGTTCTGGACCCTGTCTGATTCTGACTGGTAGCTGGCTGGTCTGGTCCTGTCTGATTCTGGGCTGGCTGGTCTGGCCCTGTCTGATTCTGGCTGGCTGACTGGTCTGGCCCTGTCTGATTCTGGCTGGCTGACTGGTCTGGCCCTGTCTGATTCTGACTGGCTGGCTGGCTGGCTGGCTGACTGGTCTGGCCCTGTCTGATTCTGGCTGGCTGACTGGTCTGGCCCTGTCTGATTCTGGCTGGCTGGCTGGCTGGCTGGCTGACTGGTCTGGCCCTGTCTGATTCTGGCTGGCTGGCTGACTGGTCTGGCCCTTTCTGATTCTGACTGGTTAGCTGGTCTGGTCCTGTCTGATTCTGGCTGGCTAGCTGGTCTGGTCCTGTCTGATTCTGGCTGGCCTGCCAGTTGACCGGCCGGTGCTTGCCTTGGCCCTGTGAGACACACATTAAATAATCTCTCCTTCTTTCCGTCTCTCTCCCTCTCTTCTGTCTCCCTGTCTCTCTCCTTTTTCTCTCCCCTCTCCCCCCCCCCCCCCCCCCCTCCCCTCCATCTCTGTGCTTGTGATGGAATGACACGATTAACTACTGTGAGCTCAATATGACTGCCTACTCAACCCACTTCACACAAACACACAGAGGTTGTTGTCAAACGCTACTTCCTACATCCACCCCTTCAGCCCACCTTCCCCTTCACCCCCTACCCCTACCTCCTCCTTCTCGCAAATTGCAGAAACATGGATAGCGCGTTACTGATTTAGTTAGTGACTTTGAAACTCAATTGGCACTGATTTGCATTGATTTATAATGATAGGATACAGTAATGTAGTTCTACAGAGTTCGCCTTGTCCTTGGGATAGTATCTAAAGGGATAGTTATGAACCTCAGAGGTCATTGCTAACCACAGAAGGTATGTAGACTGGGACTGGTGTTTGTATCACTGAAATTCAACCTCCACCTCAACCTTGTTTGTCCCTTGCATATCTCTCAGACTTAACATTGTAATATACTTGTATTGCTTTATACAGTGGGAGTTTCAGTATGGTTAGCTGTAGGAGTTTCAGTATGGTTAGCTGTGGGAGTTTCAGTGTGGATAGCTGTGGGAGTTTCAGTGTGGATAGCTGTGGGAGTTTCAGTATGGATAGCTATGGGAGTTTCAGTATGGATAGCTATGGGAGTTTCAGTATGGATAGCTGTGGGAGTTTCAGTGTGGATAGCTGTGGGAGTTTCAGTGTGGAAGTGTGGGAGTTTCATGTGTAGTGGGAGTTTCAGTATGGATAGCTATGGGAGTTTCAGTATGGATAGCTATGGGAGTTTCAGTATGGATAGCTGTGGGAGTTTCAGTGTGGATAGCTGTGGGAGTTTCAGTGTGGATGCTGTGGGAGTTTCAGTATGGATAGCTATGGGAGTTTCAGTATGGATAGCTGTGGGAGTTTCAGTATGTATAGCTATGGGAGTTTCAGTATGGATAGCTGTGGGAGTTTCAGTATGGATAGCTATGGGAGTTTCAGTATGGATAGCTATGGGAGTTTCAGTATGGATAGCTATGGGAGTTTCAGTATGGATAGCTATGGGAGTTTCAGTATGGATAGCTATGGGAGTTTCAGTATGGATAGCTATGGGAGTTCAGTATGGATAGCTATGGGGAGTTCAGAGTAGGAGTTCAGTATGGATAGCTGTGGGAGTTTCAGTATGGATAGCTAGGGAGTTTCAGTATGGATAGCTATGGGAGTTCAGTATGTATAGCTATGGGAGTTTCAGTATGGATAGCTATGGGAGTTTCAGTATGGAAAGCTATGGGAGTTTCAGTATGGATAGCTATGGGAGTTTCGTATGGATAGCTGTGGGAGTGGCTGTAGGATGTATGGGGCAATAAGAGTTCTATAGACAGACATTTCTGATTGATGTAGTGGAATGTGCTGTTCCAGATAGGTAGTTCTGTAATTCACGGCTCAGTTTCTCCCTATGTGATTCTGGTGGACTGGGGCATAGATGGATATAATGTTAGGCTGTGTAGCTAGAGGCAGGGTGTTCTTTCTACGTTCAGCCCGTTCTGACAGGCAGTCTCCTAGTCCAGTCCGCTCTCTCTACTCTTCCCCTTAACCCTTCGATGTTTGCAGATCTGTAAGGTGGAAGCAATATGGTGGAAACCTCAACTACTTCACTGCTTAGATCTATCCATACCCTTCCTATCTGCAGACACTGGAGGGTTAGGACCAAGTTGAAGGGGTAGAGAGTAAATTGGGACTGGACGTAGGGAACTGTCCTGTACCCGGGTCTGATTCTGTGGAATCTGCATGAGAAATTGAATTCACATGCTTGTCTTTCCCAGCTGCTGGTCTGTTTTATTTGAAAGCAGCTACAGAGCAGAACCGTGAGCCAAGTCCTATAACCTCCATTTGGTTTGGCCTGAGAACAGTCCAGAGAAAACCTGCTATTAATATAGATACTGTTACATGGGGTTGTCAGCGTCTCGAATGGCACCCTACTCCCTATACAGTGCACTACTTTTGACCAGAGCCCTTTGAGCTATATAGGGAATAGGGTGATGTTTGGGATGTAACCATGGACGCTCATCCCGTATTTAACTATAATACAGTATGATGTTGTTGTAATACCAACGACCTTAGAAGACATAAGATACTCCTGTTGAAACAAGCCTTGTTGTCCTGGCCTGGCCTCAGTGCAGGACAGCACACCTACTGATTCTTAAACATCTCTCTCCTATTCTTCCTTCTTTATGTGGAACACCATTAGCTGACGCCTGCATAGTCATTTTGTTTTGGTATTTTTTATTTTTTTTTATTTAATTTAATCAGGATCCCCATTAGCTGTTGTGAAAGCAGCAGCTGCTCTTCCTGGGGTCCACACAAAACATGAAACACGACATAATACAGAACATTAATAGACAAGAACAGCTCAAGGACAGAACTACATACATTAGACCACTAGTCTTCCTGAGGTCCACAGCACACGTTATATGTCTGCTTGCTGGTCATTTATGGTGTTTTCACACACAGTTATGGGCTTTAGTTCCAAGCAGAGTTTGATTATTTGTTACATTGTATTTATTTTAATTTATTTATTATTTGGTCCGGTTGGTTTCACATTGTCAAATGTCAAAGGAACTGAAATGCCTGAACAACCACGTGTTTAAATACATCCATGATTATCAAGAAGCATGACTTGTGTGTCCCGAACATCATATTACTTTTGGTTTGGTCTTCCAACAACATGCGGGAGGAAACAGCGCAATAGCCATCTCTATTGTGTTACTTACCGTTAATGCCGTCTTTGGTGTGCTTATCAATACACAACCACAAGCACTTTTCTCCCACTCCTGTCAATAAAATAATAGTCATACAAAAGTGTTACTGTGCGGGAAGTTTCAAATGCATTCTGTCATTACTAAAATGTGTAATGTGATATATATTTTAACGCTACTATTTCTTAACACACAAAAAGTAATAAAGTTTGAGTAATAAAATATTGAATCAGTCGTCTTCCTCAAATGTTAGCTCGTGGCTCAGTCATTTCATTCAGGGTAAGAGGAGCTAGCCCCTGAGTTAGCCTGCCCCGGACCAGGTTAGTTCTGAAGGATTCGTTGCCATGGAAATGTACCTGGCTAAAAGGCGAGCCACTTTCGTATGACCGGTTATCCCGAGTTGAACTCAGAGTTGCTTGGCTAACTCTTCAAACCTGCTTCGTAGGATACCCCTCAGGACACTTGTCTAATGGTGATCTATCTGGCTGGCCTTAGTGTGCTGATTCTACCCATATGACTGAAGAGATGGAGGTAGAGTTCTGTGGTGGGATGGAGGTTTCCATTCTGAGGTTCCATAGAATGGAAACTATTCCAGAAAGAACACAAATGGTATCCCCAGAGTTCTGTGAACTCAGAAACAGAATATTCATGGTGGTACTGTAGGCCACTATGGTCTAGTAGATCTATACGTGGTCTGTGTCCCAAATGGCCCGCTAGGATCCATGGGTCATTTGCTTTCTGAAAAGAGCAGGGCCAGGACAGGACGGTCCAGAGGTGAACTTTCCCTGACCCACTGTCGATGTCCTGACACTCAGTCAGACCATGTTAGGAAGAGGGATGGAGAGAGAGAAGAGGAGATGGATGGAGGTCAGAAGAGGAGAGGGATGGAGGTCAGAAGAGGAGAGGGATGGAAAGAGAGAGAAGAGGAGAGGAGAGGAGAGGAGAGGAGAGAGAGAGAAGAGGAGAGGAGAGGAGAGAGAGAGAAGAGGGGAGAAGAGAGATGGAGAAGAGAGAAAGTCGGGTTGGGTTTCTGGAGAATGTAAAAAGTAGGTCAGTCTTTGCCAGGAGAAGAAAAAGGCATACCTAGACAGCCCTGTGTGGGTCTGTAGTGTCTCGATAAACAGACCTGTGTTGGGGGTATGTAGTGTCTCGATAACAGACCTGTGTCTGGGTCTGTAGTGTCTCGATAACAGACCTGTGTCTGGGTCTGTAGTGTCTCGATAACAGACCTGTGTCTGGGTCTGTAGTGTCTCGATAACAGACCTGTGTCTGGGTCTGTAGTGTCTCGATAACAGGACTTGTGTTGGGTCTGAGTGTCTCGTAACAGCCCTGTGTCTGGGTCTGTAGTGTCTCGATACAGACCGTGTCTGGGTCTTTAGTGTCTCGATAACAGACCTGTGTCTGGGCTGTAGGTCTCGAAACAGACCTGTGTTGGGTCTGTAGTGTCCAGATAACGGGACCTGTGTCTGGGTCTGTAGTTTTCTAGATAACAGACCTGGGTCTGGGTCTGTAGTGTCTCGAAAAACAGATTTGTGTCTGGGTCTGTATTTGGTCTCGATAACAGACCGGGTCTGTAGTGTTCTCGATAACAGACTGTGTCTGGGTCTTTAGTGTCTCGATAACAGACCTGTGTCTGGGTCTGTAGTGTCTCGATAACAGACCTGTGTCTGGGTCTGTAGTGTCCAGATAACAGACCTGTGTCTGGGTCTGTAGTGTCTCGATAACAGACTTGTGTCTGGGTCTGTAGTGTCTCGATAACAGACCTGTGTCTGGGTCTGTAGTGTCTAGATTACAGACCTGGGTCTGTAGTGTCTCGATAACAGACCTGTGTCTGGGTCTGTAGTGTCTCGATAACAGGACTGTGTCTAGGTCTGTAGTGTCTCGATAACAGACCTGGGTCTGTAGTGTCTCGATAACAGACCTGTGTCTGGGTCTGTAGTGTCTCGATAACAGACTTGTGTCTGGGTCTGTAGTGTCTCGATAACAGACCTGGGTCTGTAGTGTCTCGATAACAGACCTGTGTCTGGGTCTTTAGTGTCTCGATAACAGACCTGTGTCTGGGTCTGTAGTGTCTCGATAACAGACCTGTGTCTGGGTCTGTAGTGTCCAGATAACAGACCTGTGTTGGGTCTGTAGTGGTCTCGATACACAGACTTGTGTCTGGGTCTGTAGTGTCTCGATAACAGACCTGTGTCTGGGTCTGTAGTGTCTCGATAACAGACCTGTGTCTGGGTCTGTAGTGTCTAGATTACAGACCTGGGTCTGTAGTGTCTCGATAACAGACCTGTGTCTGGGTCTGTAGTGTCTCGATAACAGACCTGTGTCTGGGTCTGTAGTGTCTAGATAACAGACCTGGGTCTGGGTCTGTAGTGTCTAGATTACAGACCTGGGTCTGGGTCTGTAGTGTCCAGATAACAGACCTGTGTCTGGGTCTGTAGTGTCTCGATAACAGACCTGTGTCTGGGTCTGTAGTGTCTCGATAAACAGACTGGTCTGGGTCTGTAGTGTCTAGATTACAGACCTGGGTCGTAGTGTCTCGATAACAGACCTGTGTCTGGGTCTGTAGTGTCTCGATAAAGACTTGTGTCTGGGTCTGTAGTGTCCGATAACAGACCTGGGTCTGTAGTGTCTCGATAACAGACCTGGTCGGGTCTGTAGTGTCTCGATAACAGACTTGTGTTGGTCTGTAGTTGTCTCGAAACAGACCTGGGTCTGTAGTGTTCGATAAACAGACCTGTGTCTGGGCTTTAGTGTCTCGATAAACAGACCCTGTGTCTGGGTCTGTAGTGTCTCGATAACAGACCGGTGTCTGGGTCTGTAGTGTCCAGATAACAGACCTGTGTCTGGGTCTGTAGTGTCTCGATAACAGACTTGTGTCTGGGTCTGTAGTGTCTCGATAACAGACCTGTGTCTGGGTCTGTAGTGTCTCGATAACAGACCTGTGTCTGGGTCTGTAGTGTCTAGATTACAGACCTGGGTCTGTAGTGTCTCGATAACAGACCTGTGTCTGGGTCTGTAGTGTCTCGATAACAGACCTGTGTCTGGGTCTGTAGTGTCTAGATAACAGACCTGGGTCTGGGTCTGTAGTGTCTCGATAACAGACCTGTGTCTGTAGTGTCTCGATAACAGACCTGTGTCTGGGTCTTTAGTGTCTCGATAACAGACCTGTTGTCTGACTGCAGGATTGTCCACTTGAGCTGTTGCCAGATAATTGAATGTTCATTTCTCTACCATAAGCTGCCTCATTTGGCAGTACGTCCAACCGGCCTCACAACCGCAGACCACGTGTAACCACGCCAGCCCAGGACCTCCACATCCTGCTTCTTCACCTGCGGGATCGTCTGAGACCAGCCACCCGGACAGCTGATGAAACTGAGGACTATTTCTGTCTGTAATACAGCCCTTTTGTGGGGAAAAACTCATTCTGATTGTCTGGGTCTGGCTCCCAAGTGGGTGGGCCTATGCCCTCCCAAGCCCACCCATGGCTGCGCCCCTGACCGGTCATGTGAAATCCATAGATCAGGGCCTAATGAATTTATTTAAATTGACCGATTTCCTTATATGAACTGTATCTCAGTAACATAGTTGAAATTGTTGCATGTTGCGTTTATATTTTTGTTCAGTATAAGTGATTGTACCCAGGGTAGCTGGTCGTGGTAGCGGTTCCTGGACTATAGCGGAATGTGCCAGTAGAGCTGGGACATGTTAGCGGTTCCTGGACTATAGCGGGGTGTGCCAGTAGAGCTGGGACATGTTAGCGGTTCCTGGGACGATAGCGGGGTGTGCCAGTAGAGCTGTGTCTGTTAGCGGGTTCCTGGAGATAGCGGGGTGGTGCCAGTAGAGTGGGACATGTTAGCGGTTCCTGGGACTATAGCGGGATGTGCCCAGTTAGAGCTGGGACATGTTAGCGGTTCCTGGACTATAGCGGAATGTGCCAGTAGAGCTGGGACATGTTAGCGGTTCCTGGACTATAGCGGGATGTGTGCCAGTAGAGCTGGGACATGTTAGCGGTTTCACTGGACTATAGCGGGTGGTGTGCCAGTAGAGATGGGACATGTTAGCGGTTCCTGGGACTATAGCGGGGTGTGCCAGTAGAGCTGGGACATGTTAGCGGTTCCGGACTATAGCGGGGTGTGCCAGTAGAGCTGGGACATGTTAGCGTTCCTGGACTATAGCGGGGTGTGCCAGTAGAGCTGGGACATGTTAGCGGTTCCTGGACTATAGCGGGATGTGCCAGTAGAGCTGGGACATGTTAGCGGTTCCTGGACTATAGCGGGGTGTGCCAGTAGAGCTGGGACATGTTAGCGGTTCCTGGACTATAGCGGGGTGTGCCAGTAGAGCTGGTCGTGTTAGCGGTTCCTGGACATAGCGGGATGTGCCAGTAGAGCTGGGACATGTTAGCGGTTCCTGGACTATAGGGGATGTGCCAGTAGAGCTGGACATGTTAGCGGTTCCTGGACTATACGCGGGGTGTTTGCCAGTAGAGCTGGGAATGTTAGCGGTTCCTGGACTATAGCGGGATGTGCCAGTAGAGCTGGGACATGTTAGCGGTTCCTGGACTATAGCGGGGTGTGCCAGTAGAGCTGGGACATTGTTCTGTTTATCACATCAATTCAGGCAATTTATCGCAGTCTGGATTTTTGCCTCTGTGTCAGTGTTGAATGAGAGTGGGAGCGCAGCTGAGGGACTGAGCTGTCACTGGAGTACTCTGGGTTTTGTCTGGATGACCTGAGACCTCACTCCCCTCCCCTGCCCTGAGACCTCACTCTCCTCCCCTCCCCTCCCCTGCTCTGAGACCTCACTCCCCTCCCCTGCCCTGAGACCTCACTCTCCTCCCCTCCCCTCCCCTGCCCTGAGACCTCACTCCCCTCCCCTGCCCTGCCCTGAGACCTCACTCCCCTCCCCTGCCTGCCCTGAGACCTCACTCCCCTCCCCTCCCCTGCCCTGAGACCTCACTCCCCTCCCCTACCCTGCCCTGAGACCTCACTCCCCTCCCCTGCCCTGCTCTGAGACCTCACTCCCCTCCCCTGCTCTGAGACCTCACTCCCCTACCCTGCTCTTGGGACCCTCACTCCCTCCCCTGCTCTGAGACCTCACTCCCCTCCCCTGCCCTGGAGACTCACTCCCCTCCCCCTGCTCTGAGACCTCACTCCCTCCCCTGCCCTGCTCTGAGACCGCACTCCCACTCCCCTGCCCTGCCCTGAGACCTCACTCCCACCTCCCCTGCCCTGCCCTGAGACCTCACTCCCCTCCCCTGCCCATGAGACCTCACTCCCCTCCCCTGCCCTGCCCTGAGACTCACTCCCCTCCCCTCCCATCCCCGCCCTGCCTGAGACTCACTCTCCTCCCCTCCCCTCCCCTTGCCTGAGACCTCACTCCCCTCCCACTACCCTGCCCTGAGACCTCACTCCCCTCCCCTACCCTGCCCTGAGACCTCCACTCCCCTCCCCTGCCCCTGCACCTGAGACCTCACTCCCCTCCCCTGCCCTGCTCTGAGACCTCACTCCCCTCCCCTCCCCTCCCCTGCCCTGCCCCTGCGACCTCACTCTCCTCCCCTCCCCTACCCTGCCCTGAGGACCTCACTCCCCTCCCCTGCCCTGCTCTGAGACTCACTCCCCTCCCCCTGCCCTGAGACCTCCACTCCCCTGCCCTGCTCTGAGACCTCACTCCCCTCCCCTGCCCTGCTCTGAGACCTCACTTGTGAGGGGTAAGCATGGCAGCAGAACAGACAGACAGGGTCAGGTGGGGGAGAGGGTGAGGGTCAGGTGGGGGATAACCCGATCAGATGACTGTCTGGGCTCAGGGAAAGAGTGAGTGAGAAACAGCGAGAGAATGGGTTAGAGAATGAGTGAGCAACAACAGATAAAGTCATGCATTGGGTCATAATTGAGGAATGTTAATTGGATTTGTTTCTGGGTTTGACCTTGCTGTCTGACTGGAGTCTGCTTGGCCTGTTGGCCTGTTAGCTGTGGTGTTCGGAGTGGAACGCCGTCCACCCCTCCCTATTGACCGTGCAGTGTCTGCCCTTCCTTGGTGAGCTGTACATTTCCATAGAGACTTGCCTCTCTGTGTTCCTGGTCCCACTGTGCTCAATGTGTTCCCGCTGCGTGCCTCTCTGATCTGATGGAGTACAACTCTACCTCTTGACAGCTCCCAGCTTCCCTGAATGAACTAACATGTCAGCACTGGTTACATGGACCCAGTCAGCCAAAAGACTTTATCGCATAAAAATCAGGATTCATCTTGAGTCTGGTTCACTGGAGTCTGGTTCACTGGAGTCTGGTTCACTGGAGTCTGGTTCACTGGAGTCTGGATCACTGGAGTCTGGTTCACTGGAGTCTGGATCACTGGATCACTGGAGTCTGGTTCACTGGAGTCTGGTTCACTGGAGTCTGGTTCAACAGAGGGGCAATTGCCAGTTAGCTTTCAGCTGGGTGCCCTCTGGATCTAGCATTTTGATCTCCTTGAAGTTGCCCAAATGCTGTTTAGCTATTTAACACTAGTGAAAGGTCCTCATTGTGTGTGTGTCTTGTATGCACTCATTACTGTAACAGGCTCTGGATAAGAACATCTGCTAAATGACTAACGTAATGGAAATGTAAAATGTTCTGGCTTTCATTGCCACCACAGTCATATGAGTCTGGTTAGGGTTGGTGTGGTTTGGACCCTGTGGTGTCAGATGAGTCTGGTTAGGGTTGGTGTGGTTTGGACCCTGTGGTGTCAGATGAGTCTGGTTAGGGTTGGTATGGTTTGGACCCTGTGGTGTCAGATGAGTCTGGTTAGGGTTGGTGTGGTTTGGACCCTGTGGTGTCAGATGAGTCTGGTTAGGGTTGGTGTGGTTTGGACCCTGTGGTGTCAGATGAGTCTGGTTAGGGGTTGGTGGTTTGGACCCTGTGGTGTCAGATGAGTCTGGTTAGGGTTGGTGTGGTTTGGACGCCTGTGGTGTCAGATGAGTCTGGTTAGGGTTGGTGTGGTTTGGACCCTGTGGTGTCAGATGAGTCTGGTTAGGGTTGGTGTGGTTTGGACACTGTGGTGTCAGATGAGTCTGGTTAGGGTTGGTGTGGTTTGGACCCTGTGGTGTCAGATGAGTCGGGTTAGGGTTGGTGTGGTTGGACCCTGTGGTGTCAGATGAGTTTGGTTAGGGTTGGTGTGGTTTGGACCCTGTGGGTGTCAGCTGAGTCTGGTTAGGGGTTGGTGTGGTTTGGACCATGTGGTGTCAGATGAGTCTGGTTAGGCGTTGGTTGTGGGGGTTTGGATCCTGTGGTGGTCAGATGAGTCTGGGTTTAGGGGTTGGTGTTTGTGGTTTGGACCCATGTGGTGGTCAGATTGAGTATGGTTAGGGTGTGGTTGTTGGGTTTGGAACCCTGTGGTGTCAGATGAGTCTGGTTAGGTAAGGTGTTGTGGTTTGGTTTGGACCCTGTGGTGTCAGATGAAGTCTGGTTAGGGTTGGTGTGGTTTTGGAACCCCTGTGGGGTTGTCAGATGAGTCTGGGTTAGGGGTTGGTGTGGTTTGGGACCCTTGTTGGTAGTCAGATTGAGTCTGGTTTAGGGTTGGTATTATGGTTTGGAACCCTGTTGGTGGCATATGGATCTGGTTTAGGGTGGGTGTGGTTTGGACCCTGTGGTGTCAGATGAGTCTGGTTAGGGTTGGTGTGGTTTGGACCCTGTGGTGTCAGATGAGTCTGGTTAGGGTTGGTGTGGTTTGGACCCTGTGGTGTCAGATGAGTCTGGTTAGGGTTGGTGTGGTTTGGACCCTGTGGTGTCAGATGAGTCTGGTTAGGGTTGGTGTGGTTTGGACCCTGTGGGTGTCAGATGAGTCTGGTTAGGGTTGGTGTGGTTTGGACACCTGTGGTGTCAGATGAGTCTGGTTAGGGTTGGTGTGGTTTGGACCCTGTGGTGTCAGATGAGTCTGGTTAGGGTTGGTGTGGTTTGGACCCTGTGGTGTCAGATGAGTCTGGTTAGGGTTGGTGTGGTTTGGACCCTGTGGTTGTCAGATGAGTCTGGTTAGGGTTGGTGTTGGTTTGGACACTGTGGTGTCAGATGAGTCTGGTTAGGGTTGGTGTGGTTTGGACCATGGTGGAGTCAGATGAGTCTGGTTAGGGTTGGTGTGGTTTGGACCTGTGGTGTCAGATGAGTCTGGTTAGGGTTGGTGTGGTTTGGACCCTGTGGTGTCAGATGAGTCTGGTTAGGGTTGGTGTGGTTTGGACCCTGTGGTGTCAGATGAGTCTGGTTAGGGTTGGTGTGGTTTGGACCCTGTGGTGTCAGATGAGTCTGGTTAGGGTTGGTGTGGTTTGGACCCTGTGTAGAGTGCAGATCTGGTTCCGGTTGGTTGTGTTAGACACTGTGGTGAGATGAGGTTGGTCCAGGTTGTTGCGACACGCCGGGACAGATGAGTCGTTAGGGTTGGTGGCTGTTTTCCCTGGGTGGCCACGACCGTCTCGTCTAGGGTATGTCGAGTTGGACCATGTGGTCCAGAGAGTCGGTTGGTGGGGTTGGACCCTGTGCTCGCAATGAGTAGGTTGTGTGGTTGGATCTGTGGTGTCAGATGCAGCTGCGTAGGGTTTGTTGGTTTGGACACTGTGGTGTCAGATGAGTCTGGTAGGGTTGGTGTGGTTTGGACCATGTGAGTCAGATGAGTCGTTAGGGTTGGTGGGTTTGGACACTGTGGTGGTCACATAAGTCTGGTTAGGGTTGGTGTGGTTTGGACCCTGTGGTGTCCGATGAGTCTGGTTAGGGTTGGTGTGGTTTGGGGCCCTGTGGTGTCAGATGAGTTGGGGTTTGGGTTGGTGTGGTTTGGACCCTGTGGTGTCAGATGAGTCTGGTTAGGGTTGGTGTGGTTTGGACACTGTGGTGTCAGATGAGTCTGGTTAGGGTTGGTTTTGGTTTGGACCCTGTGGTGTCACATAAGTCTGGTTAGGGTTGTGTGGTTTGGACCCTGTGGTGTCAGATGAGTCTGGTTAGGGTTGGTGTGGTTTGGACCCTGTGGTGTCAGATGAGTCTGGTTAGGGTTGGTGTGGTTTGGACCCTGTGGTGTCAGATGAGTCTGGTTAGGGTTGGTGTGGTTTGGACCCTGTGGTGTCAGATGAGTCTGGTTAGGGTTGGTGTGGTTTGGACCCTGTGGGTGTCAGATGAGTCTGGTTAGGGTTGGTATGGTTTGGACCCTGTGGTGTCAGATGAGTCTGGTTAGGGTTGGTGTGGTTTGTACCCTGTGGTGTCACATAAGTCTGGTTAGGGTTGGTGTGGTTTGGACACATGAGAGTACAGATACGCCGTGTTGCTCCTGTGCTAAACACCAACCTAGCTGGGAGATAGGGGCCCATATCTAACCCAGCACACCCAGGGAACAGACAGAGCGAGGTCCTGTGGGTCTGCCCCTGGGCGTGTGGCCCCCACCACCCTCCTCCTCCCACCCCAGTCACCCAGAGATGACCCAAGATAGCCCAAGGCCCGTCAGCCATCGAACCATGGGTAATCCCACTTAACATGTTCCCGGAGCTGGCTGAGATGGCAGACTGGCCGGGAGTTTCCCGTGACACATAATGTCAGAGTCCCAAATGACACCCTATTCCTTATTGGCCCTAGTCAGAAATAGTGCACTATAAACTGGGATAGAGTGCCATGTGGGAAGCACACTAATACTAATCCCAGAAACCAAACAGACAGTCTCCATTACTATAATTAGACATCATAGAGGCTATATTATTCATTCCTGGTTCCAATATTTGAATATGGGCCTTGCCTTGGTCTGGGAGCTGGTGTGATTGGTGGAAAAGGAAAAAAGGAAAAACAGTTCTAATAAGACGTTTTATCCTGACCAGTCAGTCAGTCAGCAGACCATATACTAGACCTGGACTGTTACCTTGCCCAGTAAATACCTTTTATTATAGCTAGATCCTACCTGGCGCAGTCGGCTATAATGGCCAGTCATTGAGAATCAAATCGAATCAAATGTTATACTGTCACATGCTTCGTAAACAGCTGTAAACTAACAGTGAAATGCTGACTTACGGGCCCTTCCCAAACGACGCAGAGAGAAAGAAAATAGAGAAATTATAGAAAAGTAATAATAGATACACAACGAGTAACGCTACCTTGGATAATACACGGGGTACCAGTTCTGAGTCAATGTGCTGTGTTTTTATAGATTTTTATATTTAACCTTTATTTCACTAGGCAAGTCAGTTAAGAACAAATTATTATTTACAATGACGGCCTACACCGGCCGTACGAGGTAATTGTACGAGGTAATTGAGGTAGATATGGTCAAATAAACTAGGAATAAAGTGACCAGGCAACAGGATGGATAATAAACAGTAGCCAAATCAAATCAAATCAAATTGGTCGCATGCACATATTTAGCAGATGTTAATGTGGGTGTAGCGAAATGCTTGTGTTCCTAGCTCCAACAGTGCAGTAGTATCTAACAATACACAACAATAAACACAAATCTAACAGTAAAACAATTGAATTAAGAAATATACAGTGGGCTCCAAAATTACAGGCGCCCCTGACTGGCAATGCACAAACAATACTTTAAAAATATAAATCATATAATTATAGAGATACTCAAAATACCAACATGTGAGAAATACTGTACTATATTAATGTTTCAATGGAACCAACCAAAATCATACAATTATTTAATACAAAATAAATGTCACCAAAATCAAGGTTTCATAATTATTGGCACTCTTCATTTAGTACTTAGGTCAACCACCTCTGGCAAGGATAACAGCATGGAGTCTTTTCCTGTAATGTTTGACAAGGTTAAGGAACACATCTGGATGGATTTTGGACCATTCCTCTATGCAGATCCTTTCAAGATCCTTCACATTCTTGGGTTTGCGCTTAAACTCAGCCCATAGATTTTCGATTGGATTGAGGTCCGGCGCCTGAGATG
Source organism: Coregonus sp. 'balchen' (assembly GCA_902810595.1). Classification (NCBI taxonomy): domain Eukaryota; kingdom Metazoa; phylum Chordata; class Actinopteri; order Salmoniformes; family Salmonidae; genus Coregonus; species Coregonus sp. 'balchen'. The sequence continues at coordinate 49,904,423 of LR778275.1, read as the reverse complement.
GTCATCGCAGAACATTGATTTTGTTGTCACAGAACCATTTCTGTGTGGATCTTGAGGTATGTTTTGGGTCATTGTCTTGTTGGAAAGTCCACCTACGGCCAAGTCCCAGCCTTCTGGCAGAGGCACCAAGATTGTCAGCCAAAATTGCCTGATACTTGGTGGCATTCATTATGCCATCAATCTTAACCGGTGCCCCCTGGACCTCTGGAATTAAAACAGCCCCAATGCATCACTGACCCACCACCATATTTCACCGTGGGAATGAGGTGCCTCTCCTTGTATGCATCTCTGTTTCGACGCCAAACATGCCGATGCTGTATCTGACCAAAACGTTCAATGTTGGTCTCATCTGACCAGAGCACCTTCTTCCAGTCATCATTTAAATGACGTTTGGCAAACTCCAAGCGCTTGCGTCTGTGTCTTGGAGTCAGAAAGGGCTTTCTTCTGGCAACCCTTCCAAATAGCCTGTGGTTGTGGAGGTGGCGTCTGATGGTGCTTTTTGAAACCACAAGTCCACCTCCACAAGTCTGATTCATCCTTGGGAGCAATTTCCAAACGCCTGAAGGTACCACGTTCATCTGTACAAACAATAGTACGCAAGTATAAACACCATGGGACCACGCAGCCGTCATACCGCTCAGGAAGGAGATGCGTTCTGTCTCCTAGAGATGAACGTTGTCCTGGCCGTGTGGTGCCAGGACAACAACCTCTCCCTCAACGTGACCAAGACAAAGGAGATGATTGTGGACTACAGGAAAAAAAAGAGGACTGAGCACGCCCCCATTCTCATCGACGGGGCTGTAGTGGAACAGGTTGAGAGCTTCAAGTTCCTTGGTGTCCACATCACCAACGAACTATCATGGTCCAAACACACCAAGACAGTCGTGAAGAGGGCACGACAAAGCCTATTCCCCCTCAGGAGACTAAAAAGATTTGGCATGGGTCCTCAGATCCTCAAAAAATTCTACAGCTGCACCATCGAGAGCATCCTGACTGGTTGCATCACCGCCTGGTATGGCAACTGCTTGGCCTCTGACCGCAAGGCACTACAGAGGGTAGTGCGTACGGCCCAGTACATCACTGGGGCAAAGCTCCCTGCCATCCAGGACCTCTATACCAGGCGGTGTCAGAGGAAGGCCCTCAAAATTGTCAAAGACTCCAGCCACCCTAGTCATAGACTGTTCTCTCTGCTACCGCACGGCAAGCGGTACCGGAGTGCCAAGTCTAGGTCCAAAAGACTTCTCAACAGCTTCTACCCCCAAGCCATAAGACTCCTGAACAGCTAATCATGGCTACCCGGACTATTTGCACTGCCCCCCCACCCCATCCTTTTTACGCTGCTGCTACTCTGTTAAGTATTTATGCATAGTCACTTTAACTCTACCCACATGTACATATTACCTCAACTACCTCAACTAGCCGGTGCCCCCGCACATTGACTCTGCAACGGTACCCCCCTGTATATATAGCCTCCCTACTGTCACTTTATTTTACTTCTGCTCTTTTTTTCTCAACACTTTTTTGTTGTTGTTTTATTCTTACTTTTTTGTTTAAAATAAATGCACTGTTGGTTAAGGGCTGTAAGTAAGCATTTCACTGTAATGTCTGCACCTGTTGTATTCGGCGCATGTGACCAATAAAATTTGATTTGATTTGATTTGATTTGAACGTACTTTGGTGTGAAAAGTGCAAATCAATCCCAGAACAACATCAATGAACCTTGTGAAGATGATGGAGGAAACAGATACAAAAGTATCTATATCCACAGTAAAACGAGTCCTATATCGACATAACCTGAAAGGCCGCTCAGCAAGGAAGAAGCCACTGCTCCAAAACCGCCATAAAAAGCCAGACTACGGTTTGCAACTGCACATGGGGACAAAGATTGTATTTTTTGGAGAAATGTCCTCTGGTCTGATGAAACAAAAAGAGAACTGTTTGGCCATAATGACCATCGTTATGTTTGGAGGAAAAAGGGGGTAGCTTGCAAGCCGAAGAACACCATCCCAACCGTGAAGCACGGGGGTGGCAGCATCATGCTGTGGGGGTGCTTTGCTGCAGGAGGGACTGGTGCACATCACAAAATAGATGGCATCATGAGGAAGGAAAATGATGTGGATATATTGAAGCAACATCTCAAGACATCAGTCAGGAAGTTAAAGCTTGGTCGCAAATGGGTCTTCCAAATGGACAATGACCCCAAGCATACTTCCAAAGTTGTGGCAAAACGGCTTAAGGACAACAAAGTCAAGGTATTGGAGTGGCCATCAAAAGCCCTGACATCAATCCTATAGAAAATGTGTGGGCAGAACTGAAAAAGCGTGTGCGAGCAAGGAGGCCTACAAACCTGACTCAGTTACACCAGCTCTGTCAGGAGGAATGGGCCAAAATTCACCCAACTTATTGTGGGAAGCTCGTGGAAGGCTACCCGAAATGTTTGACCCAAGTTAAACAATTTAAAGCCAATGCTACCAAATACTAATTGAGTGTATGTAAACTTCTGACCCACTGGGAACGTGATGAAATAAATAAAAGCTGAAATAAATAATTATCTCTACTATTATTCTGACATTTCACATTCTTAAAATAAAGTGGTGATCCTAACTGACCTAAGACAGGGAATTTTTACTAGGATTAAATGTCAGGAATTGTGAAAAACTGAGTTTAAATGTATTTGTCTACTTCTTGACTTCAGAGACTTGTTCATCCAAATCGAGGTTAGTGATCGCTGTAAAAATAGCAGAATTGGTCAGGAGCAGTAAAACAGCAGCTATCCACTGCAGCTATCCTTGTACTATAGCTAGATCCTGCCTGGTGCAGCTCAGCTGTAATGGCCAGTCACTGAGAAGAAGGCCTTGTATACCAGAGCTGAATATCCTGATTCCTGCCTGGTGCAGTCAGCTATATTGGTACATGCCACCTGGACTATTTACATTGACCCCCCCCCCCCCCCCCCCTCCCCTTTGTTTTTACACTGCTGCTACTCGCTGTTAATTATCTATGCATAGTCACTTTACCCCTACCTACATGTACAAATTACCTCAACTAACCAATACCCCCTTCACATTGACTCGGTACCGGTACCCCCTGTATATAGCCTCGTTATTGTTATTTTATTGTGTTACTTTTTAATAGTTTTTACTTTAGTTTATTTAGTAAATATTTGCTAAACTCTTTCTTGAACTGCATTGTTGTTTAAGGGCTTGTCAGTAAGCATTTCACTGTAAGGTCTACTTACACCTGTTGTATTCGGCGCATAATGACAAATAAAGTTTGATTTGATTTGATAATAGCGTAAGGGTCATATAGGCTATCCTTAAGGACCTGAGAGATGCCTTAGTCAGGTGGTGTAGGACCTGAGAGATGCCTTAGTCAGGTGGTGTAGGACCTGAGAGATGCCTTAGTCAGGTGGTGTAGGACCTGAGAGATGCCTTAGTCAGGTGGTGTAGGACCTGAGAGATGCCTTAGTCTGAGAGATGCCTTAGTCAGGTGGTGTAGGACCTGAGAGATGCCTTAGTCAGGTGGTGTAGGACCTGAGAGATGCCTTAGTCAGGTGGTGTAGGACCTGAGAGATGCCTTAGTCAGGTGGTGTAGGACCTGAGAGATGCCTTAGTCAGGTGGTGTAGGACCTGAGAGATGCCTTAGTCAGGTGGTGTAGGACCTGAGAGATGCCTTAGTCAGGTGGTGTAGGATAATGTCACTCTTTTCCTGACTGTGGTGTAATTACATTTTTAGTGATTTATCAGACGCTCTTATCCATAGGGGCTTACAGTTAGTGAGTTCATACATTTTTCATACTGGCCCCCCGTGGGTAACGAACCCACAACCCTGGCGTTGCAAGCGCCATGCTCTACCAACTGGGCTACAGGGGACTGTATAATGAGATAGTATATCACCTGTGTCTGTGTCCCAAATGGCACCCTATTTCCTATTTAGTGCACTACTTTCTAGAAGGGAATAGGGTGCCGTTTGGGACGTGACCCTGGTGTTTAACCTGAGCAGAGTAATGATGGCACCTACAGTCTGGTCTCCTTCTCTCCCCGTCTCTCTCCCCCCCCCCCCCCCTCTCTCTCTCTCTCTCTCCTCTCTTCTTGCTCTCTCTCTCTCTCTCTCTCACTATCTCTCTCGCCTTCTCTCTCGCTCTCTTGTTCTCTCTCTCTCTCTCCTTCTTTCTCTCGCTCTCTCCGTCCCTCCATCTCTCTACATTCTTTGTTACAGCAGATTGAGACAAGTTAAACCAAACCTTCCCTGCTCTCTCATCTCTCTCTCTTTCAATTTCAATTTCAATTTAAGGGGCTTTATTGGCATGGGAAAAACCTCTCTCTCTCCCTTCTTTAATACAGTCAGGCATTGATCCCCCACTACCTCTCCTCTCTTAACACAGCTATAAAATGAGAATTCAGAACACGGGAATCCTCTGCCCTTGTTCTTTTTATTATAGAACTCTGAGCTCGTTGGAATGGAAGGTCATTCCTGCTCCAGGAGTGCTTCTGCACTTTCATGTTTTTTTTAAAAGGCTCTAACAGTAATATATTTCTTTTTCTGCCCCTCGCCTCGCAGGCAAATATGTGACCAGTCTGCAATCTATCTCATGTGTATTAATGCTCCACTTGTTGTACTTTGTTAGGAGAACAGAACAGAGCACCTTTCCCCTCTGCATCCCAAATGGCACCCTATTCCCTATGTAGTGCACTACTTTAGACCAGAGAATGGCACCCTATTCCCTATGTAGTGCACTACTTTTGATTGGCCCTGGTCAAAAGTAGTGCAATATGTAGGGTACCATTTGGGACATACCCCCTGTTGAAAGTTTACTATTTTGGGGTCGTTCTGTGGGAGATTATCTCTGAGTCTCAGGGTGGTCAGTGTTGTTGGACTATTATACACTACATTACAAAAAGTATGTGGACACATGCTCAACAGATAATAGAGGGTCATGGTCTAGACAGATACCAGAGGGCCTAGGCAGATACCAGAGGGCCTAGGCAGATACCAGAGGGCCTAGGCAGATACCAGATGGTCTAGACAGATACCAGAGGGCCTAGGCAAGTACCACCAGATGGTCTAGACCGATATACCAGAGGGCCTAGACAGATAACCAGAGGGTCTAGAACAGATACCAAGAGGGCCTGAGACAGATAACCAGAGGTCATGGTCCTAGACAGATACCAGAGGGCCGAGACAGATACCATAGGGCCTAGACAGATACCAGAGGGCCTAAAGACAGATAACAGAAGGGCCCTAGAAGATACCAGAGGGCCTAGACAGATAACCAGAGGGCCCTAGACAGATACCCAGAGGGCCTAGACAAGAACCAGAGGGCCGAGACAGATACCAGAGGGTCCATGGTCCTAGAACCAATACGCAGAGGGCCTAGACAGATACCCAGAGGGCCTAGACAGATACCCAAGAGGGCCTAGGCAGATACCAGAGGGCCTAGGACAGATAACCAGAGGGTCTAGACAGATACCAGAGGGCCTAGGCAGATACCAGAGGGCCTAGACAGATACCAGAGGGCCTAGGCAGATACCAGAGGGCCTAGACAGATACCAGAGGGCCTAGACAGATACCAGAGGGTCTAGACAGATACCAGAGGGCCTAGACAGATACCAGAGGGCCTAGACAGATACCAGAGGGCCTAGACAGATACCAGAGGGTCTAGACAGATACCAGAGGGTCTAGACAGATACCAGAGGGCCTAGGCAGATACCAGAGGGTCTAGACAGATACCAGAGGGGTCATGGTCTAGACAGATACCAGAGGGCCTAGACAGATACCAGAGTGCCTAGACAGATACCAGAGGGCCTAGACAGATACCAGAGGGCCTAGACAGATACCAGAGGGTCATGGTCTAGACAGATACCAGAGGGTCTAGACAGATACCAGAGGGTCATGGTCTAGACAGATAGGAGATACTTCTAAATTATTGGAATGTACCCATTGATTGTTGAAGAATATAACTTATAAATGCCTCATGAGCTTAGTTCAACTGTCTTACCCAATCAGAACCCAGAATATAAACTTGTTTTATTCCAATGTTTATAAACAAAGTAAATGTAAACAAACACTGTATATCCTCAAAACATAATTAACACTATTAATAAATAATAATCTTTCAAACATTTTTTTTTTACATTTTCCATACAGACAAACCCAACAATAACACATACACACAAATATACACTACATGACCAAAAGTATATGGACAACATCTCATTACAAAATCATGGGCATTAATATGGAGTTGGTCCCTCCTTTGCTGCTATAGCAGCCTCCACTCTTCTGGGAAGGCTTTCCACTAGATGTTGGAACATTGCTGCGGGGACTTGCTTCCATTCAGCCACAAGAGCATTAGTGAGGTTGGGCATTGATGTTGAGCGATTAGGCCTGGCTCGCAGTCGCCGTTACAATTCATTCCAAAGGTGTTCGATGGGGTTGAGGTCAGGGCTCTGTGCAGGCCAGTCAAGTTCTTCCACACCGATCTCGACAAACCATTTATGTATGGACCTCGCTTTGTGCACGGGAGCATTGTCATGCTGAAACAGGAAAGGGCCTTCCCCAAACTGTTGCCACAAAGTTGGAAGCACAGAATCGTCTAGAATGTCATTGTATGCTGTAGTGTTAAGATTTCCCTTCACTGGAACTAAGGGGCCTAGCCCGAACCATGAAAACAGCCCCAGACCATTATTCCTCTGCCACCAAACTTTACAGTTGGCACTATGCATTCGGGCAGGTAACATTCTCCTCGCATCCGCCAAAGCCAGATGTATATATAGTGTATGTATATATACATTGAACAAAAATATATACGCAACATGCAACAATTTCAAAGATTTTACTGAGTTACAGTTCATATAAGGAAATCAGTCAATTGAAATAAATAAATTAGGCCCTAATCTATGGATTTCACATGACTGGGAATACAGATATCTCCTTTGCATAGAGTTGATCAAGCTGTTGATTGTGGCCTGTGGAATTCTGTGGAAACCCTGCCAGTTTATTAACCCTGCGTGGTCCTCTGTAGCTCAGCTGGTAGAGCATGGCGCTTGTAACGCCAAGGTAGTGGGTTCGATCCCCGGGACCACCCATACACAAAAAATGTATGCACGCATGACTGTAAGTCGCTTTGGATAAAAGCGTCTGCTAAATGGCATATTATTATTATTATTATTAATAAACTGAGAGGCTTAATAAACTGAGAGGCTTAATAAACTGGCAGGGTTAATAAACTGAGAGGGTTAATAAACTGAGAGGGTTAATAAACTGGCAGGGTTAATAAACTGACAGGGTTAATAAACTGGCAGGGTTAATAAACTGAGAGGGTTAATAAACTGGCAGGGTTAATAAACTGGCAGGGTTAATAAACTGAGAGGGTTAATAAACTGGCAGGGTTAATAAACTGGCAGGGTTAATAAACTGAGAGGGTTAGTAAACTGAGAGGCTTAGTAAACTGGCAGGGTTAATAAACTGACAGGGTTAATAAACTGGCAGGGTTAATAAACTGAGAGGCTTAATAAACTGGCAGGGTTAATAAACTGGCAGGGTTAATAAACTGGCAGGGTTAATAAACTGAGAGGCTTAATAAACTGGCAGGGTTAATAAACTGACAGGGTTAATAAACTGGCAGGGTTAATAAACTGAGAGGCTTAATAAACTGGCAGGGTTAATAAACTGGCAGGCTTAATAAACTGACAGGGTTAATAAACTGGCAGGGTTAATAAACTGGCAGGGTTAATAAACTGGCAGGTTTAATAAACTGGCAGGGTTAATAAACTGAGAGGGTTAATAAACTGGCAGGGTTAATAAAATGTCAGGGTTAATAAACTGGCAGGGTTAATAAACTGGCAGGGTTAATATACTGGCAGGGTTAATAAACTGAGAGGGTTAATAAACTGGCAGGGTTAATAAACTGACAGGGTTAATAAACTGAGAGGGTTAATAAACTGGCAGGGTTAATAAACTGACAGGGTTAATAAACTGGCAGGGTAATAACTGAGAGGGTTAATAAACTGGCAGGGTTAATAAACTGACAGGGTTAATAAACTGGCAGGGTTAATAAAACTGAGAGGGTAATAAACTGGCAGGGTTAATAAACGACAGGGTTAATAAACTGGCAGGGTTAATAAACTGTCAGGGTTAATAAACTGACAGGGTTAATAAACTGGCAGGCTTAATAAACTGGCAGGGTTAATAAACTGAGAGGCTTAATAAACTGGCAGGGTTAATAAACTGGCAGGGTTAATAAAAATTGCAGGGTTAATAAACTGGCAGGCTAATAAACTGGCAGGGTTAATAAACTGGAGGCTTAATAAACTGGCAGGGTTAATAAACTGAGAGGCTTAATAAACTGGCAGGGTTAATAAACTGGCAGGGTTAATAAACTGGCAGGGTTAATAAACTGACAGGGTTAATAAACTGGCAGGCTTAATAAACTGGCAGGGTTAATAAACTGAGAGGCTTAATAAACTGGCAGGGTTAATAAACTGAGAGGCTTAATAAACTGGCAGGGTTAATAAACTGGCAGGGTTAATAAACTTGCAGGGTTAATAAACTGAGAGGCTTAATAAACTGACAGGGTTAATAAAACTGCAGGGTTAATAAACTGGCAGGGTTAATAAACTGGCAGGGTTAATAAACTGAGAGGCTTAATAAACTGGCAGGGTTAATAAACTGGCAGGGTTAATAAACTGGCAGGGTTAATAAACTGAGAGGCTTAATAAACTGGCAGGGCTAATAAACTGGCAGGGTTAACAAACTGGCAGGGTTAATAAACCGGCAGGGTTAATAAACTGGCAGGGTTGATAAACTGAGAGGGTTAATAAACTGGCAGGGTTAATAAACTGGCAGGGTTAATAAACTGGCAGGGTTAATAAACTGAGAGGGTTAATAAACTTGCAGGCTTAATAAACTGGCAGGCTTAATAAACTGGCAGGCTTAATAAACTGACAGGGTTAATAAACTGGCAGGGTTAATAAACTGAGAGGGTTAATAAACTGGCAGGGTTAATAAACTGGCAGGGTTAATAAACTGACAGGGTTAATAAACTGACAGGGTTAATAAACTGGCAGGGTTAATAAACTGGCAGGGTTAATAAACTGCCAGGGTTAATAAACTGAGAGGGTTAATAAACTGGCAGGGTTAATAAACTGAGAGGCTTAATAAACTGACAGGGTTAATAAACTGAGAGGCTTAATAAACTGGCAGGGTTAATAAACTGACAGGGTTAATAAACTGGCAGGGTTAATAAACTGGCAGGGTTAATAAACGTGCAGGGTTAATAAACTGACAGGGTTAATAAACTGAGAGGGTTAATAAACTGGCAGGGTTAATAAACTGACAGGGTTAATAAACTGGCAGGGTTAATAAATTGGCAGGGTTAATAAATTGGCAGGGTTAATAAACTGAGAGGGTAAATAAACTGGCAGGGTTAATAAACTGAGAGGGTTAATAAACTGGCAGGGTTAATAAACTGACAGGGTTAATAAACTGGCAGGGTTAATAAACTGAGAGGGTTAATAAACTGGCAGGGTTAATAAACTGACAGGGTTAATAAACTGGCAGGGTTAATAAACTGAGAGGGTTAATAAACTGGCAGGGTTAATAAACTGACAGGGTTAATAAACTGGCAGGGTAATAAACTGGCAGGGTTAATAAACTGTTAGGGTTAATAAACTGACAGGGTTAATAAACTGAGAGGGTTAATAAACTGGCAGGGTTAATAAACTGGCAGGGTTAATAAACTGACAGGGTTAATAAACTGAGAGGGTTAATAAACTGGCAGGGTTAATAAACTGGCAGGGTTAATAAACTGACAGGGTTAATAAACTGAGAGGGTTAATAAACTGGCAGGGTTAATAAACTGGCAGGGTTAATAAACTGGCAGGGTTAATAAACTGAGAGGCTTAATAAACTGGCAGGGTTAATAAACTGAGAGGGTTAATAAACTGGCAGGGTTAATAAACTGGCAGGGTTAATAAACTGAGAGGGTTAATAAACTGGCAGGGTTAATAAACTGGCAGGGTTAATAAACTGAGAGGCTTAATAAACTGAGAGGCTTAATAAACTGGCAGGGTTAATAAACTGAGAGGCTTAATAAACTGGCAGGGTTAATAAACTGAGAGGCTTAATAAACTGGCAGGGTTAATAAACTGAGAGTGTTAATAAACTGGCAGGGTTAATAAACTGAGAGGCTTAATAAACTGAGAGGGTTAATAAACTGGCAGGGTTAATAAACTGGCAGGGTTAATAAACTGAGAGGGTTAATAAACTGGCAGGGTTAATAAACTGACAGGGTTAATAAACTGGCAGGGTTAATAAACTGAGAGGGTTAATAAACTGGCAGGGTTAATAAACTGACAGGGTTAATAAACTGGCAGGGTTAATAAACTGAGAGGGTTAATAAACTGGCAAGGTTAATAAACTGAGAGGCTTAATAAACTGGCAGGGTTAATAAACTGGCAGGGTTAATTAACTGGCAGGGTTAATAAACTGAGAGGCTTAATAAACTGACAGGGTTAATAAACTGGCAGGGTTAATAAACTGGCAGGGTTAATAAACTGGCAGGGTTAATAAACTGAGAGGCTTAATAAACTGGCAGGGTTAATAAACTGGCAGGGTTAATAAACTGGCAGGGTTAATAAACTGAGAGGCTTAATAAACTGGCAGGGCTAATAAACTGGCAGGGTTAACAAACTGGCAGGGTTAATAAACCGGCAGGGTTAATGAACTGGCAGGGTTAATAAACTGAGAGGGTTAATAAACTGAGAGGGTTAATAAACTGGCAGGGTTAATAAACTGGCAGGGTTAATAAACTGAGAGGGTTAATAAACTTGCAGGCTTAATAAACTGGCAGGCTTAATAAACTGGCAGGGTAATAAACTGGCAGGGTTAATAACTTGAGAGGGTTAATAAACTGGCAGGGTTAATAAACTGGCAGGGTTAATAAACTGGCAGGGTTAATAACTTGAGAGGGTTAATAAACTGGCAGGGTTAATAAACTGGCAGGGTTAATAAACTGGCAGGGTTAATAAACTGACAGGGTTAATAAACTGCCAGGGTTAATAAACTGGCAGGGTTATAAACTGCCAGGGTAATAAATGCCAGGGGTTATTTGAACTGAGAGGGATAATTATAAACTGCAGGGTTTAATAAACTGAGAGGCTTGATAAAAACCAGGGTATACAAATATGCGGGTTAATAAACTGAGAGGTATCTTAATACAACTAGGGCCAGGGTTAATAAACTGACAGGGTTAATAAACTGGCAGGGTTAATAAACTGGCAGGGTTAATAAACGTGCAGGGTTAATAAACTGACAGGGTTAATAAACTGAGAGGGTTAATAAACTGGCAGGGTTAATAAACTGACAGGGTTAATAAACTGGCAGGGTTAATAAATTGGCAGGGTTAATAAATTGGCAGGGTTAATAAACTGAGAGGGTAAATAAACTGGCAGGGTTAATAAACTGAGAGGGTTAATAAATTGGCAGGGTTAATAAACTGACAGGGTTAATAAACTGGCAGGGTTAATAAACTGAGAGGGTTAATAAACTGGCAGGGTTAATAAACTGAAGGGTTAATAACTGGCAGGGTTAATAAACAGAGGGTTAATAAACTGGCAGGGTTAATAAACTGACAGGGTTAATAAACTGGCAGGGTAATAAACTGGCAGGGTTAATAAACTGAGAGGGTTAATAAACTGGCAGGGTTAATAAACTGGCAGGGTTAATAAACTGGCAGGGTTAATAAACTGACAGGGTTAATAAACTGGCAGGGTTAATAAACTGGCAGGGTTAATAAACTGCCAGGGTTAATAAACTGCCAGGGTTAATAAACTGAGAGGGTTAAAAACTGGCAGGGTTAATAAACTGAGAGGCTTAATAAAACTGACAGGGTTAATAAAACTGAGAGGCTTAATAAACTGGCAGGGTTAATAAACTGACAGGGTTAATAAACTGCAGGGTTTAATAAACTGGCAGGGTAATAAACTGTTAGGGTTAATAAACTGACAGGGTTATAAAATGAGAGGGTTAATAAACTGGCAGGGTTAATAAACTGGCAGGGTTAATAAACTGACAGGGTTAATAAACTGAGAGGGTTAATAAACTGGCAGGGTTAATAAACTGGCAGGGTAATAAACTGAGAGGGTTAATAAACTGGCAGGGTTAATAAACTGGCAGGGTTAATAAACTGGCAGGGTTAATAAACTGAGAGGGTTAATAAACTGACAGGGTTAATAAACTGGCAGGGTTAATAAACTGGCAGGGTTAATAAACTGAGAGGGTTAATAAACTGGCAGGGTTAATAAACTGGCAGGGTTAATAAACTGAGAGGCTTAATAAACTGAGAGGCTTAATAAACTGGCAGGGTTAATACACTGAGAGGCTTAATAAACTGGCAGGGTTAATAAACTGAGAGGCTTAATAAACTGGCAGGGTTAATAAACTGAGAGTGTTAATAAACTGGCAGGGTTAATAAACTGAGAGGCTTAATAAACTGAGAGGGTTAATAAACTGGCAGGGTTAATAAACTGGCAGGGTTAATAAACTGAGAGGGTTAATAAACTGGCAGGGTTAATAAACTGACAGGGTTAATAAACTGGCAGGGTTAATAAACTGAGAGGGTTAATAAACTGGCAGGGTTAATAAACTGAGAGGGTTAATAAACTGGCAGGGTTAATAAACTGAGAGGGTTAATAAACTGGCAGGGTTAATAAACTGAGAGGCTTAATAAACTGGCAGGGTTAATAAACTGGCAAGGTTAATAAACTGGCAGGGTTAATAGACTTGCAGGGTTAATAAACTGAGAGGCTTAATAAACTGACAGGGTTAATAAACTGGCAGGGTTAATAAACTTGCAGGCTTAATAAACTGGCAGGGTTAATAAACTGGCAGGGTTAATAAACTGAGAGGCTTAATAAACTGGCAGGGTTAATAAACTGGCAGGGTTAATAAACTGGCAGGGTTAATAAACTGAGAGGCTTAATAAACTGGCAGGGTTAATAAACTGGCAGGGTTAATAAACTGGCAGGGTTAATAAACTGAGAGGTTAATAAACTGGCAGGGTTAATAAACTGGCATGGTTAATAAACTGAGAGGGTTAATAAACTTGCAGGCTTAATAAACTGACAGGGTTAATAAACTGGCAAGGTAATAAACTGGCAGGGTTAATAAACTGAGAGGGTTAATAAACTGGCAGGGTTAATAAACTGGCAGGGTTAATAAACTGGCAGGGTTAATAAACTGTCAGGGTTAATAAACTGCCAGGGTTAATAAATGAGAGGGTTAATAAACTGGCAGGGTTAATAAACTGAGAGGCTTAATAAAACTGACAGGGTTAATAAACTGAGAGGCTTAATAAACTGGCCAGGGTAATAAACTGGCAGGGTTAATAAACTGGCAGGGTTAATAAACTGGCAGGGTTAATAAACTGGCAGGGTTAATAAACTGAGAGGGTTAATAAACTGGCAGGGTTAATAAACTGAGAGGCTTAATAAACTGACAGGGTTAATAAACTGAGAGGCTTAATAAACTGGCAGGGTTAATAAACTGACAGGGTTAATAAACTGGCAGGGTTAATAAACTGGCAGGGTTAATAAACTGGCAGGGTTAATAAACTGAGAGGGTTAATAAACTGGCAGGGTTAATAAACTGGCAGGGTTAATAAACTGAGAGGGTTAATAAACTGGCAGGGTTAATAAACTGGCAGGGTTAATAAACTGGCAGGGTTAATAAACTGAGAGGCTTAATAAACTGAGAGGCTTAATAAACTGGCAGGGTTAATAAACTGAGAGGCTTAATAAACTGGCAGGGTTAATAAACTGAGAGGCTTAATAAACTGGCAGGGTTAATAAACTGAGAGTGTTAATAAACTGGCAGGGTTAATAAAAAGGCGGGTTAATTTTAAAAAAGCAGGGTTAATAAAATGACAGGGTTAATAAATGGGAGGGTATAAACGGCAGGGTTAATTTAAACTGCCAGGGTTAATAAACTGCAGGGTTTAAAAACTGAGGGATAAAAAAATGGGGGTTAATAAAAGAGAGGTTAATAAAATGACGGGTTTTTTAAATGAGAGGCTTAATAAACGGCAGGGTTTTTTAAACTGACGGGTTTAAAAATGGCAGGGTTTTTAATAAAGGCAGGGTTAATAAATGCAGGGTTAAAAATGACAGGGGTTAATTAAAGGGGAAAGGGTTAAAAAACTGGCAGGGTTATAAAAAAGACAGGGGGTTTAATAAAAGGGCGGGTTTAAAAAACTGACAGGGTTTTAAAAAACTTGGGAGGGTTAATAAATGAGGGGTTAAAAATGGGCAGGGTTTAAAAAATGACAGGGTGAATAAATGGGGGGTTAAAAACGAGAGGGTTAAAAAATGGCAGGGGGAATAAAAATCAGGGGTTTAAAACTGGAGGGTTAATAAACAGAGGGTAAAAACTGGCAGGGTTAATAAAAATGAAAGGGTTTTTAAAAGGGGGTAATAAAATGGAGGGTTTAAAAAACTGAAGGGGTTTAAAAAGGCAGGGTTTAAAAAACTGGCAGGGTTTTAAAAAACTGGAGGTTAATAAAATACGGTTAATAAAAATGGCAGGTTAATTTTAAATGCCAGGGTTTTAAAAAAAACTGCCCGGGGTTAAAAATGAGAGGGTTTAAAAAAGGCAGGGTTTTAAACTGGAAAACTTAAAAACTGACAGGGTTAATAAAAAGAAGGGTTTAAAAAAATGGAAAGGCTAATAAAGGGGGGGTTAATAAAAATGCAGGGTTTTAATTTAAAATGGCAGGTTTTAAAAATGGGAGGGTTAAAAAACTGTTAGGGTAATAACTGACAGGGATTTAAAAAAATGAGAGGGTTAATAAAAGGCAGGGTTTTTAAAAAGGCGGTTAAAAATGACAGGGTTTAAAATGGAGGGGGAATAAACTGGAGGGTTTAAAAAACTGGCGGGTTTTTAATAAAAAACAGGGTTAATAAACTGAGAGGTTAATTAAAAAAGGCAGGGGTTTAATAAACGGGGGGGTTAATAAAATGGCAGGGTTAATAAACGAGAGGGGTTTAATAAACTGGGAGGGTTTTAAAAAAACTGGCAGGGGGTTTTTAAAAAATGGCGGGTTTTTAAATGAGAGGGTTAAAAAACTGGCGGGTTAATAAACTGGCAGGGTTATAAAATGGCAGGGTTAAAAAACTGAGAGGTTTTTAAAAAAATGAGAGGCTTAAAAAAATGGGGAGGGTTAATACCGAGAGGCTTAATAAACTGGGAGGGTTAAAAACTGAGAGGTTTAATAAATGGGAGGGTTAATAATGAGAGTGTTAAAAAGGCAGGGTTTTTTAAAAGAGGGCTTTAAAAAAACTGAGAGGGGTTAAAAAATGGAGGGTTTTAAAAACTGAGAGGGTTAATAAACTGGGAGGTTAATAAAAAGACAGGGTTTAAAAATGGCGGGTTAAAAAAATGAGGGGTTAATAAAAAGGCGGGGGGAATAAAAATGACGGGTTTTAAAAACTGGGGAGGGGTTAATAAAAAAAAGAGGGTTAATAAACTGGGGAGGGTAAAAACTGGGGGCTTAATAAATGGGGGTTAAAAAACTGGCAGGTTAATAGACTTGCGGGTAATAAATGAGAGGGTTAATAAATGAAGGGGTTTAAAAAAACGGCAGGGTTAATAAACTTGCAGGCTTTAAAAAAAGGCAGGTTTAAAAACTGGCGGTTAAAAATGAGAGCTTAATAAAAAGGCAGGGGTTTAATAAAAGGCAGGGTTTAAACTGGAGGGTTTTAAAATGAGAGGAATAAACTGGAGGTTAATAAATGGCGGGTTAATAAACTGGGAGGGTTTAATAAACCGGCAGGGGTTAATAAAAGGCGGGTTAAAAACTGAGAGGGTTTAAAAATGGCAGGGTTTAAAAAAACTGGGATGGTTAATAACTGAGGGTTAATAAATTTCAGGGGTTAATAAATGGCAGGGTTAATAAAACTGGCAGGGTTAAAAAAAACTGGGGCAGGGTTAAAAACGCAGGGAATAAAAAATGGGGGTTAAAACCCTGAGAGGGTTTTTAAAAAATGGGGGAGGGTTATAAACGACAGGGTTTTAATAAACTGGCGGGTTAATAAAAAGGAGGGTTAATAAACGGCAGGGGTTAAAAACTGAAGTTATAAACTGGCAGGGTTTAATGAAGAGAGGCTTAATAAACGGGCAGGGTAATAAACTGACAGGGTAATAAACTGGGGAGGGGTTAATAAAACTAGAGGGTTAAATAAATGAGAGGGTTAAAAAACTGGCAGGGTTAAAAATGGAGGGTTATAAACTGGGGGCTTTTAAAAACTGAGGGCTTAATAAACTGGCAGGGTTAAAATAGAGGTTAATAAACTGGGAGGGGAATAAATTAGGGCTTTAAAAACTGGCAGGGGAAAATGAGAGGTTAAAAAGAGAGGTTAATAAACGAAGGGTTTTAAAAAAAGGCAGGGTTTAAAAAATGGCAGGGTTTAAAAAACTAGAGGGTAAAAAAATGGCAGGGGAATAAACTGGCAGGCTTAAAAAAAGGCAGTTTATAAACGAGAGGTTAATAAAAATGACAGGGTAATAAATTTGCAGGTTAAAAAACTGGGGGGATAATAAACTGGCCCGGATTTAAAAACTGAGAGGGTTAATAAATTGGGGAGGGTTAAAAACTGCAGGGTTATAAATGAGAGGCAATAAAAAGGCAGGGTTTTTAAACTGGGGTTTTAATGAAAATGGGAGGGTTTAAAATGGATGGTTAAAACTGAGGGGTTAAAAACTTTTCGGCTTTAATAAATGGCAGGGTTTAAAAAAATGGCAGGGGGTTTAAAAAACGGCAGGGGTTTAATAAAACCGGGGGTAATAAACTGGGGGGGTTAATCCTGGAGGGTTAAATAAACGGCAGGGTTTTAAAAACTACGGGTTAATAAATGGCAGGGTTAAAAAACTGGAGGGTTTTTAAAAAAAGGCAGGGTAATAAATACGGGTTAATAAAATGGAGGGTTAAGAAACTGAGAGGGTTTAAACTGGGAGGGTTAATAAAAATGACAGGGGGTTTTAACGGCAGGGTTAATAAACTGAGAGGCTTAAAAAACTGAGAGGCTTTAATAAAATGGCGGGGTTTAAAAAAACTGGCGGGTTAAAAAATGAGAGGGGTTAATAAACTAGGCTTTTAAATGGCAGGGTTTTTTAAATTGAGAGGTTAATAAAATGGCAGGGTTTTAATTTTAAAATGAGAGGCTTTAATAAAATGGCAGGGTTAATAAACGAGAGTGTTAATAAACGAGGGCTAATAAAATGAGAGGGGTTTTAATAAATGGCAGGGGTTTAATAAAAGGCAGGGTTAATAAAAACGAGAGGGGGAATAAAATGGGAGGGTTTAAAAGGGAGGGCTTAATTTAAATGGGCAGGTTTAAAAAAACGAGAGGGTTTTTAAAAAAACTGACAGGGGAATAAAAGCAGGGTTAATAAACTGGCGGGATTAAAAACTGGCAGGATAATAAAAAGAGAGGGTTAATAAAAAGGCAGGGTTAATAAAAAGGGGAGGGTTTTAAAATGGAGGCTTAATAAACGGGCGGGGTTTTAATAAATGAGGGCTTAATGAACTGGCGGGTTTTAAAAAACGCAAAAGGTTAATAAACTGACAGGGTTAATAACTGCAGGTTTAATAAAAATGGCAGGGGTTTAAAAAACTGGGAGTGTTAAAAAAACGGGCAAGTTAATAAAATGGCAGGGGTTTAATAAATGGCAGGGTTTAATAAAATAAGGGGTTAAAAAACTGGCGGGTAATAAATGAGAGGCTTAAAAATGGCGGGTTAAAAAACTGGCAGGGGTTTAAAAAACTGAGAGGGTTAAAAAAGGCAGGGTTAATAAAAGGAGGGTTAAAAAACTGAGGGGGTTAAAAAATGGCCCCGTGTTAAAAATGGCGGGTTAATAAAAAAGGCAGGGTTTTTAAATGAGGGGTTTTAAACTTTCGGGTTTAAAAACTGAGGGGTTAAAAACTTTGGGGGTTTAAAAAATGAGGGGTTAAAAAACTTGCGGGTTTAATAAATGAGAGGGAATAAAATTGCAGGGGGACTAAGTGGATGGGGTGTGTGTGTAGGAGCGTTTTTCGGCTTTATTTGTTAAATTATCTGGAACTATCAGCCCATCGTGTGACGCCATTTCGGTGGGGGTTTAAGGCGTTGGTCTTGTTTATTTGGATTGGCCAATTTTGGTAAGAGGCCTGCTAATTGGCCCCGGGGTTTTCCAAGTGTGGGCGAGACAGGCATTTTTAAGAGGCCTCTCTTTCGTCCCCGAACTGACTCCTGACACCATGACCTTGCTGACCCTTGAAAGCTGTGGGAGACCCCGTTAGGACCTTTAAAACCCCACACCACCTCATAACCCCCTAATGAACCCTTAGCCAAAAACCCCCAACCCCCCCTTATCTAACCCTAATGAACCATATAGCCAAAACACCCCCACACCACCTCATCTAACCATAAGAAAAAATATAGCCCAAAACACCCCAACCCCCCTCATCTAACCTAAGAACCATATACCCCAAAAAAACCCCCCCACCACCCTATTAACCAAATGAACCAATAGCCAAAACACCCCACAACCCCCTCTATCTAACCATAATGAACCATATAGCCAAAACACCCCAACCCCTCATCTAAAACCCTAAGAAAAAATAGCCAAAACACCCCCACACCACCCTTTTTCTAACCATAAGAAAACCTAAGCCCCAAAAACCCCCCCACCACCTCTATCAAACCAAATGAACCAAAAAGCCAAAACACCCCCACCACCTCTATTTAAAACCCAAAAGAACATATAGCCAAAACACCCCACACCCCCCTCTTTAACCATAATGAACCATATAGCCAAAAAAAACCCCCCACCAACCTTTTTCAAAAATAAGAACCCAAAAGCCAAAAAAACCCCACCCCCCTCTACTAACCATAATGAACCAAAAGCCAAAACACCCCCCACCACCTCTATCTAACCATAAGAACCCTATAGCCAAAAAAACCCACACCACCTTATCTACCCTAATTTAACCTTAAACCAAAAAAACCCCACACCACCCTATTAACCAAATGAACCAATTTTGCCCAAAAACCCCCCCACCACCTCATCTAACCATAATGAACCCTATAGCCAAAAACCCCCACAACCCCCTCTATCAACCATAATGAACCATAAGCCAAAAACCCCACACCACCCCTATAACCATAAGAACCCTTAGCCAAAAAACCCCACACCACCCCTATTAACCATAAAGAAAATTGCCAAAAAACCCCCCCACCACCTTATAACCATAAAGAACCTATAGCCAAAAAAACCCCCCAAACCCCTCATCAACCCCAAGAACCATAAGCCAAAACACCCCACACCACCCTTTTCAACCATAATGAACCATTTAGCCAAAACACCCCACCACCCTACAACCATAATGAACCCAAAAGCCAAAAAAACCCCACACACCTCTATTAACCATAAGAACCATGTAGCCCAAAACCCCACACCACCTTATCTAACCATAATGAACCCTTAAGCCAAAAACCCCCCAACACCCTATCTAACCCCAAAAGAACATATAGCCAAAAACCCCCCCCACAACCATCTAACCCTTAAAGAACCATAAGCCAAAACACCCCCCACCACCTTATCAACCATAATGAACCCTATAGCCAAAAACCCCCACCCTCATTAACCCTAATGAAACCCTATAGCCAAAAAACCCCCCCCCCCCCTAAACATAAGAACCCTAAGCAAAAAAACCCCACACCACCTTTCCCCAACATAATGAACCAAAAGCCAAAACACCCCCACCACCTCTATCTAACCAAAGAACCCTATAGCCAAAAAAAACCCCACACCACCTCATCTAACATAATGAACAATAGCCAAAACACCCCCACACCACCAAACTAACCATAAGAACAAAATGCCCCAAAAAACCCCCCCCCACCTCATCAACCATAAGCCATGTAGCCAAAACACCCCACACCCCCTCTATCTAACCCTAAGAACAATTTGCCAAAAAAACCCACACCCCCTCTATTAAAAACCCTAATGAAAAATGTAGCCCCAAAAAACCCCACACCCCTCTACTAACCTAATGAACCCTATAGCCAAAACACCCCAAACCCCCTCATTAAAAATAATGAACCATAAGCCAAAACACCCCCACCACCTCTACTAAACCCAAATGAACATTAGCCAAAAAACCACACCCCCTTATTAACCTAAACCAAATTACCCCAAAAACACCCCAACCACCTTATCTAACCTAAGAACCAATTTTGCCCAAAAACCCCCCCAAAACCCCCTCATCAACCATAAGAAACCTATAGCCAAAACACCCCACACCCCTCTTTAACCATAATGAACCAATAGCCCCAAAACACCCCCAAAAACCTCTATCTAACCCTAATGAACCATATAGCCAAAAAAACCCCCCACAAAATCTATTAACCAAAACCCTTAAACCAAACACCCCCACCCCCTCTATTTAACCATAATGAAAAACCCTTACCAAAAACCCCACCCACCTATTAACCAAAGAACCAAAAAGCCAAAAAAACCCACACCACCTTATCTAACCATAAAGAACCATATAGCCAAAAAACCCTACACCACCCCTATTAACCATAATGAACCCTATAGCCAAAAACCCCAACCACCCCTACTAACCAAATGAACCTATAGCCAAAACACCCCACAACCCTTTTTCAAAAATAAATGAACCTATAGCCAAAAACCCCCCCACCACTCATAACCCTAAGAACCCAAAAGCAAAAAAAACCCCACCCACCTCTATCTAACCATAATGAACCCAAAAGCCAAAACACCCCCCCACCACCCTATTAACCAAAGAACCATAGCCCAAAAAACCCCAACCACCCCCATTAACCTAATGAACCCAAAAGCCCAAAAAAAACCCCAACCACCCATTAACCTAATGAACCTAAGCCAAAACACCCCACACCCCTCTATCAACCCTAAAGAACCCTATAGCCAAAAAAAACCCCAACCCCCCCTATTAAACCCTAATGAACCAAAGCCCAAAACCCCCCCACACAACCCCCTATTAACCCCAAAAGAACCCTTAGCCAAAAACACCCAACCACCTCATCTAACCATAAGAACCATTAAACCCCAAAAAAACCCCCCCCCCACCCCATCTAAACCCAAAAGAACCATATAGCCAAAAAAACCCCACACCACCTATCTAACCATAAGAACCATTAGCCAAAAACCCCACACCACCCCTATTAACCATAAAGAAAGAGCCAAAAAACCCCCCCCACCCCCTTATCTAACCATAATGAAAAAATTAGCCAAAAAACCCCACACCACCTCATTAACCATAATGAACCTTGCCAAAAAACCCCCCCACCACCTCTATCTAAAACCCTAATGAACCAATAGCCAAAACACCCCCCACCCCCTTACAACCAAATGAACCCAAAAGCCAAAACACCCCACACCCCCTCTATTAACATAAGAAAAACCCAAAAGCCCAAAAAACCCCCACACCACCTTACAAAAATAAAGAAAACCCTAAGCCAAAACACCCCACACCACCTCTATCTAACCATAATGAAACACATATAGCCAAAAACACCCCCACACCACCTCTATCTAACCATAATGAACCATATAGCCAAAACACCCCACACCACCTCTATCTAACCATAATGAACCATATAGCCAAAACACCCCACACCACCTCTATCTAACCATAATGAACCATATAGCCAAAACACCCCACACCACCTCTATCTAACCATAATGAACCATGTAGCCAAAACACCCCACACCACCTCTATCTAACCATAATGAACCATATAGCCAAAACACCCCACCCCACCTCTATCTAACCATAATGAACCATATAGCCAAAACACCCCACACCACTCTATCTACCCATAATGAACCATATAGC
This sequence comes from Coregonus sp. 'balchen', assembly GCA_902810595.1. Classification (NCBI taxonomy): domain Eukaryota; kingdom Metazoa; phylum Chordata; class Actinopteri; order Salmoniformes; family Salmonidae; genus Coregonus; species Coregonus sp. 'balchen'. The sequence goes on along the minus strand of LR778275.1, from coordinate 49,882,504 downwards.
CCAAAACACCCCCCACCACCTCTATCTAACCATAATGAAACCATATAGCCAAACACCCCACACCACCTCTATCTAACCATAATGAACCATATAGCCAAACACACCCCACACCACCCTCTATCTAACCATTAAGAACCATGTAGCCAAAACACCCCACACCACCTTACTTAACCATAATGAACCATATAGCCAAAACACCCCCAACCCCCCCATTAACCATAATGAACCATATAGCCAAAAACACCCCCCAAACCCCCCCTATCTAACCAAAGAACCATATAGCAAAAACCACACCACCTTCTAACCAAAGAACCATTAGCCAAAAACACCCCCAAACCCCCCTATTAACCATAAAACCCGTAGCCAAAAACCCCCCAAAACCCAAACCCCATCAACCCCAAAGAACCAATAGCCAAAACACCCCCACCCCCTCTATCAACCAAATGAAAACCCCCTAGCCAAAAAACCCCCCCCCCCCACAACCATAAGAACCAAGCCAAACACCCCAACCACCCCAAACCCTAAGAACCATAGCCAAAACCCCCACACCACCCTATTAACCCCAAAGAACCTTGCCAAAAAAAACCCCCCACCACCTCTTCAACCAAAGAACCCTGTACCAAAAACCCCACACACCCATCAACCCTAATGAACCCAAAACCAAAAAACCCCCACACCACCTTTATCTAACCAAAGAAACCGCAACAAAACATCCCTACACCACCTTTACTAACCATTAATGAAAACTTATAAGCCAAAACACCCGTACACCACCCTATCTAACCATAATGAACCATATAGCCCAAAACACCCCACACCACCCTCTATCTAACCATAATGAAACCATGGCAGCCAAAAACACCCCACACCACCTCTATCTAACAATAATGAAACATGTATCAAAACACCCCACACCACCTCTATCTAACCATAATGAACCATATAGCCAAAACACCCCACACCACCTCTATCTAACCATAATGAACCATATAGCCAAAACACCCCACACCACCTCTATCTAACCATAATGAACCATATAGCCAAAACACCCCACACCACCTCTATCTAACCCATAATGAAACCAGTATCAAAAACACCCCCACACCACCTCTATCTAACCATAATGAATACCATATAGCCAAAAACACACCCACACACCTCTAATCTAACCCTAATGAACCATATAGCCAAAACACCCCACACCACCTCTATCTAACCATAATGAACCATATAGCCAAAACACCCCACACCACTTCTATCCTCTCTAACCAACTAACTCTTTAACATCATACCTACAACATAACACTTTTAACATCATACCTACACCCTGTTTATTTGTTCTACAAGAGACTGTAAATGGGAACAGGGAAACACAGCAGTGGGGTTAGGGAGGTTGACTGGGGACACATAGGTTTCTAAACCCTAGGAAACACAGTGTGTATGTATACTGTGAGTGGCTATGGGGAGCCTGATCCAGTCTAGCACATAGCTCAGCGTTTTGCCATGTGGTGATAAGGAACTGTGGGGCTCAGGAACTCAGGAAAGGTTAGGGTCCAGTGATGGGAAATGAGGGGTGCAGGTTACCTCTAGGTTACTGCCTCTAGCCTCAGGCTTCATCCCAAATGGTGCCCTTCTCTCTATGTAGTGCACTACCTTTAAACCAGGGCCTATAGGTCTCTGGCCAAATGTAGAGCACTGCAAAGGGAGTAGGGTGACGCTGCCTCCTTCAGGACATCAAAGAGTCCTAATGCCACCCAGGAGCTAATGCTAACGTTAATGGATAATGCCACCCAGGAGCTAATGCTAATAATGCTAAAGAAACTCAGGAAATACCTTGTTCTGGGTTAGTTTAGATAAGGCATGAGGGATGGAGGGATTTCTACTCTCCCTCTATTTCTCCTCTCCTTCTCTCTCTCCGTCCTCTCCCTCTCTCATCTCTCTCTCTCTCTCTGCCTCCTTTGGCCTGCTCTCCTCCGTCCTCTCCCTCTCTCCTCGCTCTCTCTCTGCTCCTTTGGCCTGCTTTCCTCCGTCCTCTTCCTTATCTCCTCTCTCTCTTGGCCTCCTTTGGCTGCTCTCCTCCATCCTCTCCCTCTCTCTTCTCTCTCTCTCTCTGCCTCCTTTGGCCTGCTCTCCTCCATCCTCTCCCTCTCTCCTCTCTCCTCTGCCTCCTTTGCCCTGCTCTCCTCCATCCTCTCCCTCTCTCCTCTCTCTCTCTCTGCCTCCTTTGGCCTGCTCTCCTCCGTCCTCTCTCCTCTCTCCTCTCTCTCTCTCTGCCTCCTTTGGCCTGCTCTCCTCCATCCTCTCCCTCTCTCCTCTCTCTCTCTCTGCCTCCTTTGGCCTGCTCTCCTCCATCCTCTCCCTCTCTCCTCTCTCTCTCTCTGCCTCCTTTGGCCTGCTCTCCTCCATCCTCTCTCCCTCTCCTCTCCCCTCCTCTCCCCTCCCTCACACAGCCTAGTTCTACCTCTGAAACCATCCCATCAGGCTATACCCTTCAGACCACAACCAAGTCCATTTCCTCTCACTGACCTGTGACCTTTACCTGGAATGCTTCAGAATATCACTGAGATAGTTTGTGGCCGGTGATTTTAATGCAGGAAAACTGAACTCAGTCTTACCTAATTTCAACCAGCATGTGGAAAGAACTGTAGATCACCTTTACTCCTCACACAGAAACACTTCCTCACTTTCCATTTGGCAAATCTGATCATATCTCTATACTCCTGATTCCAGCTTACAAGCAAAAACTCAAACAGGAAGTACCAGTGACGCGCCCAATACGGAAGTGGTCTGAGGAAGCGGATGCTAAGCTACAGGACTGTTTCGCTAGCACAGATTGGAATATGTTCCAGGATTCATCCGATGGCATTGAGGAGTTTACCACATCAGTCACCGGCTTCATTAATAAGTGCATCGCCAAGTCGTCTCCACAGTGACCGTACCTACATATCCCAACCAGAAGCCATGGATTACAGGCAACATCCGCACTGAGCTAAAGGCTAGAGCTGCCGCTTTCAAGGATTGGAACACTAATCCGGACGCTTATAAGGAATCCCACTACTTCCTCCGATTGAATCCTACTACATCGACTCTGACGCTCATCAGATGTGGCAGGGCTTGCAACCTATCAGTCTGGGTAGCAATTTGATTAGATGTTCAGGAGTTTTATGGCTTGTGGGTAGAAGCTGTTAAGAAGCCTTTTGGACCTAGACTTGGCGCTCCGGTACCGCTTGCCGTGCGGTAGCAGAGAGAACAATCTATGACTAGGGTGGCTGGAGCCTTTCACAATTTTTAGAGCCTTCCTCTGACACCGCCTGGTATAGAGGTCCTGGATGGCAGGAAGCTTGGCGCCAGTGATGCACTGGGTCGTACGCACTACCCTCTGTAGTGCCTTGCGGACGGAGGCCGAGCAGTTGCCATACCAGGCGGTGATGCAACCAGTCAGGATGCTCTGAATGGTGCAGCTGTAGAACTTTTTGAGGATCTGAGGACCCATGCCAAATATTTTCAGTCTCCTGAGGGGGAATAGGCTTTGTCGTGCCCTCTTCACGACTGTCTTGGTGTGTTTGGACCATGATAGTTTGTTGGTGATGTGGACACCATGGAACTTGAAGCTCTCAACCTGCTTCACTACAGCCCCGTCGATGAGAATGGGGGCGTGCTCGGTCCTCTTTTTCCTGTAGTCCACAATCATCTCCTTTGTCTTGATCACGTTGAGGGAGAGGTTTTTGTCCTGGCACCACACGGCCAGGTCTCTGACCTCCTCCCTATAAACTGTCTTATCGTTGTCGGTACCCCTGAGGGGCCCCCGTGTTGAGGATCAGCGTGGCAGATGTGTTGTTACCTACCCTTACCACCTGGGGGCGGCCCGTCAGGAAGTCCAGGATCCAGTTGCAGAGGGAGGTGTTTAGTCCCAGGGTCCTAAGCTTAGTGGTGAGCTTTGAGGGCACTATGGTGTTGAACGCTAAGCTGTTGTCAATGAGTAGCATTCTAGGCTCGTATCACTGGGCAGCTCGCGGCTGTGCTTCCCTTTGTAGTCTGTAATAGTTTGCAAGCCCTGCCACATCCGACGAGCTTCGGAGCCGATGTAGTACGATACAATCTTTGTCCTGTTTGATGGTTCGTCGGAGGGCATAGCGGGATTTCTTATAAGCGTCCGGGTTAGGGTCCCGCTCCTTGAAAGCGGCAGCTCTACCCTTTAGCTCAGTGCGGATGTTGGCTGTAATCCATGGCTTCTGGTTGGGGTATGTACGTACGGTCACTGTGGGGACGACGTCATCGATGCACTTATTGATGAAGCCAGTGACTGATGTGGTGTACTCCTCAATGCCATCGGAAGAATCCCGGAACATATTCCAGTCTGTGCTAGAAAAACAGTCCTGTAGCTTAGCATCTGCTTCATCTGACCACTTCTTTATTTAGCGAGTCACTGGTGCTTCCTGATTTAGTTTTTGATTGTAAGCAGGAATCAGGAGGATAGAGTTATGGTCAGATTTGCCAAATGGAGGGCAAAGGAGAGCTTTGTATGCGTCTCTGTGTGTGGAGTAAAGGTGGTCTAGAGTTTTTTTTCCTCTGGTTGCACATTTAACATGCTGGTAGAAATGAGGAAGAACTGATTTAAGCTTCCCTGCATTAACGTCCCCGGCCACTAGGAGCGCTGCCTCTGGATGAGTGTTTTCCTGTTTGCTTATGGCCTTATACAGCTCATTGAGTGCAGTTTTAGGTATTAGTGCCAGCACCGGTTTGTGGTGGTAAATAGACAACTACGAAAAATATAGAAGCAATCTCTCTTGGTAGATAGTGTGGTCTACAGCTTATCATGAGATACTCTACCTCAGGCGAGCAAAACCTAGAGACTTCCTTAGTATTTGATTTCGTGCACCAGCTGTTGTTTACAAATATACACAGACCGCCACCCCTTGTCTTACCGGAGTCAGCCGTTCTATCCTGCTGATGTAGCGTATATCCCGCTAGCTGTATGTTATCCATGCCGTCGTTCAGCCACGACTCGGTGAAACATAAGATATTACAGTTTTTAATGTCCCGTTGGTAGGACATTCGTGATCGTAGTTAGTCTATTTTGTTATCCAATGATTCTACATTGGCTAATAAGACTGATGGTAGAGGCAGGTTACCCATTCGCCGTCGGATCCTTACAAGGCACCCCGACCTACGTCACCGATATCGCCGTCTCTTTCTCATGCGAATGACAGGGATTTGGGCCTTGTCGGGTGTCTGAAGAAAATCCTTTGCATCCGACTCGTTAAATAAATAATCTTCGTCCAGTACGAGGTGAGTAATCGCTGTCCTGATATCCAGAAGCTCTTTTCGGTCGTAAGAGACGGTGGCAGAAACATTATGTACATAATAAATTACAAATAACGCGATAAAACACACACAATAGCACAATTGGTTAGGAGCCCGTAAAACGGCAGCCATCTCCTCCGGCGTTCAACAGCCTATAGGGAGGAGGTCAGAGACCTGGCAGTGTCCACATCACTATCATGGTCCACACACACCAACATGCAATGTTACACAGATGTCTCAAGTTTTGAGGGAGCGTGCAATTGGCATGCTGACTGCAGGAATGTCCACCAGAGCTGTTGCCATAGAATTGAAAGTTAATTTCTCTACCATAAGCCGCCTCCAACGTCATTTTAAGAGAATTTGGCAGTACGTCCAACCGGCCTCACAACAGCAGACCACGTGTATGGCGTTGTGCGGGGACGAGTGGTTTGCTGATGTCAACGTTGTGAATAGAGTGCCCCATGGTGGTGGTGGGGTTATGGTATGGGCAGGCGTAAACTCTGAATAAAGAACATGCATTTTATCGATGGCAGTTTGAATGCACAGAAATACAGTGACGAGATCCTGAGGCCCATTTCTTTTAAGGTATCTGTGACCAACAGATGCATGTCTGTATTCCCAGTCCTCTGTAGCTCAGCTGGTAGAGCACGGCGCTTGTAACGCCAAGGTAGTGGGTTCGATCCCCGGGACCACCCATACACAAAAATTTATGCACGCATGACTGTAAGTCGCTTTGGATAAAAGCGTCTGCTAAATAGCATATTATTATTATTATTATTATTATTATTATTATTATGTGAAATCCATAGATTAGGGATTAATTTATTTATTTCAATTGACTGATTTCCTCATATGAACTGTAACTCATTAAAATCTTTCAAATTGTTGCATGTTGCGTTTATATTTTTGTTCAACTTAATTGAGCGAACAACAGTAAAGCCTGAAGCCTATCTTAATGTCACCAGCGGAGAGCATCAGCCATATCCCCAGTGAGTACGCACTGTGCATATTCACGCTATCGTTGTTGGGTCAATTAAAAGTTTGTTTTTTTGGACAATAATTTCCTCCTCCAGTTTAGATGGATATCATATTCTATTTGTGTCTCCCCTTCCTGTCGGCCGATTATATGGACAACGTTGTTTTTATTGATCTGTTCGTCAGTGTCAGCAGAGTAGGCTACCCTGTAATTTGTCGTATTTAAAAATATTCTGCTAATGTCTACAGTAATGTACTGTAGTGTGTAGAATTGCATAAAATGTGTTTTTCCCGTGCAAAGAAAAAAGACATGTATCTGATAACCCAGGCTTATACGCTATACGCTCAGCCATGCATTTAATAGTATTGTTTTGCGAATAGTGATTATTATTAGCCTAAATTATGACTATCCAATCTACTCATCACATTAGGAATAGTAGGCTATCTAAATTCATTAAAAATCCTACAATGTGATTTTCTGGAGAAAAAAAATTCTCAATTTGTCTGTCATAGTTGACGTGTACCTATGATGAAAATTACAGGCCTCTCTCATCTTTTTAAGTGGGAGAACTTGCACAATTGGTGGCTGACTAAATACTTTTTTTCCCCACTGTATGTCTACATTTTGTTATTAGATCTCAGGGAAACACTCAAAATGTTGTTAAAAAGTTTGATTATGTCCGTGCTAAATTTGTGGTTTGTGT
>LR778275.1:49835521-49868021 GCA_902810595.1 Coregonus sp. 'balchen' | reverse complement strand
CATTTCTCAACGGAGCGAGTCACGGGTACTTCCTGTTTTGAGTTTCTGCTTGTAAACAGGAAGCAGGAGTACAGAGTTATGCTCTGATTTGCTGAATGGCGGACGAGGGAAGGCCTTGTACGCTTGTTTGTGGGTAGAGTAACAGTGGTGTAGGACTTTATCGCCCCCTAGTGGTGAAGGAGACGTGTTGATGGAAGTTGGGCGTCACGTGTCTTAATGATGCAGAATTCAGATCTCCTCCGGTTGCACTGTCTCCTGCTTGTTTCTAGCCTCGTACAGTTAGTTAAGGTCTCCTGCTTGTTTATAGCCTCGTACAGTTAGTTAAGGTCTCCTGCTTGTTTCTAGCCTCGTACAGTTAGTTAAGGTCTCCTGCTTGTTTCTAGCCTCGTACAGTTAGTTAAGGTCTCCTGCTTGTTTATAGCCTCGTACAGTTAGTTAAGGTCCTCCTGCTTGTTTATAGCCTCGTACAGTTAGTTAAGGTCTCCTGCTTGTTTTATAGCCTCGTACAGTTAGTTAAGGTCTCCTGCTTGTTTTATTAGCCTCGTACAGTTAGTTAAGGTCTCCTGCTTGTTTATAGCCTCGTACAGTTAGTTTAAGGTCTCCTGCTTGTTTTATAGCCTCGTACAGTTAGTTAAGGTCTCCTGCTTGTTTATAGCCTCGTACAGTTAGTTAAGGTCTCCTGCTTGTTTCTAGCCTCGTACAGTTTATTTAAGGTCTCCTGCTTGTTTCTAGCCTCGTACAGTTAGTTAAGGTCTCCTGCTTGTTTCTAGCCTCGTACAGTTTAGTTAAGGTCTCCTGCTTGTTTATAGCCTCGTACATTTAGTTAAGGTCTCCTGCTTGTTTATAGCCTCGTACAGTTAGTTAAGGTCTCCTGCTTGTTTCTAGCCTCGTACAGTTAGTTAAGGTCTCCTGCTTGTTTATAGCCTCGTACAGTTATTTAAGGTCTCCTGCTTGTTTATAGCCTCGTACAGTTAGTTAAGGTCTCCTGCTTGTTTATAGCCTCGTACAGTTAGTTAAGGTCTCCTGCTTGTTTATAGCCTCGTACAGTTAGTTAAGGTCTCCTGCTTGTTTATAGCCTCGTACAGTTAGTTAAGGTCTCCTGCTTGTTTATAGCCTCGTACAGTTAGTTAAGGTCTCCTGCTTGTTTATAGCCTCGTACAGTTAGTTAAGGTCTCCTGCTTGTTTATAGCCTCGTACAGTTAGTTAAGGTCTCCTGCTTGTTTATAGCCTCGTACAGTTAGTTAAGGTCTCCTGCTTGTTTTTAGCCTCGTACAGTTAGTTAAGGTCTCCTGCTTGTTTATAGCCTCGTACAGTTAGTTAAGGTCTCCTGCTTGTTTATAGCCTCGTACAGTTAGTTAAGGTCTCCTGCTTGTTTATAGCCTCGTACAGTTAGTTAAGGTCTCCTGCTTGTTTATAGCCTCGTACAGTTAGTTAAGGTCTCCTGCTTGTTTATAGCCTCGTACAGTTAGTTAAGGTCTCCTGCTTGTTTATAGCCTCGTACAGTTAGTTAAGGTCTCCTGCTTGTTTTACTAGCCTCGTACAGTTAGTTAAGGTCTCCTGCTTGTTTCTAGCCTCGTACAGTTAGTTAAGGTCTCCTGCTTGTTTCTAGCCTCGTACAGTTAGTTAAGGTCTCCTGCTTGTTTTCCTTTAGGCCCTTTAACACGTAAGTTCAAGGTCTCCTGCTTGTTTATAGCCTCGTACAGTTAGTTAAGGTCTCCTGCTTGTTTATAGCCTCGTACAGTTTAGTTAAGGTCTCCTGCTTGTTTATAGCCTCGTACAGTTAGTTAAGGTCTCCTGCTTGTTTATAGCCTCGTACAGTTAGTTAAGGTCTCCTGCTTGTTTCTAGCCTCGTACAGTTAGTTAAGGTCTCCTGCTTGTTTATAGCCTCGTACAGTTAGTTAAGGTCTCCTGCTTGTTTCTAGCCTCGTACAGTTAGTTAAGGTCTCCTGCTTGTTTATAGCCTCGTACAGTTATTAAGGTCTCCTGCTTGTTTATAGCCTCGTACAGTTAGTTAAGGTTCCTGCTTGTTTATAGCCTCGTACAGTTAGTTAAGGTCTCCTGCTTGTTTATAAGCCTCGTACAGTTAGTTAAGGTCTCCTGCTTGTTTATAGCCTCGTACAGTTAGTTTAAGGTCTCCTGCTTGTTTATAGCCTCGTACAGTTAGTTAAGGTCTCCTGCTTGTTTATTAGCCTCGTACAGTTAGTTAAGGTCTCCTGCTTGTTTATAGCCTCGTACAGTTAGTTAAGGTCTCCTGCTTGTTTATAGCCTCGTACAGTTAGTTAAGGTCTCCTGCTTGTTTATAGCCTCGTACAAGTTAGTTAAGGTCCTGCTGTTTTATAGCCTCGTACAGTTCGTTAAGGTTTCCTGCTTGTTTATAGCCTCGTACAGTTAGTTAAGGTCTCCTGCTTGTTTATAGCCTCGTACAGTTAGTTAAGGTCTCCTGCTTGTTTCTCTAGCCTCGTACAGTTAGTTAAGGTCTCCTGCTTGTTTATAGCCTCGTACAGTTAGTTAAGGTTTCCTGCTTGTTTATAGCCTCGTACAGTTAGTTAAGGTCTCCTGCTTGTTTCTAGCCTCGTACAGTTAGTTAAGGTCTCCTGCTTGTTTATAGCCTCGTACAGTTAGTTAAGGTCTCCTGCTTGTTTATAGCCTCGTACAGTTAGTTAAGGTCTCCTGCTTGTTTATAAGCCTCGTACAGTTAGTTAAGGTCTCCTGCTTGTTTATAGCCTCCGTACAGTTAGTTAAGGTCTCCTGCTTGTTTATAGCCTCGTACAGTTAGTTAAGGTCTCCTGCTTGTTTTTTAGAGCCTCGTACAGTTAGTTAAGGTCTCCTGCTTGTTTCTAGCCTCGTACAGTTAGTTAAAGGTCTCCTGCTTGTTTCTAGCCTCTGACAGTTAGTTAAGGTCCTCCTGCTTGTTTCTAAGCCTCGTACAGTTAGTTAAGGTCTCCTGCTTGTTTATAGCCTCGTACAAGTTAGTTAAGGTCTCCTGCTTGTTTCTAGCCTCGTACAGTTAGTTAAGGTCTCCTGCTTGTTTATAAGCCTCGTACAGTTAGTTAAGGTCTCCTGCTTGTTTATAGCCTCGTACAGTTAGTTAAGGTCTCCTGCTGTTTTATAGCCTCGTACAGTTATGTTAAGGTCTCCTGCTTGTTTAGATCTAGCCTCGTACGTTAGTTAAGGTCTCCTGCTTGTTTCTAGCCTCGTACAGTTAGTTTAGGTCTCTGCTGTTTAGACTAGTTAGTTAAGGTCTCCTGCTTGTTTAGCCTCGTAACAGTTAGTTAAGGTCTCCTGCTTGTTTATAGCCTCGTAAGTTTAGTTAAGGTTCTCTGCTTGTTTCTAGCCTCGTACAGTTAGTTAAGGTCTCCTGCTTGTTTATAGCCTCGTACAGTTAGTTAAGGTCTCCTGCTTGTTTCTAGCCTCGTACAGTTAGTTAAGGTCTCCTGCTTGTTTATAGCCTCGTACAGTTAGTTAAGGTCTCCTGCTTGTTTATAGCCTCGTACAGTTAGTTAAGGTCTCCTGCTGTGTTTTTTTTTTTTTTTATAGCCTCGTACAGTTAGTTAAGGTTCTCCTGCTTGTTTCATAGCCTCGTACAGTTAGTTAAGGTCTCCTGCTTGTTTATAGCCTCGTACAGTTAGTTAAGGTCTCCTGCTTGTTTTTAGCCTCGTACAGTTAGTTCAGGTCTCCTGCTTGTTTTATAGCCTCGTACAGTTAGTTAAGGTCTCCTGCTTGTTTATAGCCTCGTACAGTTAGTTAAGGTCTCCTGCTTGTTTATAGCCTCGTACAGTTAGTTAAGGTCTCCTGCTTGTTTATAGCCTCGTACAGTTAGTTAAGGTCTCCTGCTTGTTTCTAGCCTCGTACAGTTAGTTAAGGTCTCCTGCTTGTTTTAGCCTCGTACAGTTAGTTAAGGTCTCCTGCTTGTTTATAGCCTCGTACAGTTAGTTAAGGTCTCCTGCTTGTTTATTAGCCTCGTACAGTTAGTTAAGGTCTCCTGCTTGGTTTATAGCCTCGTACAGTTAGTTAAGGTCTCCTGCTTGTTTATATCCTCGTACAGTTAGTTAAGGTCTCCTGCTTGTTTATAGCTCGTACAGTTATTACGGTCTCCTGCCTTGTTATAGCCTCGTACAGTTAGTTAAGGTCTCCCTGCTTGTTTTATGAGCCTCGTACAGTTAGTTAAGGTCTCCTGCTTGTTTATAGCCTCGTACAGTTAGTTAAGGTCTCCTGCTTGTTTATAGCCTCGTACAGTTAGTTAAGGTCTCCTGCTTGTTTTATTAGCCTCGTACAGTTAGTTAAGGTCTCCTGCTTGTTTATAGTTCCTCGTACCGTTAGTTTAAGGTCTCCTGCTTGTTTATAGCCTCGTACAGTTAGTTAAGGTCTCCTGCTTGTTTCTAGCCTCGTACAGTTAGTTAAGGTCTCCTGCTTGTTTTATAGCCTCGTACAGTTAGTTAAGGTCTCCTGCTGTTTAGCTTAAGTTAGTTAAGGTTGCCTCGTACAGTTAGTTAAGGTCTCCTGCTGTTTATAGCCTCGTACAGTTAGTTAAGGTCTCCTGCTTGTTTATAGCCTCGTACAGTTAGTTAAGGTCTCCTGCTTGTTTATAGCCTCGTACAGTTAGTTAGGTCTCCTGCTTGGTTTATAGCCTCGTACAGTTCGTTAAGGTTTCCTGCTTGTTTATAGCCTCGTACAGTTAGTTAAGGTCTCCTGCTTGTTTATTAGCCTCGTACAGTTAGTTAAGGTCTCCTGCTGTTTCTAGCCTCGTACAGTTAGTTAAGGTCTCCTGCTTGTTATAGCCTCGTACAGTTAGTTAAGGTTCCTGCTTGTTATAGCCTTGTACAGTTAGTTAAGGTCTCCTGCTTGTTTCTAGCCTCGTACAGTTAGTTTAAGGTCTCCTGCTTGTTTATAGCCTCGTACAGTTAGTTAAGGTCTCCTGCTTGTTTATAGCCTCGTACAGTTAGTTAAGGTCTCCTGCTTGTTTATAGCCTCGTACAGTTAGTTAAGGTCTCCTGCTTGTTTATAGCCTCGTACAGTAGTTAAGGTCTCTGCTTTGTTTATAGCCATCGTACAGTTAGTTAAGGTCTCCTGCTTGTTTTTAGCCTCGTACAGTTAGTTAAGGTCTCCTGCTTGTTTCTAGCCTCGTACAGTTAGTTAAGGTCTCCTGCTTGTTTCTAGCCTCGTACAGTTAGTTAAGGTCTCCTGCTTGTTTCTAGCCTCGTACAGTTAGTTAAGGTCTCCTGCTTGTTTATAGCCTCGTACAGTTAGTTAAGGTCTCCTGCTTGTTTCTAGCCTCGTACAGGTTAGTTAAGGTCTCCTGCTTGTTTTATATAGCCTCGTACAGTTAGTTAAGGTCTCCTGCTTGTTTATAGCCTCGTACAGTTAGTAAGGTCTCCTGCTTGTTTATAGCCTCGTACAGTTAGTTAAGGTCTCCTGCTTGTTTCTAGCCTCGTACAGTTAGTTAAGGTCTCCTGCTTGTTTCTAGCCTCGTACAGTTAGTTTAAGGTCTCCTGCTTGTTTATAGCCTCGTACAGTTAGTTAAGGTCTCCTGCTTGTTTATAGCCTCGTACAGTTAGTTAAGGTTTCCTGCTTGTTTATAGCCTCGTACAGTTAGTTAAGGTCTCCTGCTTGTTTATAGCCTCGTACAGTTAGTTAAGGTCTCCTGCTTGTTTCTAGCCTCGTACAGTTAGTTAAGGTCTCCTGCTTGTTTATAGCCTCGTACAGTTAGTTAAGGTCTCCTGCTTGTTTATAGCCTCGTACAGTTAGTTAAGGTCTCCTGCTTGTTTATAGCCTCGTACAGTTAGTTAAGGTCTCCTGCTTGTTTATAGCCTCGTACAGTTAGTTAAGGTCTCCTGCTTGTTTCTAGCCTCGTACAGTTAGTTAAGGTCTCCTGCTTGTTTATAGCCTCGTACAGTTAGTTAAGGTCTCCTGCTTGTTTTTTAGCCTCGTACAGTTAGTTAAGGTCTCCTGCTTGTTTATAGCCTCGTACAGTTAGTTAAGGTCTCCTGCTTGGTTTATAGCCTCGTACAGTTAGTTAAGGTCTCCTGCTTGTTTATAGCCTCGTACAGTTAGTTAAGGTCTCCTGCTTGTTTCTAGCCTCGTACAGTTAGTTAAGGTCTCCTGCTTGTTTATAGCCTCGTACAGTTAGTTAAGGTCTCCTGCTTGTTTATAGCCTCGTACAGTTAGTTAAGGTCTCCTGCTTGTTTATAGCCTCGTACAGTTAGTTAAGGTCTCCTGCTTGTTTATAGCCTCGTACAGTTAGTTAAGGTCTCCTGCTTGTTTATAGCCTCGTACAGTTAGTTAAGGTCTCCTGCTTGTTTATAGCCTCGTACAGTTAGTTAAGGTCTCCTGCTTGTTTATAGCCTCGTACAGTTAGTTAAGGTCTCCTGCTTGTTTATAGCCTCGTACAGTTAGTTAAGGTCTCCTGCTTGTTTATAGCCTCGTACAGTTAGTTAAGGTCTCCTGCTTGTTTATAGCCTCGTACAGTTAGTTAAGGTCTCCTGCTTGTTTATAGCCTCGTACAGTTAGTTAAGGTCTCCTGCTTGTTTATAGCCTCGTACAGTTAGTTAAGGTCTCCTGCTTGTTTATAGCCTCGTACAGTTAGTTAAGTGCAATCTTGTTATATTTCTTGTCCTGAGGTGGAACGTATGTAACAGCTGAAAACTACCACAGGAGGTGGAAGGGTTGGCATTTGACCATTAGGTATTCCAAGACGGGTGATCAATGGGTTGAGACTTCCACTGTGCTCGAGTCAGAACACCATTTGTTGTTGATGAAGAGGAACACCCCTCCCCCTCTCGATTTCCATGACGATACAGCCAGTTCTTCATGTATTCCCCAATCTGGCTGACAGGCTGGCTAACTGGTTGACTGAGTGACTGGCTGACTGACTGACTGACTGACTGACTGGCTGGTTGGCTGACTGGCTGACTGATTGTCTGGCTGACTGGCTGGCTGACTGGCTGACTGACTGGCTGACTGACTGACTGGCTGACTGGCTGACTGACTGGCTGACTGACTGACTGACTGACTGACTGGCTGACTGGCTGACTGTGTGTGACTGGTTGACTGACTGACTGGATGACTTACTCGTTGACTGACTGACTGGCTGACTGACTGACTGGCTGGCTGGCTGAAAGGCTGACTGACTGGATGTGTTTTAGGACCAGGATGCTCCACACTGCTCTGAGACTGGGAGATGGATTAATGGAACCATTCATCAGAACTCAAATTAATAATAAACCAGGTCTCTCACATGTCAAGGCTATTATTCGTACCGTAATGTGTGTGTGTGTGTACCGTAATGTGTGTGTGTGCGTGTGTGAGGCGCTCTGTACCATACCCAGCAGCTCTTTAAATATGGCCTGTCAGGAAATACCCACAGGCATATTTCAGGCCACCTCTCCTCCTCTGGATAATCCGAGGTGAAGGACCCTGTATTGAATTAGGCCATCTGTACCGTGTCCTGCCTGCGTTCTGATGGGATGGGGTGTGTCTGTAGTGATGGCCCTGTGCAGAGGGGGGAAGATGAGGGAAAAGGAGAAGACGGTTTCTGTGTCCCAAATGGCACCCTTTTCCCAATGTAGTGCACTGTGTAGAGGCCATAGAGCTCTGGTCAAAAGTAGTGCACTATGTAGGGGATAGTGTGTCATATGGGACACAGACAAGGTAAACGGAGGGGTCTGAGACAACCAGCCGATGGCTCTTCCCTTCTCTTCTGACTGACTTGCTTCTCATTCCCTCTCCTTTGCTCGGCATGCCGTGAAATGGTTTTTCTGTAGGCCATTACCTCGAGAGGAGGCTGGGCAGCAGGCTGGCATCCTCTCCTCTCCTCTCCTCTCCTCTCCTCTCCTCTCCTCTCCTCCTCTCTCTCCTCTCCTCTCCCTCTTCCTCTCCTCTCCTCTCTTCCCCTCCTCTTCCCCTCCCCTCTCTTCTCCTCTTCGCCTCCCTCCTCATCTCTCCTCCCACTCAACTGCTCGTCAAGCCGCCTCTCCCTCGTGCGTCCAATCTCCTGCTCCTCTCCTCTCATCTCCTTTCTCCTCTCCTCTCCTCCTCTCCATAGCTGTAGTGTCCCAGTCTCCTCTCTGCTGTCATATCAGAGTGTTAATGCAGACAGCAGAAGACAGCCGTGGTGCGCTAGTGACGAGAGAGAACAGACAAACTGGGTTGTTTTAACACATTTACATTTACATCATTTAGCAGACGCTCTTATCCAGAGCGACTTACAAATTGGAACCCTCAGAACAGGCTGGGTTGTATTAACACCCTCAGAACAGGCTCGTTGTTGACCTTGGTCCTCTGTCGTACTCCTCAGGCTGTAGGTAGTGATTAGTCACTTAGTCGTCTTTAGGTGAGGTGGTTCCTGGAACCAACAGAGACACAGACACTGGCCTGTCATTTTCATGTTAGAGCGATGCGCTGCTCTCTGGAGAAGATGAAACTTGAACAGGACGTCACAAAAGACACATTGCAGTTTCCCCTGCTGGGATGATGCCTTCAGTTCTTCTGTTTGAGGTTTTGTATCACAACAACTGTTGAGCTATACAGTGGCTTGTGAAAGTATTCACCCCCCCTTGGCAACCTGCCTTACAACCTGGAATTAAATTAGATTTTGGGGGGGGGTTGTATCATTTGATTTACACAACATGCCACTTTGAAGATGCAAAATATTCGTTATTGTGAAACAAAACTTGAGCGTGCATAACTATTCACCCCCCGCCCCCCCCCCCCCAAAATCAATACTTTGTAGAGCCACCTTTTGCAGCAATTACAGCTGCAAGTCTCTTGGGGTATGTCTCTATAAGCTTGGCACATCTAGCGACTGGGATTTTTGCCCATTCTTCAAGGCAAAACTGCTCCAGCTCCTTCAAGTTGGATGGGTTCCGCTGGTGTACAGCAATCTTTAAGTCATACCACAGATTGGATTGTAGTCTGGGCTTTGACTAGGCCATTCCAAGACATTTAAATGTTTCCCCTTAAACCACTCGAGTGTTGCTTTAGCAGTATGCTTAGAGTCATTGTCCTGCTGGAAGGTGAACCTCCGTCCCAGTCTCAAATCTCTAGAAGACTGAAACAAGTTTCCCTCAAGAATTTCCCATTCATCATTCCTTCAATTCTGACCAGTTTCCCAGTCCCTGTCGATGAAAAACATGCTCACAGCATGATGCTGCCACCACCATGCTTCACTGTGGGGATGGTGTTCTCGGGGTGATGAGAGGTGTTGGGTTTGCGCCAGACATAGCGTTTTCCTTGATGGCCAAAAAGCTCAATTTTAAACTAATCTGACCAGAGTACCTTCTTCCTTATGTTTGGGGAGTCTCCCACATGCCTTTTGGCTTATTTATTTAACTAACTATGTGACTTCTGAAGGTAATTGGTTGCACCAGATCTTATTTAGGGGCTTCATAACAAAGGGGGTGAATACATATGCACACTTTCAATTTGGACTATTTTGTGTATGTCCATTGCATGAAATCCAAATAAAAATCCATTTAAATTACAG
This sequence comes from Coregonus sp. 'balchen', assembly GCA_902810595.1. NCBI lineage: Eukaryota > Metazoa > Chordata > Actinopteri > Salmoniformes > Salmonidae > Coregonus > Coregonus sp. 'balchen'. The sequence goes on along the minus strand of LR778275.1, from coordinate 49,858,540 downwards.
GTTGTAATGCAACAAAATAGGAAAAATGCCAAGGGGGATGATTACTTTTGCAAGGCACTGTACATCCCAAATGATGTGGTTGGATTTAATATCTGTTTCTTTGATATAATATTTGTTCAAAAGCAAGCATTGTGAATTCATAATAGCTTCACAGGATATTATGACTCACTTCACCGTAGTATCTAATGTAGAATACACACACACACACACACACACACCTGTGTGTATTCAACTGTAAGTCATTTGTAATGGTGGTGAATGACTGTTCTTCAGGGCTCACATTACCCCCGCTGCTCAACACCTCACATGTCCCCCGCTGAGAAGAGATGCGATTAGGCTGTGTGTGTGTGTGTGTGTGTGTGTGTGTGTGTGTGTGTGTGTGTGTGTGTGTGTGAGAGAGATGCGATTAGTCTGTACTGTGTGATGTTGAGGCGTTGAGCAGAAGGTTCTGCCATGAATAAACTCATTTATACCTTATTAAGAATTTAACAAGTAGCATTTTCAACCCCACGTGTCCTCCCGGCTACCGCAAACACTCAATAATAATAACACACACACACACACCATAACACACACACACTCTGCCGGGCCAGCAGTCAAATAGAGGTATTTGTTTTCTCTTTCCTTTCCTCATCAGCCTCTAACACAAGGGTAATGAACACAGGGGTCATGAACACAGGGGTCATGAACACATGGGTAATGAACACAGGGGTCATGAACACAGGGGTCATGAACACAGGGGTCATGAACACAGGGGTCATGAACACAGGGGTCATGAACACAGGGGTCATGAACACAGGGGTAATGAACACAGGGGTAATGAACACAGGGGTCATGAACACAGGGGTCATGAACACAGGGGTCATGAACACATGGGTAATGAACACAGGGGTCATGAACACAGGGGTCATGAACACAGGGGTCATGAACACAGGGCTGTGTAGCATTGAGAGAGGAAATAAGTGTGTGTGTTTGTGTGTGAGAGCAGGGCTGTGTGTGTGTGGCCTGGGTAGTCGGAAACAGACGGAATGGTCAGGGCCAAGCAGTGCAGCAACGCCATGGCAGTAGCCTAGGGATCACACCCGCTTGGGAGAGGCTTGTTTCGGGAGGCTGGGTAGGAGAGGAGAGGAGAGGAGGCTTTCAAGCAGACAGGAGACACAGCCGAGAGGTATTCTCTCTCAGCTGAAGATTACACCACAGAAATATAACAGAGGACTTCTATGGCTCATTCATCCACACGTTGGACAAACATAAGAACCGATACAATCTCATCTCTCCAAGCAGATTCTCACTGTTATTCACATCAAACCGCTCAGGTCTGGTGTGGTGTGATGAGTGAGTGAGTGAGTGAGTGGGTTGATTGGAGTGGGTGAGTGGAGTGAGTGAGTTGAGGTGGGTTGGGTGGGGTGGGTGAGTGAGTGAGTGAGTGAGTGAGTGGAGTTGAGTGTGTGAGTGTGTGGTGAGGTGTGTATCTGTTGTGTGTGTGTGCAGTGTGTGTGTTGGTGTGTGTGTGTGTGGGTTTGTGGTGTGTGGTTGTGTGGAGCTGAGTGTGGTGTCTGTGTGTGTGTGTGTGTGTGTGTGTGTGTGTTTGTGTGTGTGTGTGTGTGTGGTGTGTGTGTGGCGCGTGTGTGTGTGTGTGTGTGTGGGTGTGTGTGTGTTTGTGTGATGTGTGCTGTGTTGCCCGAGAGTGTGTGTGTGTGGGTTGTGTGTGAGAGTGGTGCGCTGTGTGTGTGTGGTGTGGGGTGTGTGTGTGGGTGTGTGTGGGTGTTTGTGTGTGGTGTGTGTGTGGTGTGGTTGAGAGAGTGTGTGTGGTGTGTGTGGTGTGTTCTGTGTGTGTGTGTGTTGGTGTGTGTGTGTGTGAGAGTGTGTATTGTGAGTGGTGTGTGTTGTGTGTGTGTGTGTGTAGTTGTGGTGTTGGGTTGTGTGGTGGGTGTTGGTGGTGTGTATTGTGTGTGTGTGTGTGTTGTGTGGTGTTGTGTGTGTGTTGGTGTGCGTGTGGTGTGGTGGTGTGTGGTGTTGGGTGTGTGGCGTGTGTAGTGTGTGTGTGTGTGTGTGGGGTGGGCGGTGTGTGGTGTGTGGTGAGATGTGTGTGTGTGTGTGGGTGTTGGGTGTGTGTGTGTGTGTGGATGTGTTGTGGGTGTGTGTGTGTGTGAGGGTGTGTGTGTGTGTGGTGTTGTGTGGTTGTGTGGTGTTGTGTGGTGTGTGTGTGTGTTGGGTGTTGTGTGTGTGTGTGTGGGTGTGTGAGTGTGTGTGTGTGTGCTGTGTGTGTGTCTGGTGTGTGTCTGTGTGTGTTTCTGTGTGTGTGTGTGAGTGCTGCTCTCTGCTTGCTGTTGGTCTCATGCATATGCATCAGTGTAGATTAGATCAGGAGGGTTGAATGTGGGCTGCAGGCAGGAAGCTGAGTAACACAAAACAAATGAATGTGTGGGGGGACGGGTCAGAGACCACACACACCACACACACACACACTCACACACACCAACCACACACAACACTACACTTCACACACACACACACAAACACCAACACACACACAACACACACACCACACACAACACACTCAAAACCACCACACACACACCACACAAAAACACACACCACACCTGCTCGCACGTTACACTCACCAAACACACACCACACTCAAACACACACACACACACACAACACCACACACACACCACCACACACACACAAACTCACACACAGACACAACACAATCACACACACACACACACACACACACACCACACAAGACACACACTCACACACACTCACACACACACACACACTCACCCACACACTCACACACAGGACACACACAATCACACACACAACACACACCACACACACACACACACACTCACACACAGACACACAACTCACACACACTCACACACACACACTCACCCACACACTCACACACAGACACACACAATCACACACACACACACACACACACACACACACACACACACACACACACTCACACACAGACACACACTCACACACACTCACACACACTCACTCACCCAACTCACTCACTCACACACCAGACCTGAGCGGTTTGATGTGAATAACAGTGAGAACCTGCTTGGAGAGATGAGATTGTATCGGTTCTTATGTTTCTCCAACGTGTGGATGCATGATCCATAGAAATCCTCTGTTATATATTTACATTTACATTTACGTCATTTAGCAGACGCTCTTATCCAGAGCGACTTACAAGTTGGTGCATTCACCTTATAGCCAGTGGGACAACCACTTTACAAATTTTTTTTTAGGGGGGGCGCGGGGGGGTAGAAGGATTATTTTATCCTATCCCAGGTATTCCTTAAAGAGGTAGGGTTTCAAATGTCTCCAGAAGGTGGTGAGTGACTCCGCTGTCCTGGCGTCGTGAGGGAGCTTGTTCCACCATTGGGGTGCCAGAGCAGCGAACAGTTTTGACTGGGCTGAGCGGGAACTATGCTTCCGCAGAGGAAGGGGAGCCAGCAGGCCAGAGGTGGATGAACGCAATGCCCTCGTTTGGGTGTAGGGACTGATCAGAGCCTGAAGGTACAGAGGTGCCGATCCCCTCACAGCTCCATAGGCAAGCACCATGGTCTTGTAACAGATGCGAGCTTCAACTGGAAGCCAGTGGAGTGTGCGGAGGAGCGGGGTGACGTGAGAGAACTTGGGAAGGTTGAACACCAGACGGGCTGCGGCATTCTGGATGAGTTGTAGGGGTTTAATGGCACAGGCAGGGAGCCCAGCCAACAGCGAGTTGCAGTAATCCAGACGGGAGATGACAAGTGCCTGGATTAGGACCTGTGCCGCTTCCTGTGTAAGGCAGGGTCGTACTCTCCGAATGTTGTAGAGCATGAACCTGCAGGATCGGGTCACCGCCTTGATGTTAGCGGAGAACGACAGGGTGTTGTCCAGGGTCACGCCAAGGCTCTTCGCACTCTGGGAGGAGGACACAACGGAGTTGTCAACCGTGATGGCGAGATCATGGAACGGGCAGTCCTTCCCCGGGAGGAAGAGCAGCTCTGTCTTGCCAAGGTTCAGCTTGAGGTGGTGATCCGTCATCCATACTGATATGTCTGCCAGACATGCAGAGATGCGATTCGCCACCTGGTTATCAGAAGGGGGAAAGGAGAAGATTAGTTGTGTATCGTCAGCGTAGCAATGATAGGAGAGGCCATGTGAGGATATGACAGAGCCAAGTGACTTGGTGTATAGGGAGAATAGGAGAGGGCCTAGAACTGAGCCCTGGGGGACACCAGTGGTGAGAGCACGTGGTGCGGAGACAGCTTCTCGCCACGCCACTTGGTAGGAGCGACCGGTCAGGTAGGACGCAATCCAGGAGTGAGCCGCGCCGGAGATGCCCAGCTCGGAGAGGGTGGAGAGGAGGATCTGATGGTTCACAGTATCAAAGGCAGCAGACAGGTCTAGAAGGACAAGAGCAGAGGAGAGAGAGTTAGCTTTAGAGTGCGGAGAGCCTCCGTGACACAGAGAAGAGCAGTCTCAGTTGAATGACCAGTCCTGAAACCTGACTGGTTTGGATCAAGAAGGTCATTCTGAGAGAGATAGCAAGAGAGTTGGCTAAAGACGGCACGCTCAATAGTTTTGGAAAGAAAAGAAAGAAGGGATACTGGTCTGTAGTTGTTGACATCAGTGGGATCGAGTGTTGGTTTTTTGAGAAAGGGTGCAACTCTCGCTCTCTTGAAGACGGAAGGGACATAGCCAGCGGTCAAGGATGAGTTGATCAGCGAGGTGAGGTAGGGGAGAAGGTCACCGGAGATGGTCTGGAGAAGAGAGGAGGGGATGGGGTCAAGGCGGGCAGGTTGTTGGGCGGCCTGCAGTCACAAGTCGCAAGATTTTATCTGGAGAGAGAGGGGGAAGAAAGAAGTCAAAGCATAGGGTAGGGCAGTGTGAGCAGGACCAGCAGTGTCATTAGACTTAACAAACGAGGATCGGATGTCGTCAACCTTCTTTTCAAAGTGGTTGACGAAGTCATCCACAGAGAGAGGGGGGGGGGGGGGGGGGGGGGGGATTCCGCAGGGAGGAGAATGTGGCAAAGAGCTTCCTAGGGTTAGAGGCAGATGCTTGGAATTTAGAGTGTATCTGTGGTGTAATCTTCAGCTGAGAGAGAATCCCTCTCGGCTGTGTCTCCTGTCTGCTTGTCTCCTGTCTGCCGGCTGTGTCTCCTGTCTGCTTGAAAGCCTCCTCTCCTACCCAGCCTCCCGAAACAAGCCTCTCCCAAGCGGGTGTGCTAGCTAGGCTACTGCCATGGCGTTGCTGCACTGCTTGGCCCTGACCATTCCGTCTGTTTCCGACTACCCAGGCCTACTCCCCCCCGTCTGGTACGTGTTGCCCTGCCACTTGCCACCTTATCCCCCGAGCGTTGTTCACCTCCAGTACACATTTACACACACACACACACACACACACACACACCGCGTTCTCTGATCCGAATGTTATCTTTAACCCGTGGACTTGTTTGGACTTTTACTCTGGAACTTGTTGCATTTAGATTTGTATTACATTTACATTTGAGTCATTTACTTGGCCATTATTGTTATGTATTGTAGCTTAGGCCTATCTGTGATTAGTGTGTAACCTCATAGGACTAATATTTTAGACCGGCGTCTTAGAAAACCTTTTATGTTGATTGATCAGATACAAACGAATATGTTGCTGTTTCTATTGTTGCTATGGTCTACCTTTGACTCTTACACTGAGGATGATGCCATTAGGGCCCGATGCCCCTTCAATGCTGAGAACTTTCAGTGTTTTTCCCCATGTTGCATCCTGGGAGAAACCATACGCTTGCCCCGCTATTGGACTGGAGAACTCTGCGTGTTTTCCACATTTGACATGGGACAAACCGCACGCTAGGATTGTTCTTTCAGTACTTAAACATGTCTCTGGACTGCACCTTTTGAAATACTGTTGTTTTGTTCTCTGGACTTGGCTGGTCTAGTATCAGTGTTTGAAATCCAATGTTGTAACCTCCTCTTTCATCCATACATCCCACATCCACATCCCCACTCCCATCCTCCCATCACACTCAACCTCCAGCATAGCACCAACCCCTCCACCCAGCAAACACCTCCAACCCCATCAGCCTCCATCACCCACCATACCTCCAACACTCCCCATCCTTCCATCTTCCACCTCCCAATCTCCATCCACCATCCTCACAACCTCCACACCATCCGCCCAGCCTCCACATCCTACGCCACCACATCTCCATCGCCAAACTATTCATCCTCCCATCCCATCCTCCCATCCCATCCTCCATCTTCCATCATTCCATCCTCCCATCCTCCATCCTCCCATCCTCCATCCTCCATCCTCCATCATTCCATCCTCCCATCCTCCCATTCTCCATCATCCCACCCTCCATCCTCCATCATCCATCCTCCATCCTCCCATCTAGACCAGACATTATTTTGCTTCTTTTACTGCCAGGTCTAACCCAAGTCTAACCCAGGTCTAATCCAGGTCTAACCCAGGTCTAACCCAGGTCTAACCCAGGTCTAACCCATCTGAATTAAAAAGATCTGAAGTTTCTGCACATAAATGTAAGAAGTCCTCTTCCCAAACTTGATTTAGTGAATATTTGGATAAAAACCGCAGACCCAGATGTATTTATGCTTTCTGAAAGAATATATCACTGACAAAGACATTATCATTGATGGTTCCAATGTTTTTGGATCGTAAATCTAAGGGTGGTGGTGTTGCTATATACATAAAAGACAAGTTTTCTGTGACCATTCTGTCTTCTGTTACCAAGCCCAAGTCATTCTGTCTTTTGTTACCAACCGTATATCGTACACTACAGTTGAGGAACAATGGGAAAGTAATTCTGCTTTGAAAGTTGATAAACTAGTAACCACACTTTTAAGAAAATGGGCCTCGAATGTTTTGGTACACCTACTGGAGAGCTGTTCTTTGTCTACACCCATTCAGCATCGTTCACACCCTCTTAAGCCTTAGCCCCGCCCATCTATTTAAGGATTCACATGTGAGGCCGTGTGCTAAACAGAGTGAGTACGGTAGTGGACTAAACAACCAAAGATTTCAAGACTAAAGGCTGGTTTATACTACGTCTATTGACGTGTCTGTAGACAGTTGTCGCAGTGACGTCATGAACATTCTATTGTCGTCCGACATCAAACTTGTCGTTGTCCTATCAGATTGACTCTGTTCTCTATTCAAGTGGCAGCAGATTGACTCTGTTCTCTATTCAAGTGGCAGCAGATTGACTCTGTTATCTATTCAAGTGGCAGCAGTTTGACACTGTTCTCTATTCAAGTGGCAGCAGATTGACTCTGTTCTCTATTCAAGTGGCAGCAGATTGACTCTGTTCTCTATTCAAGTGGCAGCAGATTGACTCTGTTCTCTATTCAAGTGGCAGCAGTTTGACTTTTGAAAAAACTCAAACAGCTTTTAACATCATTCAACAGAATCTGTACGATTTGAAGCTTGTTCTGAATGCCTCTAAAACTAAATACATGGTATTTCCAAACACTAAACACTCGGATAACCATGTCATCGCTACCTTGGAAGGACATTCTATAGAGCAAGTCAAAACATACAAATATCTGGGCGTTTGGGTGGATGAGAAGCTGAGATTCACTAGTCATGTTGAGAACCTGGTAAAGAAGATCAAGTTGAGAAGAGGTTTTTTTTTAAGGCTTGTTTTTCTTTGGAGGCCAGAAAAGAGCTGGTACGGTGTACATTCCTGTCTGTCTTGGACTACAGTGATGTCATTTATGTGCAGACCCTGAAGGCACTCTATTCTGTGTATCATGCAGCCCTTAGGTTTATTACCAACCAAAAGCGTATGACACACACCACTGGGATCTCTATAGTGCTGTTGGCTGGCCTTCGTTGACTCTACGTAGGCTTAAACATTGGTATACTATGATCTGTAAGGCCACTTTGGGAAAACTGGCACTTTATCTCTGTTCTTCTTTGATAAGGTCATAAAATAACCATACCAGTTACGGTCTCACTCCTACTTACTTTTAACGGTTCCTAAAATTAGAACGGATCATGGAAAAGGTATTTTAGCTAAGCTCCATGGTCTTGGAATTCTCTCCAGACCAGCTTGAAATTCCTGGATCTTGTTTCCTTGGAGGGGTTTAAAAGTTTGGTTGACTCACGTGTTTCTGAGGAATGTGATTGTCATTAGGACTTGATGCGGTGGTACATACAGTGAGGGAAAAAAGTATTTGATCCCCTGCTGATTTTGTACGTTTGCCCACTGACAAAGACATGATCAGTCTATCATTTTAATGGTAGGTTTATTTGAACAGTGAGAGACAGAATAACAACACAAAAATGAGGAGAGAGAGAGAGATGAGGAGAGAGCGATGAGGAGAGAGAGAGATGAGGAGAGAGAGAGATGAGGAGAGAGAGAGATGAGTAGAGAGAGATGAGGAGAGAGAGAGATGAGGAGAGGGAGAGAGAGATGAGGAGAGAGAGATGAGGAGAGAGGGGTTACAGTTTCTTTAGACATAATGATGTTATATGAATAACAATCAGTTGGGTCAGCGGAGTCGGATGTAGTTATGAGATCAGCTATGCTTCTGAGATCTGTAGTTACAGCAGAACCATCTCTACCTATCTATGTCAAACTGATCTGTAGTTACAACAGAACCCTCTCTACCTATCTATGTCAAACTGATCTGTAGTTACAACAGAACCCTCTCTACCTATCTATGTCAAACTGATCTGTATTTACAACAGAACCCTCTCTACCTATCTATGTCAAACTGATCTGTATTTACAACAGAACCCTCTCTACCTATCTATGTCAAACTGATCTGTAGTTACAACAGAACCCTCTCTACCTATCTATGTCAAACTGATCTGTATTTACAACAGAACCCTCTCTACCTATCTATGTCAAACTGATCTGTAGTTACAACAGAAACCTCTCTACCTATCTATGTCAAACTGATCTGTAGTTACAACAGAACCCTCTCTACCTATCTATGTCAAACTGATCTGTAGTTACAACAGAACCCTCTCTACCTATCTATGTCAAACTGATCTGTAGTTACAACAGAACCCTCTCTACCTATCTATGTCAAACTGATCTGTAGTTACAACCCTCTCTACCTATCTATGTCAAACTGATCTGTAGTTACAACAGAACCCTCTCTACCTATCTATGTCAAACTGATCTGTAGTTACAACAGAACCCTCTCTACCTATCTATGTCAAACTGATCTGTAGTTACAACAGAACCCTCTCTACCTATCTATGTCAAACTGATCTGTATTTACAACAGAACCCTCTCTACCTATCTATGTCAAACTGATCTGTAGTTACAACAGAACCCTCTCTACCTATCTATGTCAAACTGATCTGTAGTTACAACAGAACCCTCTCTAACCTATCTATGTCAAACTGATCTGTAGTTACAACAGAACCCTCTCTACCTATCTATGTCAAACTGATCTGTAGTTACAACAGAACCCTCTTCTACCTATCTATGTCAAACTGATCTGTAGTTACAACAGAACCCTCTCTACCTATCTATGTCAAACTGATCTGTAGTTACAACAGAACCCTCTCTACCTATCTATGTCAAACTGATCTGTAGTTACAACAGAACCCTCTCTACCTATCTATGTCAAACTGATCTGTAGTTACAACATAACCCTCTCTACCTATCTATGTCAAACTGATCTGTAGTTACAACAGAACCATCTCTACCTATCTATGTCAAACTGATCTGTAGTTACAACAGAACCATCTCTACCTATCTATGTCAAACTGATCTGTATTTACAACAGAACCCTCTCTACCTATCTATGTCAAACTGATCTGTAGTTACAGCAGAACCCTCTCTACCTATCTATGTCAAACTGATCTATAGTTACAGCAGAACCCTCTCTACCTATCTATGTCAAACTGATCTGTAGTTACAACAGAACCCTCTCTACCTATCTATGTCAAACTGATCTGTAGTTACAACAGAACCCTCTCTACCTATCTATGTCAAAACTGATCTGTAGTTACAACCCTCTCTACCTATCTATGTCAAACTGATCTGTAGTTACAACCCTCTCTACCTATCTATGTCAAACTGATCTGTAGTTACAACAGAACCCTCTCTACCTATCTATGTCAAACTGATCTGTAGTTACAACCCTCTCTACCTATCTATGTCAAACTGATCTGTAGTTACAACAGAACCCTCTCTACCTATCTATGTCAAACTGATCTGTATTTACAACAGAACCCTCTCTACCTATCTATGTCAAACTGATCTGTAGTTACAACAGAACCCTCTCTACCTATCTATGTCAAACTGATCTGTAGTTACAACAGAACCCTCTCTACCTATCTATGTCAAACTGATCTGTAGTTACAACCCTCTCTACCTATCTATGTCAAACTGATCTGTAGTTACAACCCTCTCTACCTATCTATGTCAAACTGATCTGTAGTTACAACAGAACCCTCTCTACCTATCTATGTCAAACTGATCTGTAGTTACAACAGAACCCTCTCTACCTATCTATGTCAAACTGATCTGTAGTTACAACAGAACCCTCTCTACCTATCTATGTCAAACTGATATGTAGTTACAACAGAACCCTCTCTACCTATCTATTTCAAACTGATCTGTAGTTACAACCCTCTCTACCTATCTATGTCAAACTGATCTGTAGTTACAACAGAACCCTCTCTACCTATCTATGTCAAACTGATCTGTAGTTACAACCCTCTCTACCTATCTATGTCAAACTGATCTGTAGTTACAACCCTCTCTACCTATCTATGTCAAACTGATCTGTAGTTACAACAGAACCCTCTCTACCTATCTATGTCAAACTGATCTGTAGTTACAACCCTCTCTACCTATCTATGTCAAACTGATCTGTAGTTACAACAGAACCCTCTCTACCTATCTATGTCAAACTGATCTGTAGTTACAACAGAACCCTCTCTACCTATCTATGTCAAACTGATCTGTAGTTACAACCCTCTCTACCTATCTATGTCAAACTGATCTGTAGTTACAACAGAACCCTCTCTACCTATCTATGTCAAACTGATCTGTAGTTTACAACAGAACCCTCTCTACCTATCTATGTCAAACTGATCTGTAGTTACAACAGAACCCTCTCTACCTACCTATGTCAAACTGATCTGTAGTTACAACAGAACCCTCTCTACCTATCTATGTCAAACTGATCTGTATTTACAACAGAACCCTCTCTACCTATCTATGTCAAACTGATCTGTAGTTACAACAGAACCCTCTCTACCTATCTATGTCAAACTGATCTGTAGTTACAACAGAACCCTCTCTACCTATCTATGTCAAACTGATCTGTAGTTACAACAGAACCCTCTCTACCTATCTATGTCAAACTGATCTGTAGTTATAACAGAACCCTCTCTACCTATCTATGTCAAACTGATCTGTAGTTACAACAGAACCCTCTCTACCTATCTATGTCAAACTGATCTGTAGTTACAACAGAACCCTCTCTACCTATCTATGTCAAACTGATCTGTAGTTACAACAGAACCCTCTCTACCTATCTATGTCAAACTGATCTGTAGTTACAACAGAACCCTCTCTACCTATCTATGTCAAACTGATCTGTAGTTACAACAGAACCCTCTCTACCTATCTATGTCAAACTGATCTGTAGTTACAACAGAACCCTCTCTACCTATCTATGTCAAACTGATCTGTAGTTACAACAGAACCATCTCTACCTATCTATGTCAAACTGATCTGTAGTTACAACAGAACAATCTCTACCTATCTATGTCAAACTGATCTGTATTTACAACAGAACCCTCTCTACCTATCTATGTCAAACTGATCTGTAGTTACAGCAGAACCCTCTCTACCTATCTATGTCAAACTGATCTATAGTTACAGCAGAACCCTCTCTACCTATCTATGTCAAACTGATCTGTAGTTACAACCCTCTCTACCTATCTATGTCAAACTGATCTGTAGTTATAACAGAACCCTCTCTACCTATCTATGTCAAACTGATCTGTAGTTACAACAGAACCCTCTCTACCTATCTATGTCAAACTGATCTGTAGTTACAACAGAACCCTCTCTACCTATCTATGTCAAACTGATCTGTAGTTACAACAGAACCCTCTCTACCTATCTATGTCAAACTGATCTGTAGTTACAACCCTCTCTACCTATCTATGTCAAACTGATCTGTAGTTACAACAGAACCCTCTCTACCTATCTATGTCAAACTGATCTGTAGTTACAACAGAACCCTCTCTACCTATCTATGTCAAACTGATCTGTAGTTACAACAGAACCATCTCTACCTATCTATGTCAAACTGATCTGTATTTACAACAGAACCCTCTCTACCTATCTATGTCAAACTGATCTGTAGTTACAACAGAACCCTCTCTACCTATCTATGTCAAACTGATCTGTAGTTACAACAGAACCCTCTCTACCTATCTATGTCAAACTGATCTGTAGTTACAACAGAACCCTCTCTACCTATCTATGTCAAACTGATCTGTAGTTACAACAGAACCCTCTCTACCTATCTATGTCAAACTGATCTGTAGTTACAACAGAACCATCTGACAGAAAGAGATAGTAACAGAAAGGACAAACAGACAGACAGACATGGACAGACCCATGGACAGACCCGTGGACAGACCCGTGGACAGACCCGTGGACAGACCCGTGGACATTCACTTAACATCTCGTTTTGTATCAATCCTACCCACACTGCCTTGCTTGGCCCCATCTCTCAACCCTTTTCCTCATCTTCCATCCCCCAGGTAATGTGGTGTCTCAGAGATATCAGAGCAGTAAAGACATTTCAGTTCAGGAAAAACAGCACTTTATATTCCTGCAGGCGCCTTGTCATTATGAGGCTGTGTGAGAGAGGTGGCAGAGCAGGGAGCATATATTTAAAACCTGCTCATTGAGACCGATGGGACTATTCCTCTGATATTGGCCCCGGAAAAGAGGTGCTGGTTTTCCATAATGGTTCTAACCTTCATCTGGCAGGGACTGCTAAATCTACTGGAATCATTTTTGCATGGATTATATATCAGGGTTTATAATTTATTAAATCGGATCACTAGCTGTGTGTCTGCATGAAGTTCTCCTCTCTCTCCCACTGTCTCTCTCTCCCTCTTTTTCACTCTCTCTCTCGCTCAAACTTCTATCACTCTATCCTCTTAGTGGAGTGAAAAGGGGTCTTTATAATTTCAACCGGAATGGCAGCTTGAATGTGATGTGCATTAGAGAAATATGATGATGGGGTTGGTGTAAACAAACCGTGTTGATGTGAAGGAGGCTGAGATCTTTAGAAACCAGAAACAGTGTTGAATGGTAGAGAGGATAGCTCATCTAGCCGCAAATGTAACGGGGCTCAGTTAATCTGCCTCTTCCTCTTCCTGTGTCTGGAGAAGAAACAGGGGTTAGGGGTTAGGGTTGGAGACAGGGTTAGGGGTTAGGGCTGGAGACAGGGTTAGGGGTTAGGGCTGGAGACAGGGTTAGGGGTTAGGGCTGGAGACAGGGTTAGGGGTTAGGGCTGGAGACAGGGTTAGGGGTTAGGGCTGGAGACAGGGCTAGGGGTTAGGGCTGGAGACAGGGTTAGGGGTTAGGGCTGGAGACAGGGCTAGGGGTTAGGGCTGGAGACAGTATTTGGGCTGGAGACAGGGTTAGGGCTGGAGACAGGGTTAGGGCTGGAGACAGGGCTAGGGGTTAGGGCTGGAGATGGGGCTAGGGGTTAGGGCTGGAGACGGGGCTAGGGGTTAGGGCTGGAGACGGGGCTAGGGGTTAGGGCTGGAGACAGGGTTAGGGCTGGAGACAGGGCTGGGGGTTAGGGGTGGTTTGAGATGTGAGTTAGGGCGATTTAGTTGCCTCCTTCCAGTTTTCAGTAACATAATCTGGGATGGAGAGCCTGCACCCCTCCGCCCGACCTCATGGGGCCTAAACTTTAAATCCCCAATAACCAGGCTTACTGACGCCCTGTCCCTCCTTTCCCTCTCCACCCCTCCCTGATAACAGAGCCCTGAGCTAGCTAGTTAGCCATCTGAGGAAGGAGCTATCTCAGGCACATATAATATGTGGCAGCGTTGAGTGACAACCTCCTAGAAACCCATGGAGTGATTGTATGACAGTTAGAGGCTACGGTGGTCTGTCTGCTTATCCCCTTACTGACCCAGTCTCTTCTCTCCTCTCCTCCGTGACAGATGCCAGTGAGAGGGCCTGGACCTGGGCCTGATCATCGTCTAGCTCCACGCTACGAAGAGGTGGAGCGACAATATGCTTCCTTGCCCAGGTAAATATATCTCTCTCTCCTCTCTCTCTCGCTCTCTACCCACTCCTCTCTCCTCCTCACCTCCTACCATGACTATAGCAGCAGTAGAAGGGGTTGCCTCTTCTCTCTCCTCTTCCCTCTCCTGCTCGCTCCTCTTCTTTCTCCTCCTCTCTGCCTCTTCTCTCTCCTCTTCTCTCTCCTCCTCTCTCCTCCTTCTCTCTCCTCCTCTCTCCTCTTCTCTCTCCTCCTCTCTCCTCTTCCCTCTCCTCTTCTCTCTTCCTCTCTCTCCTCCTCTCTCCTCTCTCTCTCCTCCTCTCTCCTCTTCCCTCTCCTCTTCTCTCTCCTCCTCTCTCCTCTTCCCTCTCCTCTTCTCTCTCCTCCTCTCTCCTCCTCTCTCCTCTTCCCTCTCCTCTTCTCTCTGGTGTGCCGGTCTTCTCTCTCTCTCTCTCTCCTCTTCCGTCTCCTCCTCTCTCCTCTTCATTCTCTCCTCCGTCTCGTCCTCTTCTTTCTTACCAGTGGGGGTCCTCCTCTCTCGCTAATTCTCTCTCCTCTTCTCTCTCCTCTTTCCCTCTCCTCCTTCTGCTCCTCTTCCCTCTCCTCTTCTCTCTGACCTTACTCTCTCCGTCTTCTTCTCTCACTCCTCTCTCCTCTTCGATCGACTCCTCTTCCCTCTCCTCTCTCTCCTCCTCTCTCCTCTTCCCTCTCCTCCTCTCTCCTCTCCACCTCCTCTCCTCTTCTCTCTCCTCTTTCCTCTGCTGCCTCTGCCTCCTCTCCTCCTCTCCCTTTCTCTGCTCCTCCTCTCTCCTCTTCTCTCTCCTCCTCTCTCCTCCTCTCTCCTCATGCTCTCCTCTTCTCTCCTCTTCCCTCTCCTTCTCTCTCTGTCTCTCTCCTCCTCTCTCCTTTCCCTCTCCTCTTCCTCTCTCCTTCTCTCCTCCCTCCGTCTCCTCTCTCTCTCTTCTCTCTCCTCCTCTCCTCTCTCCTCTTCTCTCTCCGTCCCGTCTGCCTTCTTGCTCTTTTCTCTTGCCCTCTCCTCCTCTCTCCTCCTCTCTCCATCTTCTCTCCGTCTCATCCTTCTCCTCCTCGTGCTCCTCTCGCACCTCCTGCTCCTCTTCTCTTCTCACTCTTCCCTCTCTCTCCTCTCGCCATGCTCCGAGCTCCTCTCTCGCTCTTCTCCTCTCTCCCTCTCGGATGCTCTCCATCCTCATCTCCCTCTTTCTCGTCTCCTCTTCTCTGCTCCTCCTCTTCGTTCTCTCCACCTCAGTGTCCCGTCTGCGTCTACATCTTCCCTCTCCTCTTCTTTTTCTCCTCCTCTCTCTTCGTTCTCTCCCGGTCTTCTCTCTTGTCCTGCCTCTTCTCTACTCCTTATTCCCTACTCGTCCTTCTTAGTCCCGTCTCGCTTCTCTTCCTCCTGCCTCTCTGCCTCTCATCTCTCCTCTTCTGCTACCTCTTTCCTCCTCTTATGCTCCTCATTCGCCTCGGTACGCGTTCTGGGGCTGCACTCTACCTGCCCACTCTCCTCTTTCTTATGTCCTCTCTTCTCCTACGTATACCCTGCTTGGGTCCCGTATCCCATCATCACTCTCTAGCTGGGCGCGTGCTCAGATCGCTCAGCATCCTGAGGCTGATTCATCCGTCTATCGTTACTCATTTGGTCGGCGCTCTTCCGCGTTGCTCTTCCTCCCTCCTCTCCCCTCCTATCGCCGTCTTTCCGCCTGGCTCACAGAGTGCTGAATATCCTCTTTAAAGCTTATAATAGATTCTGGAGTGTCTGCCTTGTGATGCCCTCTCCTCCCGGGGAATCCACCGATCCTGTCCCTTGAGACGGGGAACACAGACGGGAGTTGGTACCTGATATCTGCCCGTACAGCATCCCCAGCACATTCCAGAGGGGCCGGGGTACACACACAAGCCCTCTGCGCATCGCCCCCCATCATCGCTTCGGTCGTCCTGCTGTCGGATCTCCCTTCTTCTAACGAGTGTCACCCTCTGTGGATTGCGAATGGCTCGGTTACGCGGAATCTCTGAGAGTTGTGAATCGGTCGGGAGGGGGGGTCGGGGTAGGCGTTCGGTACAGTAGCGTACGTTGGGGTACGAAAACGATCGTGTAAGGGTGGCGGGTGTCAAGGAGGGTGCTTCGAGAAGGTAGGTCAGAATGTCGGGGGGACACGGGTGGAGGGTAGTCGGTTTTCGGTGCATCGAAAGAAGGTGGGGGTTGGTCTTCAGGACTTTCTCAGAGTGTGTTCTCGCAAGAGGTTGTGGTCCGTTGCGGGGTCGGTCTCTCGTCCCGGCTCGACTCTCCTTCTCTCTCTCTTCTCTTTCTCTCTCTCTCTCTCTTTCCTCTCTAATCTCTCCCTTCTCTCTCGATCTCTCTCGTCTCTCACCTCTCTCCTGACTCTCTCTCTCTCTCTCTCAATTCAATTCAATAGACTTTATTGACATGGCAGTAAAATTACGTCATTGTCAAAGTATACATATACAAAAATGGTGGGCAACAGCATACATAGTAGTAGTGGAAATGGGATTACCATTAACAGTAACTACGACAACAATATTAATGAGAATAACAATACATTAAAGCAATAGTAGTCGACCAATCTCAACATGACTGAGAAGACACATTACATGCTATGAAAGCCAAAACAAAACAGGAAATATTATTGACATTACATTACAATTTTCACTGGCTGTCCCTCAGGTTGTGGCAGGAGGGACACATATTTGGCTGCCAAAATTGCACATTTTGGCTTTTTCATCCAATAATTATTAGATTTTTTCTTCCTCTTTTATAGTTTCAAATTCATTGTACTGAATGATAATGTTGGGAAAGAAAGATTCTCTTAGGTCTGAGTATTTCTGATCAATTTGATGTTATTTTAATGGACAAAAAAATTGCTTTTCTTTCGAAAACAAGGACATTTCTAAGTGACCCCAAACTTTTGAACGGTAGTGTATGTGGCACAGAGGAAGACGTTTTTATCTGTTAAGATAGCCTCCTTGGTGATTGTTTAACCAGATAAAGAATTCTCTGTTTTCTTACTATCGGAGAAACAAGGAGCTAAAGCTCTCGAGATCGCGCGGCGCACGAGCTCGCAAGGCGCAAGGGCCCCCTACTCTCTCTCTAGAAATCTCTCTCTCTCTCTCTCTCTATCTCTCTCTCTCTCTCGCTCTCTCTCTCTCGTATCCTCTTCCTCCCCCTCTCTCCCTCTCCCCCTCTCTCCCCCCTCCTCTGTGCGTGTGTTTGCTGTGTCCAACCAACCACAGCAACCCAACCAAACAAACAACAACTTTGTGCTCTGCTGCAAGGGCAGAGTCCTCTCTGACATGTTCTCTGTTTCTGTGTTTGCACCCAGTGCTGAGTAAACACAGAACATGTCAAGAGAGGAGAGATAAAAGGGGATGTGTGTCCCAGATGCCACTCCTAGTCCCTGTATTACGGATGGGGTTTGAAATAATACATGTGATTTTTTTAAACATACATTTTTAACCTGAGCTCTGCTGCTCGAGGGAGAGACGGTGGCGTTCTACTGCTGCAGCTGCAGACGGGCAGGTGTGTGAGCAGACAAGGCAGCTCAGCTACAGCCAAGACTAGCTAACTTGTAGCAGCCACAATCAAGACTAGCTAACTTGTAGCAGCCACAGTCAAGACTAGCTAACTTGTAGCAGCCACAGTCAAGACTAGCTAACTTGTAGCAGCCACAATCAAGACTAGCTAACTTGTAGCAGCCACAATCAAGACTAGCTAACTTGTAGCAGCCACAGTCAAGACTAGCTAACTTGTAGCAGCCACAGTCAAGACTAGCTAACTTGTAGCAGCCACAATCAAGACTAGCTAACTTGTAGCAGCCACAATCAAGACTAGCTAACTTGTAGCAGCCACAATCAAGACTAGCTAACTTGTAGCAGCCACAATCAAGACTAGCTAACTTGTAGCAGCCACAATCAAGACTAGCTAACTTGTAGCAGCCACAATCAAGACTACACTTGTAGCACCACAATCAAGACTAGCTAACTTGTAGCAGCCACAATCAAGACTAGCTAACTTGTAGCAGCCACAGTCAAGACTAGCTAACTTGTAGCAGCCACAATCAAGACTAGCTAACTTGTAGCAGCCACAGTCAAGACTAGCTAACTTGTAGCAGCCACAATCAAGACTAGCTAACTTGTAGCAGCCACAGTCAAGACTAGCTAACTTGTAGCAGCCACAGTCAAGACTAGCTAACTTGTAGCAGCCACAATCAAGACTAGCTAACTTGTAGCAGCCACAATCAAGACTAGCTAACTTGTAGCAGCCACAATCAAGACTAGCTAACTTGTAGCAGCCACAATCAAGACTAGCTAACTTGTAGCAGCCACAATCAAGACTAGCTAACTTGTAGCAGCCACAATCAAGACTAGCTAACTTGTAGCAGCCACAATCAAGACTAGCTAACTGTAGCAGCCACAATCAAGACTAGCTAACTTGTAGCAGCCACAATCAAGACTAGCTAACTTGTAGCAGCCACAATCAAGACTAGCTAACTTGTAGCAGCCACAGCCAAGACTAGCTAACTTGTAGCAGCCACAGTCAAGACTAGATAACTTGTAGCAGACACAGTCAAGACTAGCTAACTTGTAGCAGCCACAGTCAAGACTAGGTAACTTGTAGCAGCCACAGTCAAGACTAGCTAACTTGTAGCAGCCACAATCAAGACTAGCTAACTTGTAGCAGCCACAATCAAGACTAGCTAACTTGTAGCAGCCACAATCAAGACTAGCTAACTTGTAGCAGCCACAATCAAGACTAGCTAACTTGTAGCAGCCACAGTCAAGACTAGCTAACTTGTAGCAGCCACAATCAAGACTAGCTAACTTGTAGCAGCCACAGTCAAGACTAGCTAACTTGTAGCAGCCACAGTCAAGACTAGCTAACTTGTAGCAGCCACAGTCAAGACTAGCTAACTTGTAGCAGCCACAGTCAAGACTAGCTAACTTGTAGCAGCTACAGCCAAGACTAGCTAACTTGTAGCAGCCACAGTGTTATGTATCATCCCATAAAACAGTGCCTGTCTTGACTGGAGTAGCCTGGTGAAGCTAGCCAGCTATAGCTAGCTAGGCTAATTGAGGATTCATGCTGTGCTTTCTCCCCAACTCCATTCAGATAAAACAACTGTCTACCTGTTGGTTGCTTGTTGTAGCCTACTCCTTCTCATTTCGCTAACTTTTAATTGCATAATTTGATTCCATCTTGCATTGCATTAGTGAACTCTCACTCCACTTGCTACACATTGAGCCTCTTTGCCGCTTTGATTTGCCAACATAATCAACAAGTTACACATGGAGCCTCTTTGATTGGCCAACATAATCAACCAGTTACACATGGAGCCTCTTTGATTGGCCAACATAAACAACAAGGCACACATGGAGCCTCTTTGATTGGCCAACATAATCAACAAGCTACACAGGTGAGGGCTACCGTTTGGCTACCGGTCTTTTTATGTGGCACAGTTCATAGAAACAACATTGAAAAGTTTGTTTTATTAAATTAATAATTTGAACTGTCATGGCATTTTCTTAATTTAGAAAAATACTTTTCAGTGTTAAAATTACTCCTCACACAAGTATTCAAATACTAACGTCCGATCTGATATTGTAATAACCGTGTACATTCCCACCCTATATAGTGCACCTCTTTAGAGGGTGGGTGGTGTTGCTGTCACGGTGGATTGGTCAGGCAGATGTGAGAAGGCTGAAGCGGGGATGGGTTTGAGACCAGTCTGGACAGGTCAGAGTTAGTCTGGCATCTGAAAGTGAGGAGAGTGCGAACCGTACACAGATACAGATAGCTAACGGTAACCTGAGGAAAACATACTGTTTACTGACATCCCAGAATACACCGTGCTGCCTCCAACCTTCCACAGACATAGCTAGATGACTTGCTAAACATCCCTGAGAGAGAGGGAGTTAAAGGAGAGAGAGAGAGAGAGAGAGATAGAGAGAGAGAGAGTTGAAGGAGAGGGAGAGAGAGTTGAAGTAGAGGGAGAGAGGATAGAGGGGGAGAGAGAGTTGAAGGAGAGGGAGAGAGGATAGAGAGGGAGAGAGAGTTGAAGTAGAGGGAGAGAGGATAGAGTGGGAGAGAGAGTTGAAGGAGAGGGAGAGAGGATAGAGAGAGAGAGAGTTGAAGAAGAGGGAGAGAGGATAGAGAGAGAGAGAGAGTTGAAGAAGAGGGAGAGAGGATAGAGAGGGAGAGAGAGTTGAAGGAGAGGGAGAGAGAGTTGAAGAAGAGGGAGAGAGGATAGAGAGAGAGAGAGAGTTGAAGAAGAGGGAGAGAGGATAGAGAGGGAGAGAGAGTTGAAGGAGAGAGAGAGTATAAGTGGGTTTTGATGTCTAGCTAAATTAAAACATGACCCAGCCACTGATATACTGTATATCTCCCTACAGCATCAATAGTGTACTGAACCGTCTCTCACACACACACATACACACACACACACAAGCACACACTGGCACGAATGCACACACACACATACACACACACACACAGTACCGCAGCACAGCACCGAACCAAACAGATCCCAGCCCCATGACACTGTTAGCAGAAGTGAACGTAGCGTAAAAGTCCCTAGGGCCCTTTTTCAAAGCCATTTCCTTTTCAAATTACCTCTGTGCTCCTTTCCAGACCTTTATATTGGTATGTGTGTTATTATGCTCTGAGCCTGACACAAATAAGGGTTGGGGTAATAAGGGTTGGGGTAATAAGGGTTGGGGTAATAAGGGTTGGGGTAATAAGGGCTGGGGTAATAAGGGCTGGGGTAATAAGGGTTGGGGTAATAAGGGTAATAAGGGTTGGGGTAATAAGGGTTGGGGTAATAAGGGTTGGGGTAATAAGGGTAATAAGGGTTGGGGTAATAAGGGTTGGGGTAATAAGGGCTGGGGTAATAAGGGCTGGGGTAATAAGGGCTGGGGTAATAAGGGTTGGGGTAATAAGGGTTGGGGTAATAAGGGCTGGGGTAATAAGGGCTGGGGTAATAAGGGCTGGGGTAATAAGGGTTGGGGTATAAAAGGGGTTGGGTAATAAGGGTTGGGGGGGTAATAAGGGTAATAAGGGTTGGGGTAATACAGGGTTGGGGTAATAAGGGTGGGGTAATAAGGGCTGGGGTAATAAGGGTTGGGTGGTAATAAGGGTTGGGGTTAATAAGGGTTGGGGTACTGGTAATAAGGGTTGGGGTAATAGGGTTGGGTAATAAGGGTTAGGGTAATAAGGGTTGGGGTAATAAGGGTGGGGTAATAAGGGTTAGGGTAATAAGGGTTGGGGTAATAAGGGCTGGGGTAATAAGGGTTGGGGTAATAAGGGTTGGGGTTAAGGGTTAGGGTAATAAGGGTTGGGGTAATAAGGGTTGGGGTGGTAATAAGGGTTGGGGTAATAAGGGTTGGGGTAATAAGGGTAGGGTAATAAGGGTTGGGTATGGGGTAATAAGGGTTGGGGGTAATAAGGGTTGGGGTAATAAGGGTTGGGGTAATAAGGGTTGGGGGAATAAGGGTTGGGGAATAAGGGTTGGGGTAATAAGGGTTGGGGTAATAAGGGTTGGGGTAATAAGGGTTGGGGTAATAAGGGTTGGGGTAATAAGGGTGGGGTAATAGGGTATGGGGGTAATAAGGGTTAGGGTAAGGGTTGGGTAATAAGGGTTGGGGTAGATAAGGGTTGGGGTAAATAAGGGTTGGGGTAATAAGGGTTGGGGTAATAAGGGTTAGGGTAATAAGGGCTGGGGTAATAAGGGTTGGGGTAATAAGGGTTGGGGGGTAATAAGGGTTGGGGTAATAGGGTTGGGGTAATAATGAAACAAGTAGGACGGATAGAGGGGTGAGGGGTAGTGTGGAGGAAAGAGGTTAGTAAAGAAGAGCTAGTATGAGACAGAATCGTCTGAGTATGATAGCTCTTATACGAATGAGTCTATAGATATATATTATCTCATAGCATATATGTTATAATATTCTATATCTATATATATATATCTTATATATTCTCTGTTATGTATCTCTATCTATCTACTATATATCTTCGCTATCTCTCTCTCTATATCTCATCTATCTATGTGATACCCCTATCATCTCTCTCATCTACCCTGCGACTCTATCTCCTACCTATCTCTATATCTATCTTCTCTCTATTATTTATCTACTCTATATCTCTCTATCTCTCCTCTCATCTCCTCTGTCTCTCTCTCTCTCTCTCTTCTCTCTCTCTCTCTCTCTCTCTCTCTGTGCTCCTCTCTCTCTCTCTCTCTGCGCGCTCTCTCTCTCTCTACTCTCTCTACTCTCTTCTCTCTCTCTCTCTTCTCTCTCTCTCTGCCCTCTCACGCTCTCTCAATTCAATTCAATTTAAGGGCTTATTGGCATGGGAAATTTGTGTGTTAACATTGCCAAAGCAAGTGAAGTAGATAGTAAACAAAAGTGAAATAAAAAAATAAAATTAACAGTAAACATTACACTCAGAAGTTTCAAAAAAAATAAAATCATTTAAAATGTCATATTATGGCTATTTTACAGTGTTTTGTAACAATGTGCAAATAGTTAAAGTACAAATGGGAAAATAAATAAACATAAATATGGGTGTGTATTACAATGGTTTTTTGTTCTTCACTGGTTGCCTTTCTGGGCAACAGGTCACAAATCTTGCAGCTGTGTGGCCACGGTGTACCAGTGATAGGGGAGTTATCAAATTGGTTTGCTTTCAATTTTTGACCTTGGGGAT